>CM076574.1:1033735560-1034248410 GCA_034641835.2 Pinus albicaulis
ACTCCTGTACATGGTTTTGGATGAGGAAATTGACCGATTAATCGCGACCTAGCCTCCCCAATGGAATATTGGGCTCAAATCAAGCACGCAGGGCACCACAGGGACAAGTGCTACAAAATTCACCCCGCCCGACATGACCAAAGAAACTAAAGGGCAGGGCCAGGGTACGAGGAAGGAAGTGGTACCAGCAGCGCAGAGGGATTCATGGCAAGGCAAACGCACAGGGAAGGAAACAGAAGTAGCCTCAAAGAAGGGTTTTGCAGAAAGGCACAAGTACTGCGAAGGATGCGGAACTAACCTCGTGGAAGGACTCACAGCAGGATCTGGACATAGAAGGTCTGGACGCATGAGGTGCTGACTCCTCTCGGGGTACCAAATGGACTAGTGTGCTAAGGGGTTGTGGAAGAAGAAACGAGCCATCCAGCTGGAACGTGGCACAAGAGTTACCCTGACAGAAGATGACCTCAAGTAGATTGCATATGTGGTCACCTTGGCTGCAGAGGACAAATGGCTGGCTTTGGAAGAGCAATAAAAATCCACAATTGAAACACTCCAGGATAGCTCTGGGCTTTGTAGCTCAAAACAGATACCTTCCAAACTAGCATGATCCAGGCAAGGTTGACTACAGCAACAAGCAGCATAATAATCAACACACCAGAAAGCCGCTTCTACCCTCTGGGTGCGGCCTTCATACTGAGTCCACCCGACTTAGGAGCATAAGTCCAGGCCTATGCAAAGGTGTTGTTAGATCTATCCCTCCCACCACATGAGCCATTACAGGTCCTTCATGCATCCCTATTTGAAGAAATCTAGCATCGATAACGTCAAGCGCACCAGCAGCTCAATACAAGACAATTGAAGAAAAAAATGCTGAAGTTTCCCAGGTATAGGATGCATTTACCCTTGCCACCATGCAACAGACAAAGTTGGAGCACCTCATTAGTAGGCTCTACATAGATGTATCCAAAGATATTCCAGCTTCTGCCACCCCCCAGGCCAAGATTGAGCGGTTGGTCGTAGCATAAAAGGCCTAAAAAACTGAGATCCAAGTGATCAAAATGTAGATGGAGGAGCGGATTGCGGACTTACAGGCCAAGTTGCAGCCAGAAAAACTGCCAGAGGTAAGGGCCCAGCGAGTCACATTGGTTACAGAGGCTACAAATGTTATCACATGACAGATTTTTGAAGGTGCCAAACTGTTGGAAACAAAAATGCATCTATGGACCAAAGTGCAGTGCGATCCTCTCCTTTGTGAGATCAATAAGGCATTGTGACAGAAAGAAAAACAGTTTGAGCAGCTGGAAGCAGCGATACCTACTTTGATCCTTGCTCAACGATTGGCACGACTTCTTACCAGCCACACCTTGAGAGACGAAATTGAAGAAATTCACTAGAAGAAGAAGACCGTTGGTGACCGCCTTAAACCTTAGGCTGATAAAGCCCTCAATCTCTCCCAGGACATTGATCTCACAGTAAATAAACTTATCCATATTTTTGAGAGTGTCACAGTTGCCAAAATGGGACCAACTTCAAAGAATTTGGTGGATATAGCTAAGAATGCTACTGCACAAAGTGAAGGAATTCTTCCCGAGCTGGTTGATGTGATCAGGCTGTTGCAAGCAAAGGTGGAGAGCCCACCACCGCAGTGACTCGGGATGAGTCACAAGCTTTTGTTGGGGACCTGTTGGAGCAGGGCTCCCTAAGATATTAATTTTGTACATTTTGGTATTATTCGGTCTTGTGTATGGATTTTAGGTAGGTCAAATCCCCAATGTTTTGTAAATGGGTCAAAGGGTATACCTACGGTCTGCAAACCATGGTTTGCAGACCAAAGGATCGCTAGACCATGTTGGTATAAATAGATAGGTAAGTTAGGGTCTAAAGGTAGGCATGAATTTGAATTACTGCCACATGCGAACTGTTAGATTTGTTTGGGTTGGTTTTGGGTAAGGACTCCTGTTGGTTGTGTGCACAGAGATGCTCTGTCTTGCTGTGTGCAGATCCTGCTGGTTGTGTGCGCAGGTGGTATTTTGGGTTGTAACTAGTGTTTTATGCGAATATATATGGATATAATTAAAGTATCTTTGTGTTATTTGGATCTATTGTGTTACTGTTTATGCGAAGCTGTTATGTCTGTTTGAGATGCATATGTATCTGTGTGGTTGATTTGAGTTGCGAAGGTATCTGTGATATTGCTTTAAAAAGTACCTTTATTTTTGGCATAAGTTTATCTGTGATCTATTATTTAATGCGTTCATGATATTATGTGCTGATAATTGATGATCCACACGTGGATGTGAAAGTAATGAATATATCTGTGCATGGTAATAACACTATTATGAGTAATTGTGAATTATACTATTAAAGAACCTACGAATAGACCTGTTCTGTGTGAACCTGATAGGCTGCGAGCATAGATCTGATGTGATTACCTACTCTCTCCTAGGGTGCAAAAACCTGGTTCCAACACCCACCCATACTACTTTGGGTGATACCTTGGCCTGCGAAAGCAGGTCATTGTTGAAAGGGTCAGTAGTATAGGGGTTTGTTCGCAAACCTTAACCTATGAACCTAGCTCAAGACCCCTCAAGCCAACACAGAAGTAGAGCACAATGATGTTGATGATGTATTTATGAGATTCAGAAATAGGAATAACAGAAAGAAAATTTGATAATATAAAATATTGTATTATTATAAGACAAATTTTACCATACTTGGAGCCTTTTTTGCGTTATATAAAAAATCATTTATCATACTATTTTTATGCCAAGCACTTTCAATGTTTTCTTGCATACTTTTTGTTGCATTTCTTTTTTAATAGTTATTGAATATTTTTTTTCTCCTCAAGAAAGTAAAAAAATGAAATATAGATTGGGTATTGGGGAATTGAGAGTGATGTGATGGGGGGGAGGGGCCATAAGAGCTTCAAACTTCATGTGCTTGACCCTGTTTAGTAGAGAATAATTTATCAAAGAAATTTAATCTTGGATCAAACCTCCCTCGATCCAACGTAGTAACAAAAAAGTCACTGTTAACTTAGTTGCTACTCTTTCAGATCGTGGGAGGCTTGTTCCAAGTTCAGGTGACTCCAATAAATTGTTCTTTAAATCAAGAGGAGCTTATTCAAGTATGTTTTGACATTGTCAACATATGTTCTAACATTATCATAAGAATGAATCTTAGAGTAAAAAATTCTACAAATATTACTTGTATTTATTGTATAGATAATTATGGATTTTGAATGACTTGGCAGCGCGGGTACAAATCCTCTTGCATCATGAGCAATACAACTTGTCAACCAGGGTCATGTCCAGGATATTTTTTCTTTTGCACTTGACCAGGTTTGTAGTGTCACATTTTGTAAGTTTCTTTATAGTTCATAATTCAACATGAAGCTTGTTCATGATTACTATCTGGTTTTTTGTATGTGTTTTTTCCTTTGTTTGATTGTAAGTTTGAACATGCTTTTAAACATTGAAGCATTTTTTGTTTTAAAACTATTTTTATACTTAATTTTTCTAGTTACGGTGATATAAACACCATTTTATCATATCCATATTATTTCATTCCCTTGGGTTGTATTTAGGTACAAAGGAATTCCAACCAGTTCCAATTCCCTCACATTCCAGTTACAAGGACCATTGGAATAATTGGCACATACCACATTGGCTAAATTTTTTGGCCATCTTCATTCAAGTAGTCCAATTTTACATCATCATCTTCTGGGAACAAGAAGCGTGTTATTGGTGACATGCATGTGAAAACATATCGAGCGTTTGCATGATCTTTTCCACCTTGGGCTTTGGTACAAAATTGCCCATGTGGAGAAAGGAGGTTAATGTTGTTACTTCCAGCAAAATCTTGTGTCATTCAAATAATTGTGTTAGCAATAATCTTTATCGTGATAGTAAGCAGAATTCTCTGAGACATAACATGAGAATTGAACAACCTTTGCTTGCGTAACAAAATCTCTCTTGAAAGAGAAAAAAATATTTTCCTTTGCCCTGGTTTCAAACTATCAACCATGGATGGGATGGATCTTTTCAAATCAACCATGGAAAATAGGATCAGTTCCTTGTTTACAAAGTCGATGTACTTGATAAGCATGTCAGTCTAGTCCAAATATGTTCATGTCTTAAAATGTCTTAGCTAGTTCTTTCCGCCCTCTATTTTCTTCTTGCTGAAGACCAATCCAATTGCATCTCCATATTCCTCATTTATCCACATGAAGTCTTTTTTAAGTTTGTCCAAATTTTTAAAATATTTTTTCACCTCTTTATAAGTAATTATTCTGAGAACTTTATAGTACTTTATGGTCCATCTTGATGTTGATCCACACAGATATCCTCTCCATGATTCATACTCAAGCATGGTATATAAAGATAATACCTGCCCACTTTTATGGGTTGCCTTGAAAATAGGAGTAATGAATTCAACAAGAAATGAAGGAATCTTGAGTAGAGATGTGAAAAAAGAGTGTATGAAGTTTAAGTCTTCCCATGATAATATGTTCTCAAAAAATCCACATTTATCAACATTCTTCAAAAAATCTTGAGGGAGTTCACACTTTGAACCAAATCTGTTCTGACGAGTTGTCAGTGTCTCCATGGTTTGGGATTCAAATGTAGGATTGTCAATCAAAGAATTGACAAAGATCCATAAATTATTCTTTATCATGTCTGCTTTCACCGCAGCTGTCTTGTTCTTCTTATTTACAATGTTCATCACATGGGTTGTTATCTGTTTTACTACTAAATCAACGTGGGAACCACCTTTAATGATAGATATTACATTAACAAAGCTAAGTTACTACTGTCTATACCTCATGTATTTTCTATGTGGATAATTAGTTGATTACTTGTACAAGTAGTAGTGAACTTAGAAAACCAAGTGAATCTTGGGGAGGTCCCCTATCATCGTCTGGAGTTAGAATGTTGTGGTGCTCTTGAGGATTTATTTTAAATTTGTATGTAATATCCCCAAATGGGAAATGCAGCAATACTAAATAGTTATGCATTAAAACAACACAGTTCATCTAAAGCAAAGAAGGAGGCCAATAAAAATGCTCTTCAAAACTATTTACAATAGCAAATTAGACGTATAATGAGGCCCATAAGATGCGTAGCTGGAAATACAAGTCATGAATAGAAGGAAATCCCTTAAAGGAGGTGTTGCATCCACATGTATAGACTGAAACTGCCTTGAAAACGTTATTTTTTTAGGCTGAAAACTTTTGTTGATTATATGTCAGATCTAGAGTAGATCTGTGTATGAAAACTCGGATCCATAACAAATCCATACACTAGAAAGGCTCCTCTTTCAGATCCCCTTGTTGTTTTGAGCATTACACCAAGTACAAGTAGTAGATCTAAGATTTAAGAATGCAGATCTGCAGAAATATTCAGTGATTAAAAATTATTTAGAAATATGCAGATCAGATCTAAAATATACAATACATATATCTCCTCCAATGGATCTCAAAGTGAAGGGCAGATCCCCAACACTTGGAAACCAACTCTCCAAATGGTGCACCAAAACCCCTTGCAACAACACCTACAGGAATAACGTAGATCTGGAAGAGAAAATGCACTGTATGGTATATATAATAGTTGGCCACATGCCAAGATCAGAAAACGATGCCCAAGCACTCCAATACACTCCTCCAATTGAAGTGGAAGCCTCCTCCACTGAAAAAGGGCACTGAAATTATATAGATCTAAATAGATCTAGCCTCCGCTTGTTGTAGCTTGCAAAGACAACCAAACCATCAACATGATCTATGTTGTAGTTGAAAGGAGAATCTTGGCCTCAATCCAGATAATGGACTATGCAATACAAGACTCTCCCAATAGCTACTCTATGGGAAGAGGTGGAATTCCTACACAGGATATCCCAATGCTAAACAACATTTGCAATCTAGGCTAAACAACAAAAGAAAGCTATATGGTATATACAAACAATATATCAAAATATCATATCATTCAACAACCACTTCATGCTGCCATCCCCTTCCTTATATATATTAAGAGCTTGTAAACCCTAAACCACATTCAATGAAATATTATCTTTCACACAACTCATCTCCATCTAGAATTTCGATGTGTCTCATTGATGGCCACTCCTCTAAGACAATGCTGTAGATTTGGTCAAGGTTGACCTAGTCAAAATATCCAGCCCCTTTTACACCTAAGGGTGCTTGCTTACATAGCCAAGATTTAGCCTTTTTCACATTTGGCCTTGATTTATTCTTTATTAGGAGTTTTATGAACTTTATTTACACATTTACTCTTTAAGCAAGGAAAGAAAAGAAAAAATGGATATTCCAATTAGGTTAGGACTAATTAGGAATATTACAGTCCTCCCCTCCAAAATGGTGCTTGTCCTCAATTCCAAGGACATTACAAGGACATTGCAAAATCTCCAATGGATTTTTCTCATTCCAAGAATACAATTTTTCCTTTGGTGAATAACCTAAATAGATGTCATCATGAAGAAGTGGGAGATACATGGAAAGAATCACATACTTTCCATTGGCCTTCTTAAGGCATGAGAGATGATAAATTATGGGTGATTCAACCCCCATCAGATACTCCAATCCCCATGCTATCATCCAAACAAAGTGAGCCATCCTTGGTAGCTCATAGAAACAATCACCAATCCCCTCCTTATGCAGCGTATAGGGGTTGCATGGCTAGAAATGAGAGGTAATATTGTTCAACTTACACTGTCTCTCTCTCCATTTATGATAAATGTGGAGCTGCTAATCCTGGGCTACAATAATATAGTCCTCATGAAGCTAAAATATACTTGGAACCTCATGATTCCGTTCATTGATTCTAGGGAGCCTCCTTGCCCAATCTTCCATGCATATAGTGAATAGAGTATCATCACCATATGTGCTCGAAAAGAAACATGGAATAAGTGTCATATGATGTATTGGATGGTGACCATAGTCCCTCCATTGAGACCAGCGTTGTTCTTCTTCTTGCTGCCTCAAAACATAACACAATAAGTGGCCACCCAATGACCTTCTTGCTGTCATAAGCTTCTCCAAAGCTTGAAAATAATAGAGGATAATAGGTGTTGGCTAGGCATGAGTCAAGAAACACATGTCTTGCCACAAATCCTCCCATGTGAGAGGCTTCTCCCAAAGACATAAGCCAAACATATGGCCTTTTACATAAAGAAACAAGAGATATAGTGTAGCATCCATATAATGCTCCATCCTCTTCTTGAAGCATGAATAAATATGGGAAGTTTCATTCCCAATGGACATATCTAACCAATGTGTCATCCCTCCCATTATGTCCCCAACAAGGATAAGAGAATCAACGTCATGAAGGATCAGAACTAGTGATACATAAATAATCAAATGCAATGATGGAGGTGGATCATAGTCCCACAAGTGGAACCAGTGCATTAGATCTCCTGACTGCATCGGATAGTGATATTGTAAGTGGTTTTACCACCACTTACGTGCTGCCCATATCATCTCACCATGGCTGAAAGTGTGAGATATATTTGGTGCCTTAGGAAAGCACCCATCATGTTCCAAAATATCCCTTTGTCCATCAAGGGAGTGGCCATATTCAGACATTTTTGTGGCCCAAAGTTGGCCATGAAGTTTATAAGGTATAACACTCCTCTTTGGAGTCATGGCCTGCATCTATATAGTAAAATAATGCATACAATTAGAAAACAAAACATGATTTACATAAGTATTCTCTTCACCAATAGTCCTCCTCAAACAAATGTAGTGGTGCATAGATCTATCCCCTTCCTCAAAAAGAGAAAGAGAGGGCTGATTTAACTCTTCCATAGAGTTATGTTGCTCCTCCATCTCCACATGGTACATGCATCTATGACAATGCTGATATAGTCCTCCTTCAAAACCCTCCCAATAATAGCTCCTCAAGATGATGTTGTTGAGCTTCATGGAATATGCGTGGCTGAAGCAGAAATCTTCATAGGCTCCTTGTAGTCACTTCTTCTTGAGCTTGGAGGCTCTAGATAATAAGATCCTACCATGATCATAGATGACTCCATTTTGGACTAAATATCGCTCATCTTGTAGCTGGTCATCAAGAATCATGAATGTGTGAAGATCCTTGGAATATTCCACCAACAGTTGGGATTTCCAATATGGATCTAATCTCCCCAATGTTCCATAGTGATGCAATGCTAGCTCCAATAGTGGAACATTAAGCAACTACTTGCTCCTCCAAAGAATTATCTTCGCTCTCATTCCATGCTAGAGAAGCCAAGGTGAAAAGTAAAAAATCCCTTTGCTTGATTTATGAGGCTTTATGTATAATAAATGAGGTGACCTTTCACCTCCTATGTGACTCTTGACCTCCATCATGACTCTTGAGCTCTCTCGTGACTTTTAAGATCCTACATGAACTTTGAGCTCTTACATGACTCTTAGACTTCCTAGTGACTCTCCATGTCCCAAGTGTGTCCCTTGGGCTTCCACAGATTTTACATTTTCCTCATTTTTGAAAATACAAAATAACATTCCAAAAATTGTGGAAAAACACATGGACACATAAGAATTTTTTATGATACTTTGATAGGCCATAATTTGGTTTCTATGACATAAGAATTAATTGTAATGTATCAATTCCAAGTTCCTCTCTTTATTGCTATGTATTTAGTTCTTCACGATAGGTATTACCGATACTTCATCTTCATCCTCCAAAGGGCCTCGATAAGAATTGGAACCTTTTGAGTCAACATGAATTTTCTTCTCTCTGTCATGGTCCAAGATTCTCTTACTCTTGAATGATAGCATCTTTGGTGACTTGTATCCATATGTGTTCTTCTTGTACCATCCCTTGCTAACCTCCCTAATCATCATCTTTCCATGATAGAATGATAACACTTGCAAATGTAGTCTACTCATTACAAGAAAATATCAGTCTTGGGATCACCTATTATATCTTTGTTTTCTCATGTGAGGATGAGTGTGATGCACAAGAACTAAGAGAGAAGCCTGGGAATTTCCAGTGCGAATAATTAGCATGCAGGGGGTGACGGTTTGATTACTATGATTTCACAATGTGTAGTGGCAAGGAATAGGCAAGGCATGGATTTCACATTGAGAAAGTTGAGAGGGCAAGGAGAGGATACTTAGGCAATTTGGCTGCGCAATGTGCAATGCTTGAGGGAGAGGATCCATGTAATACACAGTTGATAACTACAAGGGATGACATATGGCCCTAGTATCCAATGTGACTGCATAGTGGGCAGTGGAGGAAATATTAGGTCAACTAATTTTGTTGTTTAGAACTGCTAGAGAAAAGGGATACATGCTTGGGTAGTGTAACTATGAAATACGTAGTGGCTGAGGAAGAAGCTCAAGGTACTATGCATTTAAGCACTGCAACGGTTTTGAGATGGCTTCACTAGCAACTATGAATGCATAGTGTGCAATCAATGGAAAGGTTGATCAAAATTACGTCTTTGATCAAGTGTAACTAGTAGTAAGGAGTGAAAATTATTTGAGGTTGCTCAATGCGTAGTTGTAGGAGGTTGTCCTCAATGATTGCACAATGTTTAGTTCTAAGTGATATTCATCACCGTGGATTAGGAATGTGAACTATGTAGTGCTACGGGCTAGAGGATTGTTCATTGATTGAGAAATTTGCGAGGACAGTGAAAAATCAAGAGAATAACTAAGTATGGGATCAATGAGACTAGAAGGTGAGAGTAAAATAATATAACAAGTATTGAACCTGATCTCACACACATATAAACCCAGAACATGAAAATAAGACACATAATACCAAAAACCAACAAGCCTACAATGAAACAATAATAAAATGACACTTTTCTCCAAGTGTGACACTTAAGATATACCCTTACGACACAAGTTTTGACTACAACCAAAAGCAGGTTATTCCATAAGAATATGTCCAACACATGTTGTAATGATAAATAGCATCAACTAGTGCAAGAGAGTGTGCTAGAGATACCTCTATAAGGTGTGTCATGATTCTCTTAAGATGTATGAAAAAAGTGAACGTGACACATGGAAATACAAAGAAGCCACAAGTGAGACATGTAGCAATGAAAGGAGGGAAAAGAAACACTTGAAAAAGGTAAAGAAAGAAAAAATGACACATGTAATAGAAAAAAAAAAGCAAAAACAAAAGTGGCAATTGATAAACTCACTCAAAAGATGATGCATTTGCAACTATGAATGAGAGAATGCTCCTTATACTCCAACAATGCACATAGCTCAAAAGAAAAAGATAAATGTGAAGATGAGCTCTCAACTAGACTCTTTACATGGGGAGAGCGGACATGCAATAAGGGTCAAGCTTGGTCAGTGCGCCCAATACATGTCAGGAAAATAGGATCCCAAAGTTAATTTACTGACTTGAATAAGTACACTCTAACTTCTGACAAAGACTGTGCAATTACTATCTGTAGGGGATGCCCTCACACTCTCATTGTCCGTATGGATTGTGTAGTCTTTGTCGCTAGGAATTGTGTAAGCACTGGCATCAAGGATTGCAAAAAAAATTGTCTACAAATATTTTGCAGTCTCTGTCTTTGCGGGTTGCGCAGTCATTGTCATCAAGGGCTACACAATGATCGACTTCCAAGGAAACACATTAACTGTTAGGATTTCTCATAAGAATTTTTCTATGGAGGCATGAAAAGATAGGTATGTAAAAGTAGGTTGCTTCGACACTTATAATTCTTAAAGAAATAATTGAACAACATGATTTTACATGACCGTAATGGTTTGAAATGAAATATGGTACAACCATAAAGAGGCTCCAAATTTTGAATATAGGAAACATTTTGGAGGTTGTTGTACCAACAAAAACACTTGGCGACGCACGAGAAGAACTACAGCTTATCTTTTTAGGTCTAACATTAAGTACAAGGTCTAGCCTTATGGAAGTATTGTCTCATCATATTGATCACCCTAGCTTCTTTACTTATCCTAGTTACAGATGAAGTTTCTTCTATTCCCCTTGTTGGCTTAACACAATCCACAAGACTAGTCAAACTTTAGTGTTTCGATTAGGGAATAACAATATGTAGATTTCGCGAGTTTAAGATGTTCAAAGTTTTTTTGTTGTATCTAGTGTTTCTCCACTCCCATCAGGCCTGTTCAGTACCCCGACGGAGTGACTTCAAGGAATCACAAGCATTTCTTCATTGACAATGATCCTACTCAATACCCTGATGAAGTTGCTTGCTTCACCTCTCTATGTAGAAAGCCTTTCTCTTCTTTAACCCTTTGTTTATTTTATTACTTTATGCTCATTGAAATATTATTGGTGTTTAATTCATCGAGGTGGAAGAGGGATCCAAACTTGTTTTATGAGCAAGGGAGGTTTTACCTTGTTTCGCAGAGACTCTTATGTATACACCTATGAAATTAGTATGCTTGGTCAAGTTTGTGAAATTATATATATGGGTGAATGCATGAATATGGGTTACACTTTTGGGCCAAATGTGGCGATTAAATTTCATTTTTTTCGTCTTTTATCGAATTGAAGCCCTCAAAATTCATATAAGCATTGTGAATTTTTATTCGAAGTAAATAGGAAATATGTGGACAATTATGTTGTTGTTCTAATGATATTTTTTTCATTAAAATTTAGTTTCGTATAATCTCTCAATTTTCCATTAAATGCAATACTTTTCCTTGTAATATTTCGCACATCCTAAGAGGCATGTGTTTGTTCACGTAACATAACTTAGTCGAAAATGTGTAATTTTTAAAAACTGTATATATGAGCATGATCTACACGAAGAGAACACAGTTTTTCATATTAAAAAATTATTTTTTATGAAAAAATATATTTTTCATTTTTTTCAAAGTTGGCGAAGTAATATTTCAATTGCATTTTGGAGACACATGTTCATGTTAGATTATTTTCAACTCTTTAAATAAATTGAAAAAGAAAGACTGCCCTTTTTTTGTGTATATTTTATGTTATTCATTTCTTATTCAGCCCCTTTGAAACTTTCCAAAACTATTTCAAGCATTATGTTTAAAAGAAATTAGATGAAAAACATCATATGAATTCGAAAGTGTCAGAATCATATGCCATTGGATAGAGGATTCTCCCACGAATCCAACATGATGAAATTTGCCACTTAAGGACAAATTCTGCCCTAAATCCGCTAGGGTACAAAATGGGGTTTTAAATAAATCTGTAAAATGGGTGCTAAAGTTTTTATTTTTAGGACTTTAGGAGTTCAATCGATTGTTTGATTTAGAAATTCAAATAGCTCAATTGAAGGTTTAAGAAACCATCGATCCATCTCTTAACGTGGTCAAATAAAGGATCGATCTATATTTAAATGTCTATCTAGCCTATAGCTTAATCGACCTTTAAGGCTCGATCGACCCTATATCTATCCTATAGCTAAGTCTCAATCTAGCCATGTTTTTTTAATTTCATGCCTTTGTAATATTCACAGGAAAAAATACAATTCAACATTTTTTTTTGTAAGTTGAGTAGTACCTTTCATTCATTCATCAAAAGAGCAAGTTAAAATAGAAAAGATCTCCTGAAGCCTCAACTTGCCATGTGGGAAACTAAGCTTTTTTTCTATCAAAAGGCATTATAAGCCAACCTGTACCGAAATGTCTTGAGTCTATCAAATGAAGCTATATAAGCCGAACTATATAAAACCTTTAAAATATTTGTCCTTCTAATTCTACATCTTACTATTACTATGTTTTTCATCAAAATAAACAAAATATGAACAGTTAATGGACATGACAAGAAAATAACTAGTCCTTAGAGGCCTCAATAGGCACCATTTATTTGGCACTGGACCCAAGAATTTCAAATCGTTATGGCCTCTTGAGAAGATGTTCAATTCTACCCAAACGAGCATTATTGTGTTGCACATGGAACTCCAAGAGCTGGAAGTATTTTTGAATTTCTTAAAGAGAGGGGTCTATCTGCATAAAGTATGAAGTGTGCATGATGGATTTTACCGCTAGATTTTTCATCCTTAAATAGATATGGATGGTTTTATTGTACTGAGATACCCTACCTCTGGTATTTTCTGGATCACATACTTGGAGTTCACTGTCCAAATATGTTTGTTCCTCTTCCACCTCGCGAGTGAGCTCCTCTTCCCACTTCGCAATTACCTTCCTGACTTGACTCAGAATATCCTACAATTATGCATGAGTGGCATCCATAATATACTTAGCTTGTTTTTTGCGGCCATAACTTCTCGGCCTCTGGGAGGAGGGTTCGCCTTTCTCCTTCTAAGCACCTCTCTTCCGAGTCTGCCTCTGGCATTCCACCCCCACTTCCTCTTTGATAACCTTTTCCTGCGTCATTAGAGCCTGATGAACTATGAAGGTCTGGTGGGAAGATGAGAAATATACAGTCATTCCCCCGATTGAGGTCCTGAATCCTCACCTGAGAGATGTCTCTATGACAAGAATCAATACCAAACACAAACACGACGCGATGTTAATGATCCTTAACATATAAAACGTGGAAAACCTTTCCATATTGCGATGTTGATTATGAACCATACCCCTAGGGGAGGTTCGAATCCTGGTTTTTCCAAGCACCCTAGATTTAATTTCAAGAGACTTCAAACTGCACCCCGCACCATAGAGGGTCGACAACAACATGACTTAATCACATAATTATCCTCTAAATTAACATGTAGTTCAAGGTTTTTCAACAAGCCCATGATATGGGTGGAAACCTTGCAGAATTAGGGTGTCGAAAAGCATGACCTCTTTACCCATACCAATATCCCCCATTTTCTGAAGCATTATGTCATAAAGAAGAGAAATTGACATTATCAACTTAAATAAAATCAAGAAAAACTTGCAAGGACACCATGCAGATAGAGTAGCCAGGGTTAAAGACAGATCGTTCTATTTAAAAGTTGGAAAAAACAAAATTTCTAGTGTTCTCCATGATCTTGTAACAAATAAATGAGAGGGAAAGTACCACATGCCCTTGGATTGTTGAGATTTGAGCACTGTAATGCTAGTGCCCTATGATCTTGTCTCCACCTAGCCATTGATCCTCCACCCATGATGTTACACCATTTTTTGGTCATCTAACCTACTATCATTATATGGACCCAAGTACACCATGTAAGACCAATTTTACCCTAAGTAAAATTGCTTTCACTATGTAAAATAACTTAATAAAACACATTTATTAGGTTGTTTATGGTCTAAACAGGAAACCCCAAAAGGAAATATTAAACAAACTTATATTTGTTTGATTTTCCTTAAGGAATAATTAATTAAACAATAATTTAATTATTATTCCTGGTCATGTTTAACCCAAAACAAAGAAATTAATTAGATAAATCTTTATTTATCTTATTATTTTCTAGGAATAATTATTTAAATCTTATTTAAATAATATTCCTTGTTAAATATGACTAAATAACCCATAAATAATTAAATAAATCATTATTTATTTGATTATCTTTCAACCACTTCCTTAAAATGATAAATAAATCATTTATTTATTTATTATTCACAAATAAGGGGATTTGACCCAAGTCAAATACTTTTTCCCTCCAACAAATATAATAAAATATTCCATAAAAGGTGGATCTAGATTTGGTTAATGTTATTTTAATCATGCACCAAGATCTAGAATGACCCAATATTTTGTTATAAATAGGAGGTTTTTCCTACCATTCTTCACCTTTTGTTGCCTATTAGATCACTCTGGATCTATACTCTTGGTCTGACTTTGAGCCATTATCATTGTCAAATTTTCCATTATTTGCTGTGTGAGCTCCCTTTGAGTTCTATCTTTGTTTGGGTTTTCTACACCAACAAGAGAGAGAAATACTAGATCTGAAGTACTGAGGACTTCCAAGAACCCATCCCATTGAGGAGAATTGGAAACACCTTCTTGTTTTCCTCCCAGGTGCCCTTAATACAAAAAATTCTTTCAAAAATATTTTTCTTGTCTTGTCTATTGGATGTATGGAGAAAAACCTTACTTTTACTGCTTAATGTCTCTTTATGCATAGATCTGGATTTTTGCAGCATTTGTCTTGATCAACTAACTGCATATCTGAAGATATTGGCAGCCATATTTGATGTTAGGGCTATAATTTATGCGTAGCTAAAGTGGTCTTTTTTCGTACACTTTGACAAAAGATTCATACTAACACATGAAATAATGGGTTGAATGAAACACAACCATTTTATTAAATCTCGAAGGTTATTACTCCATTTCTCATACCAACTCAAATAATGATAAAAAATTCCTTAATTAAATACCCCAGCTCACATGCAGCCTATGCTACCACCTTTCTCCGACCACTTGCCACTAACAGGACCAACCTGTAGGCCGTAAGGCCCTTCCTTAATTGGTGTGATCATGATCCACCTGGAGATCTTCAACCAGATCACACCCTGACCGGGGGTCTCTTCTTCCTCCATGAACATGGGTACTAGAATCTTGTTGATCCTATTCAGGAATTCTGAGCAGCGAATCGAAATATTCTAGGTGGCCAGTACTCCATGCTAGATCCAAATTAACCCCTTATGAGTGCATCCCCAATTATCTAAGATTTCTTCTTCCTTGTTGTCATTACGAAGGACATGCAAATGGATAATGTACTAAAAACCATGGATGAGGGTTCCCACTTCCTGAACCAAGCGAGCCATTCTCCAAATATTACTTAGTTTTTCCCAAGTTTCTCCCTCATGAAGGAATTTTATAGTGCTGATAACAGGTGTCGAGTCTCCTTCCACCACTAATTTTCTATAACCTAGTTTGCTAGCTATAATAAGGCCCCTCTCATCCTTGTACAGTATGCTATGGGCCAGCTTGAGGATTTACGTGCTCCCATTGACATTCCCCCTCTTCATGTCAATATGACGGAGCCTGTAACCACCATCCTCTACCTGTCATCATTCATGAGACCCTCAGTGGAAGCTCTCTCAAAATATTCCCCTGTTGTTTTGCTCGACCTCCCTTCAGCGATCATCCTGGGCTCAACATTGATGGATCCTTTATCTGCTTTTTCTTCCATCATCCCCCGTGATGATGCACATGTGGAAATTTCTTCTCATGATGATGAGTTAGGTAGCTTCACTGTGTCATGTGGTCTCCCTTCCTCCAGTCACTCCATCTTCTATTGTGATGATGAAATCATGGAAGCTTTGTCCACCCCTGAACTCATATTTTCCACCCATAAGAGGAATGGCACCCTTCATGCCTATGGTGACTTTCGTGGCCTGAGTGCAAGCTACACCTGAGGTAGCTCACACACACCACCTTCCCGTCAGTGCGTGAGTGATAGAAATCCTACCTGGATCACTCCCTCTCGCAGTGTTTGTTCGATTTTTACTATGCACTCAGGCTTCCAACATTGTTCATCATCCTCCCATTTGTTGTCTTGTGGCACCTTTCAGATGGACCTCCTGTCCACACCTTATATCTATTATGCCAATGGTGCAAGTCCCGGAATCTAGCCTTGGCAGGTTGGGCCATCTTTACCCCCTTGCATTCGCTTGTTCTCTCAAATGGTGTATGCATTGGTATTGCTACCAATAATCAGGCCAAATATGATGCAGTGGGAGGTTTATTAACTGATGCCCTTTCACATCGCATCATCCACCTTGATGTTCATTTAGATTCCCTAATTCTTGTAATGCAGTTGAATGGTGTCTATTGTGTGCATAATCCTATCCTTTTTAGAATATATTTACAAGTGAAGCTTCTGATGCGTGAATTTTAAATCATTACATTCAGTCATGTACCTAGAGCACAAAATCACTATGTAGATTCCATTGCAAACAATATTATAGATTGGAATTTAGCACACGCATTTAACACAAGACAATAATATAACATAAAACCATCAAAATGATGCATATCCATAATATGTGTCGTATAAAATGTTTTAGAGTCCATTAATTATGTGTAATATTCCAAATTTAGCATGCAACTAATTGGAATATTGATTATTGTATTTTACACCTAGGAGTTGAATAAATGGGTAAGGAGGCCCATACATAGTAAAAATATGAATACAATCCCTGATAGTGTGAAAAGGGATGAACATAGGAGCTGAATGTCACACCCTCATGTGTGAACAGGGACATTTGCATGTGGACAAGGTCAAGTTTGACCAAGTCAACAGCGTTGGGATAAGAGGTGGAGATCATCTTGTGAGACAACACAAAGATAGTGGGAGGAATATTCCTTGGTGGAGGAAACTCTAATGAGTGGGACCCAATATGAAAGGGCTTCCATTTTTATAAAAGGAGGGGAAGGAATCCATAACAAGACATCTATGTTATTCATTTTATTTGTGTATGGTCTATTTAGACTTTGTATTCCTTTGCTATTTAGTAGGGTTGTTGTGATGCTTAGCACCGGGTGTTCCTGAGCGGGAATCCGATATCCTTTCTTGAGAGGCATCTTAAAGGAGCTTGTACTTCATTTCTCCACATCCAGGCTTGAGGCCAAGCATCCTCCTTCAACTACAACGTTATTTCTGCAGTAGTATAATGTTGTGTTGTAGCGTGTTGTAGTGGGGGTCCACAACACCACTTCTGGAGCTTATATTTCAGAGGAGGAAGCTTTATTTCCTTTGGGAGATTATTCAGGAAGCCTTTGGAGCACCTTTCAGATCTTGGCACTTGGAAAACCTATTTTTTGTCTCTTACAGCGCAGTCCCTCTCCTTGACTGCGTTATTTTCAGTGTGTATCTGTAGTGAGGGTTTGTAGTAATGTTTGGAGGGTGAGATCTTCAGTGTTAAGATCAAATTTTCATTTGGAAGATTCATTGGAGGAGGTATATTTAGCTTGTGCATCATCTTTAGCCATCTCCGTCTAGTTCTTGAGTTGCAACTACTACTCAGTCCTAGGACTGCAACTCTGGCATTTTTCCATTTTGCATATTTCAGCCAATCCTTCCAAGATTGTCTTGAAATTGTCTTTGGGGGTTTATGTATTTGCTCCCATCATTATATGAGATGTATATTTCCACATCCATGTATTGACATATCCCAGTAGCAGTGTCTCTAATAAAAACTGCGCTTTCATAGCCTTCCGCATTTTCTGTGTAGCAATGTACTTCATTTTTCATGTATATATTTCTTGAGGCCTGTTCTGCCTTGCTTGAGTATTTATTTCCTCAATATCTTGTACAAATTTTTCTGTTGTAACATTAATAAGATGGCTATTTTTTCTTCTTACATTTTATGATTTGATTTATCACTGCTACTCCAGTTTTGTGTTCATGTATTGTTGCATCCTCATTTTGGGATATTATAGTGGTATCAGAGCATAATTTTGGCTCAGCCTGTGGATCTCAGCCAATGTGCTATCAATAATACAAGAAGAATAAAGGATGAACAGAAAGAAGGCTCCATTATTTGGAGGAAGAAAGGATGAGAAACTTCCAAAGTTTCTGTCTCAAACTTTGCAGAGCATTCATGAAGATCTCAAGAAGGTGAGAAGGGAGATGTGTATACAATCTCCAAGAGGGTTTGAATCTGAATCAAACTCTCAATTTTCATATGATGAGTGTGAGCATGCAGCCATACAATATGATGCATAGCGCAGTCACATGCCTAAATTTTCCATGAGAATATGGAAGAAGAAGGAATGGCTAGAAGGGGAACTCTTAGTGATTTTCTGCAAGATTATGAATCTCAAACTTAGAAGTTTAGAGATCATATCACTTTTCCGGAGTTTTGCAAGATCAAGGTGAAGATAAGCAAGCAACATGATATGGGTAGATTTCTTCTATCCACTTTTGATGGTTCCCCTACATGTTCAACTAGAGCTTGGGTGGAGGAGCTAGACTTCTATTTGCAGCAACACCAAATTTCTGAAGATGAAGCCATCAAAGCTGCAACACTGCATTTTGGAGGTAACGCCTATGCATGGTGGATTTTTGAGTCTTTTTCTTTGATGAATGAAAACACTTTTTCTTATGCTAGGTTCACTAAGACATTGGTGGAAATATTTGATGGGAAACTTCTGAAACACATGTGGTGGAGCTAAACAAACCTAAGAAAACAAAAACCTTGCATGTGATGCAGGAAACCATAAACTCAACTCCACTTCAAAAAACCATGGAGGACGCTGATATCTTGCATCATACCTTGCTAGAGGCAAGATCTATATCTCATATTCTTGAACAAGAGGGTATGGAGATCCTTTTTTCAAAATAGGATCCAATCATTGGGAGGTTTCCCATACACATTGATGAGGACGACGGAAACAACGCTGTCATGTCTAGAGTTTATCTAGCACCTCATGTAGAGGAAGAGGGATGTCTTGCTCCAACTAGAGTGATTCTTGTATCATTGCAAGGAATTCCCTAGGATCTCACATATGGAGATTAAGGCACAACTCATGATCTACATGTGCCATTGATGATAGGGTGTAAAACTATGGAGATAAAAGGAGGAGATAGGGAGGATGACCAACATCATGTTATGAGGAGCACACACCCCTATCTATTTCAGGAGGTTGATGCACCTAAGAGGAATACTGGATTGTGTAGTGAGGGTAGGGACAAATCTATCCATTAATATATGCAGTCTACTCTTGATCTTGATGTCTCATTGTATGGATGCATTTCACTGGGGAGACCACTAGATCAGCGGAGGATGATGGGTGCTTCACATTTTTAGGCACCACTCATTGATTTCATAGGAGTGGATACCTTGTGAGAGCTTAGTACAACAATAGGAGTATTGGGTAGACTCAAGGAGAGGAGAGGTACACTCTCAACATCATCATTACCCACTCTCATTTCAGATTCTGCGTTGTGGCAGGAGCATCATGGGAAGAATAGTAGCCTTCTAACTTGCATCTTTGGCATGGGAGATGTCAAAGAAGAGGGAAGCCATATGATAGATGTTCTTTATGATAAATCATCAGCGCTGTCACTATGGAGGATAGATCCATATTGGAAATCCCAGCTTTTGGTGGATTATTCCAAGGATCTTTCTACTTGTATGATATTGGATGACCAACTACATGAGGAGGGATAATCAGTCAGAGATGAGGTCAACTAATATCATGGTAGGATATTCTTACCTAGAGCTTCCAAGCTCAAGGAGAAGCTACTACAAGCAAATCAGGAAGATTTCCTTTTCAGCCACACTTATTCCATGAGAGCATACCACACCATCATGGAGGGTTACAGTTGGAAAGGCTTTGAGGAGGACAAATATCAGCATTTGAGGAGATGCATGGATCATGTGGAGATGGAGGAGATACATAACAATTTGGAAGAGTTAACACAACCACCTCTTTTCTCTTTGAGGATAAGAGGAGACTCATCTATGAGCCACTCTATTTTCATGGGCAAAACATATGGTAAGGGTATTGTTTGGTTGCATAATGATTTGTATAATGTATATGTGCATCCCTTAACCATATATGTGCAGGATATTTATCTAAGGAGGAGCATTCGTTCTAGTCCTCTTGGTCTACTTGAGGCCATGAGCAGTACTAATGGCCACTCCCTAGAAGGAATTGGGGAAGAGATATCTTATGCTGAACCCTCTTATGGTGCATCATACATCATACACTTTCTCCAAACTTATGAGGAGATTGGGGCAGCAAGCAAGTGGTTGAGAAGCCACACTTTATATCATTCTCTATTGCATTTGAGAGTCAAAATTCGTTGGTTGCATTTGAGGGACCATTGTCCTTCTCCCTTGCTTCATATGGTAGCTAGTATAATTCTCAGTTTAGTTCCCTATGTTGTTGTTATTCTTATCTTTGTTGGAAGCATGATTGGGAGAGAGACACATTGGTTGGATGTGTCCTTTGGGGAAGAGGATTCCCATATTTTTTGCATTACATGTTCTAAGGGGAGCATGGGAGATGATATTTCCACCACAACAAAACACTTGTTTCCTTATAAGGTGGGCCATAAGATTGAATGGAGCACTTGGGAAATGACACTCACAAATCATTGGGATAAAATTTTCTATTGGTTGCCATGTCATGTTGTGCAACAACAGTTAGGAAAAATAAGCTGTGACCACTTGGGAAATTGTTGGTTCGTTTCAACTCTACATGAAACCTTTAGTATTCCTCTCACTTGGATGCCTTATGATGGTGATTTCCTATTCATCATATATGGGATGATTTGGGCCAGCATGATTCACAACGTTGGAGGGAAGATCTTTGGAGATCCAGTTTTCTTCTTGCCACTTGGAGGCAACACTTTTGTAGCCCAAGAGAAGTATATACTCTATACTTATAATAAGTGGAGAGGAGGGCAGCGTGGGGTAGGCTATTATGTCTACCATGATCATATTTTCAGCCCACCTACATTGTATGAGCTCAAAGTGGAAGATGATTTTCAGAAGTTTCCATGTTGGGAGGTAACTCATTTTGTATGAGTGATTGCTTGGGGATGGATGATCCACATGAGAATGTTGTTTCCCAATAAATTTCAGATCCCATACCTAAAGGGTACCTCTGGACAACACCTTATTTCTTTCTTAAGTACTTTATTTGTTCATGATGATAGCTATCTAGCTAGCTTACATGCTTGGAAGGGGCAATATGGAGATTCATTGATGGGACAACATCTCTTTCCTTAGAGGAGTTCATCATATATGGATGCTACAGTAGGAGGAAGGGAGACATCTAAGTTCTATCCTTGTAGTTTCTTGAAGACAAGCAACATTTGGGAGGGGATGACATGTGAATTCCCATTTATGGATTGCATAGGTTTTTGCAATGTTCGGCTTCCCTATAAGAATCAATAAGTGTTACACCATTTTTTGGTCATCCAACATGTTACTATCAAATGGACCTAAGTACACCATGTAATACCAATTTTACCCTAAGTAAAATTTCTTTCACTATGAAAAATAACTTAGTAAACCACCTTTATTAAGTTGTTTATGGTCTAAATAGGAAACCCCATGAGGAAATATTAAATAAATCTAAATTTGTTTTATTTTACTCAAGGAATAATTAGCTAAACAGAAGTTTAATTAATATTCCTAGTCATATTTAACCTAAAACAAGAAAATTAATTAGATAAATCACTATTTATCTTATTATTTTTCTAGGAATAATTATTTAAACCTTATTTAAATCATATTCCTTATTAAAATTGACTAAATCATTCATAAATAATTAAATAAATCATTATTTATTTGATTATTACTCAACCAAATCCTTAAAATAATAAATAGATCATTTATTTATTTACTATTTACAAATAAAGGGATTTGACCCAAGACAAATTGTTTTTCCCTCCAACAAATATAAGAAAATATTCCATAAAAGTTGGATCTTGATTTGGTTAATAATATTTTAATTATGCACCAATATCTAGACTAAATCAATATTTTGTTATAAATAAAAGGGTTTTTCCATTCATTCACTACCTTTTGTTGCCTAAATATCACTCTGGATCTATACTTTTGGTCTGACTTTGATCCACCATCATTGTCATATTTTTCTACCTTTTTTCTTGTGAGCTCCCTTTGAGTTCCATTTTTGTCTGGGTTTTCTACACCATCAAGAGAGAGGGATTTTAGATTTGAAGTGCTGAGGACTTACAAGAACCCATGCCATTGATGAGGACTGGTAACATCCTTCTATTTTCTCCTCCTAGATGCCATTAATACAAAGTTCTTTAAACATATTCTTGTCTTGTCTATTGGATGCATGGAGCAACTCTTGTTTTTATCTACTGCTTAATGTCTTTTAATGCATAGATTTAGATTTTTGTAGCATTTATCTTGGTCAACTAATTGCAGATCTAAAGATATTGGCAGCCATGTTTTCTCTTAGGGTTGTTTTTAATGCACGACTAAAGTGAGCCTTTTTCGTACACCGACGATTAAAATTCATACTAACAAATGGCGACTCCACACGAGTTTACGATTACGAACTCTATCGTTTTTTAGATCCCTAAATATCCAACTACTTAAAACCCTAGGATTTCTCTTCAAATTCTTGTTTTTCTTTTCTTGATGTTTTTTTTAACCTACACAACCCTAAAACATTAAAAATTATAACTTCTGTGTGTTTTCGGACCTATTGCGCAGGTGATCAGCATCAGCCACAACTGAGGCGACACATTCTTCTGAAACCTAATCCCGACAGTGCCGGAAGTGCTGGTCGCACTTTTTCGGCCAAAACCTATGACCTGAACCTCCAAGGCACATAAAACAGGCCAAAACCCGTGACCTCTACTGAAATCAGGTTAGAAACTGTGACCTAGAATTTTTGCAGGAGTTTTTCTGAAAGTTTTCTAGGTTTTTCTAGGCCTCTGTTCAGGGTTGTCTGACCTCTGTCTCCGCCCGTTTTGGACATGTACTTTCTTTTTTTACTCAACAAGGTGGGAACCTAGCCCCCTAGGGCTTCGTTACCCTCCACCTTTTGTGGAAAAGTTTTAGCTACCGCAAGTTTTCTGAATTTTAGTGTGTTCAACCTTTTTTCAAATCTTATATCTTACCTTCAGATCCACTTCACATTGGTTATTTATACATCCAAAAAAACTCCTTTAGTTTTGTTTTTGTTTTCCTCTAGGGTACCCTCCGCTTCCCTCCAATATATAGCCTTTCACCACCTCACTTACAACAATCTTTCCTCTGATTTTTTGTTCTTTTTCTGCACCTATTTCTAGCAGATCTGACCTCTAGATCATTGTACCTCCAGAATTTTGATCTATTGAGAGGCCCGCCTCCTTGGGTTTAGATTAATGCATAATCATTTGTTTATTTTCTGTTATTTCAGTCTCATATACTATTATTTCAAGGTTTTATTTATAGCTATACATCAGTTTTTCTTTTTCTCTACAAACTTCTGGGTTTAAAAATTAAAATTTACACACTTATCACACACACCATAAGCGAAGAGGAGCTTGATTAACACCACCAAGAAAATAGTTTAAAATTTTTTAATCAATTGATCATGCACCTCTCTGCCCTTGTTTTGACATTGTAATCAATTGATACTGCACCTCCTTGCCCTTGTTGGTCTCTCTTCCCTTTGTGTCATGTTTGTGACTTCATCATTGCACCTCCAACGCATTTGTCTCGGAGACTTCTTCGCCTCCATCCTTAGTTTCTCGTAGGAAGACATAATCCTCCACGTAGGATTCGAGTTATTCCTCCATTGATTCTGCACTCTGACTCCTCTTCTGGTTCATTGGGTTCCCCTTGTGGTTCCACCCTCGGTTCTCCCCCTGTCACCTTGACTATTTCTGGTTCACGACCTAACGCTGGTGGTAGCCCCAACCCTAATTCTAGGAATACTACTAGTGGGACCGCAATAGGAACTACCCTGGCTGCTCCCTTGCTCCCCTATATGGCAGGACTCAATCTTCCCAATTTTAACCAATTGATCAATGACCCTATATACCATGATGCTAGTTGGCCTGCTATGCCAACCAAGCTCCCTCCTGACATCCCAAAGTTTGAAGGTCTTGCTGAAGAAGATCCTACAAATCATGTTCGATCATTCCACATGTGGTGTTCGTCTAACTCCATTATCGATGATTTTGTTCGTCTTTGGTTGTTCCAACGTACACTTACTGGTGAATATTCTAAGTGGTATGTTGATTAGGCCTCATCCTCTCATACCACCTTTGTGACTCTTGCCTGGGCCTTTCTATCTTATTTCCAGCTTCCCCTTCGTTATGACACTTGTATCGAATTTTTGACTTCTTTTCGTCAATTGTCTATGACCCGCGTATCTGATCATGTCCAGGAATGGTGGAGAAGAAAGAGCCTATGTCGATACCCTACCTTCAAAGACCATGTCTACATGGACTAGTTCCTTATATCTCTTTTTCCTGCTATTGGTAAAGATGTCGCATCACATTTCTCTCAAACCGAAGAAGCTGCTCTCCAGATTGGGTTAAAATATGACCTGATCTACGATCAGTCTAGTTATGTTTGTACTGTTCTACCTAATCTTCCTAGACTTGATGGTGCCAACACACCGAGGGCATCTCATGCCGCCAACGGTATCATTGGAGCTTTTTCTCATCCATATTCTCAGCCTCCCATGGGCTATGGTTTTCCTCGAGAGGGGCTAGAACCTCTAGCACTTTTCCCCCTCCCGGTAGCATGCCTCCTACTTTTTCCCAACCTCTTGTTTAGCACAATGTTATCAACCTCGTTATTATCCATATCCACAACCTGGTGCTCCATTTCCTCCAACATTAGCACCTCCACCTCCTTTGCCTTCAGAACCCCCACAACAACAGCCACCACCCCCTCAGGGGCAGGTGTATGCACGGCAGGATGCAACTAATCCTCCTGCCTCCAAAAATAAGAGGAAAGGTACTCAAAATCAATATTCCCCTAGTAATATTGGACCTAATACACAAAATAATTCTCCTAACACTGCTAACCAACAATAGGGCACTCAACCCAAGTAGGAAAGGACTGTTCGCACGTATAAGATTTGTTCTTATTGTGGTGTTTATGATCATTACATGCATGATTGTCCTCTTTTACCACAGATGAAGAAAATGTGGGAGTCTCAAACAACATTGCGAGGACATCAAGTCTCCCCTTCCCTCCCTCCCAATCCTATGCCTAGTTAGCCTATTGTGTTTACTAATCCTTTCCCTCAGCAAGGATTTGTGGCTACCCTACCACCTGAAGGTCATATGTCCACTCAACCTCCTCCATCTGGTACCTTCGATTATCAAATTATCATGATGAACTCAAAGTAACCTATAACCATTCACCTCTACCTTCAGACTCAGTCCTGTTAGTTCAACAAACCTTCCACTATGTCTATGCTCGAGTCCCCTTCTTCGGGTTCTATAAAGCCTCTTTTGACAACCAATGGTCCTTTGCAGATCCCTCAGCCTAAGGTAGAGGTTAATACCAAGATCCCTAAGGGACCATTACGCTGAAATGCTGCTTTTGGAAAAGTTTCCCACTCATATAGTATAGTAGATGATTTGGAGCAATCTCTTGCTGCCATCTCAACGCTAGAACTCCTCCAGTTGTGCCCTTCACAACAAAAAGCTCTACTATCTTTCATGGGTGCTGTAGATCCTTTAGATGATATTTTTATCATCTTTGATGTTGAATTGTTAGAACATATTCCTCTTCCTGCCTCTGTTGCCTTCCAAGTCCCAGTCAAGATCCGGAACGCCAACATTTTCCATTGTATCATTGATGGGGGGAATACACCTCTGTGATGTCCACTTCAGTTGGGAAGAAACTCGGATCACCTGAGTTGGCTCCTTCCACGATCACTCTTCTAGCATGGGATGTCCATGCATCCTAGCCCATTGGCCCATTTCGCAATTGTCTTATTACTCTTGCACGCAAGACTATTTGCATTGACGTAGAAGTCATTGATGCCCCTTTAGATTACAACATTCTATTGGGTCGTAGCTACACCTATGCGATGTATGATGTCCCCTCTACGGTTCACCACAAGATTTCCTTCCCTCATAATGGAAATATAGTCACCATTAACCAATTGACATATTACAAACCTAAGTCTCATACCTCCCCTGATTCCATCATATCTTCGGTGGGAAACAAGAAAACCAACGATCTTTTGACCAGTGTCTCAACCCAAGTCTACAAAGACTCCTCTTTGCTCGTTAAATTCCCTGGTCTTCCTCCTCTTTTCTCTGATCCCAAGTCATGAAATTTTTGCATGATGCAATCATCTCGGGCTTCCCTCAAGTGGCCCACTTCGGCTAGTCAGCAGCCTTGCCCCCCACAGCCTACTCCTAGCCCTTCGATTCAGCCTTATGGACCCCCTCCTCCTATCCATTCACCTACATCTAGTATCCATGAGCCTCTCTACCCTCCTGGAATGGTTCCTCTAGGCCTTAACCATATTGGAGCCATCCCTCCTAGCCATTACCCCTCTGGTCATATACCGTTCCTAGTTCCCCCTCCTAGAGTGTAATCAGTACCTATCATGGCTACTTTATCTCTTCCTAACTTGACCCTGGGGATTCCCATTTGGTACCTTGATCCCCCAGCTGCTACCCCGCCTGGTCAACCAAAACCTTATCTTGCTTTCACCTCGGTTCAATCGATCCCCATGACTTCTTCTGTTGCTACAGTGCCTCAGCCACCTCAACAGAAACCTTCTCCTATTGTGATAGCTTTGGGTAAAAGCACAAAGCTCGCAAGAGGGCATTAAAAGACAAGGCTTCCCTGACTGGCCCTACTCCTCCTCCACCTCCAAAGCCTTGTTCTTTATGTGATGTCATCAGTCATGCCACCCATACCTATCTTCAGTTTCCCCGTATCAAGCCCATGGTTAATGTTTCGTTCCCTGAGTCTACGGTCCCTGAAGCCTCTGTTTCTTTCTCGACTACAACCATGAACCCTAAGAATATTCACACCAACCAACCTTGTGCTTTGTGTGATCTCCATGGCCATTATTCCCACCATTTTCCCCACCTCACGTATTACCGTGCCTCTTTGTAGGTAGTTCAGGAGTACGACATTGAACAGAACTAATCCGCCTCTCTCATCCTTACGCAGTATGCTGCAGGCCAGCTTGAGGATTTACCCGCTCCCATTTACATTCCCCCTCTTGATGTCGAGATGGTGAAGCCTATGACCACCATCTTCTAACTATCATCATTCATGAGACCCTCAGTGGAAGCTCCCTCTGAATCTTCCCCTATTATTTCGCTCGAAATCCCTTCAACGATCACCCTGGGCTCAACATCGGTGGATCCTTTATCTACTTCTTCTTCTGTCATCCCCCATGAAGATGCGCATATGAAAATATATTCTCATGATGATGAGTAAGGTAGCTTCACCACGTCATGTGGTCTCCCTTCCTCCAGCCACTCCATCTTCTATTGTGATGATGAAATCATGGAAGCCTTGTCCACCCCTGACCTCATATTTTTTGCCCATAAGCGGAATGGCACCCTTCGTGTCTATGATGAATTTCGTGGATTGAGCGCAAGATATACCCAAGGTATATCCCACACACCACCTTCCTATCGATGCGCGAGTGATAAAAAACCTACCCGGATCACTCCCTCTTGTAGTGTTTGTTCATTTTCTACTATGCACTCAGGTTTCCATCATTGCTCATCATCCTCCCATTTGTTGTCTTGTGGAACCTTTTATATGGACCTCCCATCCTCACCTTATATCTATTATGCCAATGGTGGAAGTCACTACTCCCAGAATCTAGCCTCGGTAGGTTGGGCCATCTTTACCCCCTTGCATTCGCTTGTTCTCTCAAACGGTGTATGCATTGGTACTGCTACCAATAATCAGGCCGAATATGATGTAGTCCGAGGTTTCTTAGCCGATGCCATTTCACATTGCATCCTCCACCTTCATGTTCACTTAGATTCCCTACTTCTTGTCATGTAGTTGAATGGTGTCTATCGTGTGCATAATCCTATCCTTTTTAGAAAATATTTACGAGTGAAGCTTTTGATGCGTGAATTTGAAATCATTACATGCAGTCATGTACCTAGAGCACAAAATTACTATGTAGATAGCATTGCAAACAATATTCTAGATTGGAATTTAGCACACGCATTTAACACAAGACAATAATATAACATAAAACCATAAGAAATGATGCATATCCATAATATGTGTCGTATAAAATTTTTTAGAGTCCATTAACTTTGTGTAATATTTAAAATTTAGCATGCAGCTAATTGGAATATTGATTATTATCTTTTACACCTACGAGTTGAATAAATAGGTAAGGAGGCCCATTCATAATAAAAATATGAATAAAATCCCTCATAGTGTGGAAAGGGATGAACATAGGAGCTGGATTTCACACCCTCATGTGTGAACAGGGACATTTACATGTGGACAAGGTTAAGTTTGACCAAGTCAACAACATTGGGATAAGAGGTGGAGATCATCTTGTGAGACAATGTAGAGATAGTGGAAGGAATATTCCTTGGTGGAGGAAACCATAATGAGTGGGACCCAAGATGAGAGGGCTTCCATTTGTATAAAAGGAGGGCAAGACATCCATATCAAGAAATGTATGTTATTGATTTGATTTGTTTATGGTATGTTTAGACTTTGAATTCCTTTGTTGTTTAGCAGGGTTGCTATGTTTCTTAGCACCGGGTGTTCCCGAGCGGGAATCCCATCTCCTTTCTCGAGAGGCATATTGAAGGATCTTGTACTTCGTTTTCCACATCCAGGCTTGAGGGCAAGCATCCTCCTTCAACTAAAATGCTCTTTCTGCAGTAGTATAACGTTGTGTTGCAGGGTGTTGGAGTGGGGGTCCACAACACCACTTCTGGAGCTTATATTTCAGAGGAGGAAGATTTCTTTCCTTTGGGAGATCAGTGAGGAAGCCTTTGGAGTACCTTTCAAATCTTGGCACTTGGCCAACCTATTTTCTATCTCCTACAGCACAACCCCTCTCTTTGAATGCGTTATTTTCAGTGTGTATCTGTAGTGGGGGTTTGCAGTATTGTTTGGAGGGTGAGATATTCAGTGTTAGGATCAGCCTTTCACTTGGAATATCCTTTGGAGGAGGTCTATTCAGCTTGTGCATCATATTTATCCATCTCCATCCAGTTCTTGAGTTGTAGCTTCTACTCAGTCCTAGGACTGCAACTCTGGCATTTTTCCATTTTTCATATTTCAGCCAATCCTTCCAGGATTCTCTTGAAATTGTCTTTGGGGGTTTATATCTTTGCTCCCATAATTATATGGGCTGTATATTTCCATATCCATGTATTGGCATATCCTAGTAGCATTGTCTCTAATAAAAATTGCGCTGTCATAACATTGGGCATTTTCTGTGTAGCAGTGTACTTCATTTTTCATGTATATATTTCTTGAGGCCTGTTCTGGCTTGCTTGAGTGATTAGTTCCTTAATATCTTGTACACATTTTGCTGTTGTAACATTAATAAGATGGCTATGTCTTCTTCTTACATTTTATGAGTTGATTTATCACTGCTACTCCATTTTTGTGTTCATGTATTGCTGCATCCCCATTTTGGGATATTATAGTGGTATCATAGCATAATCTTGGTTCATCCTATGGATCTCAGCCAATATGCTATCAAGAAGACAAGAAGAAGAAAGGATGAATAGAAATAAGGCTCCATTCTTTGGAGGAAGAAAGGAGGATAAACTTCCAAAGTTTCTGTCTCAAACTTTGCAGAGCATTCATGAAGATCTCAAGAAGGTGAGAAGGGAAATGTGTATAGAATATCAAAGAGGGTTTAAATTTGAATCAAAATCTAGATTTTCCTATGATGAGTGTGAGCATGCAACCACACACTATGATGCACAACATAGTCACATGCCCAAATTTTCCATGAGAGAGATGGAAAAAGAAGGAATGGCCAGAAGGGGAACTCTTAGTGTTTTTATGCAAGAGTATGAATCTCAAACTCAGACGTTTAGATATCATATCACTTTTCTGGAGTTTTGCAAGATCAAGGTGAAGAGAAGCAAGAAAAATGATATGGGTAGATTTCTTCTATCCACTTTTGATGGTTCCGCTACATGTTGAACTAGAGCTTGGTTGGAGGAGCTATACTTCTATTTGCAACAACACCAAATTTATGAAGATGAAGCCATCAAATTTGCAGCACTGCATTTTAGAGGTAAGGCCTATGCATGGTGGATTTTTTATTCTTTTTCTTTGAAGAATGCAAACACTTATTCTTATGATAGGTTCACTAAGACATTGGTGGAAAGATTTGATGGGAAACTTTCTGAAACACATGTGGTGGAGGTAAATAAACCTAAGCAAAAAAAAACCTTGCATGTGATGGAGGAAGCCATAAACTCAACTCCACTTCAAAAAACCATGGAGGAGGCTGATATCTTGCATCATACCTTGCTAGAGGCAAGATCTCTATCTCATATTCTTGAACAAGAGGGTATGGAGATCCCTTTTTCAAAAGAGGATCCAATCATTAGGAGGTTGCTCATACACATTGATGAGGATGAGGGCAACAACGCTGTCATGTCTAGATTTTATGTAGCACCTCATGCAGAGGAAGAGGGAGCTCTTGTTCCAACTAGAGGGATTCTTGTATCATTGCAAGGAATTGCCCAACATCTCACATATGGAGATCAAGGCACAAATCATGATCTACATGTGCCATTGATGATAGGGTGTAAAAATATGGAGATAAAAGGAGGAGATAGGGAGGATGACCAACATCATGTGATGAGGATCACACACCCCTATCTATTTCAGGAGGTTGATGCACCTAAGAGGGAGACTGGATTGTGTAGTGACAACAAGGAAAAATCTCTTCATTCATATACGTAGTCTACTCTTGATCTTGATGTCTCATTGTATGGGGGCATTTCACCGGGTAGACCACTTGATCTATAGAGCACGATGGGTGCTTCACATTTTGAGGCACCACTCATTGATTTCAGAGGATTGGAGACCTTGGGAGAGCTTGGTACAGCGTTGGGAGCCTTGGGTAGACTCAAGGAGAGGAGAGGTACACTCTCAACATCATCATTACCCACTCTCATTTTAGATTCTGCATTGTAGCAGGAGCAACATGGGAAGGATAGCAGCCTTCCAACTTGCATCTTTGGCATGGTAGATGTCAAAGAAGAGGGCAGCCATATGACAGATGCTCTTTATGATAGACCATCAGCGCTGTCAATATGGAGGATAGATCCATATTGGAAATCATAGCTATTGGTGGATTATTCCAAGTATATTTCTACTTGTATGATATTGGATGACCAACTACATGAGGTGGGATACTCAGTTAGAGATGAGGTCATCTACTATCATGGTAGGATCTTCTTACCTAGAGCTTCCAAGCTCAAGGAGAAGCTACTACAAGTAGCTCAGGAAGATTTCCTTTTCAGCCATATTTCTTCCATGAGGGCATACCACACCATCATGGAGGGGTACATTTGGGAAGACTTTGAGGAGGAGATATATCAACATTTGAGGAGATGCATGGATCATGTGGAGGTGGAGGAGATACATAAAACTTTGGAGGATTTAACATAACCACCTCTTTTCTCTTTCAGGATAAGAGGGGACTCATCTACGAGACACTCCATTTGCATGGGCAAAACATATGGTAAGGGTATTGTTTTGTTGCATAATGATTTGTATAATGTATACATGCATCCCTTAACCATATATGTGTAGGATATTGCTCCAAGGAGAAGCATTCTTTATAGACCTCTTGGTCTACTTGAGGCCATGAGTAGTATTGATGGCCACTCCTGTTGAGTCTAAAAAGTATTTTCCATATTCATACATATTTCCATTATGTCATAACCATTTAGCTCTTATTTCATAGCCATCTGACCTAAAACCCTACATCAAGTAACCATTTTCATAAATATATGCATTAGGATCCTTGTCTTCCAAAGTTATTTATTTTATGTATTTAAAGTGAATTTCTGATTAGAAACTAGAAAATTAACATAGTTTCATATATCTATATATGTGTTATGAGTTTTGTGACATGTGTAGGTCAAAAGGAAGCTTCTAAAAGACATTTATGTTGCCTCCCAAAACCAAATTCGAATTTGAGTGGAGAAGATCATGGGATCATGAGGACATGTGTCTCATTTGCTTTTTGTATTGAAACTTTAAGAAGATATGTGTCTCATTTCTTATTTGTATTGAAACTCTAAAAAGACATGTGTCTTATCATTTCCTATTTTGATTGTAACTCTAGAGATAGAGGGAGAGATTCATGGATTCTCATTAATGAGATAACTTCTCATATTTTGTATAAATAGGAGAAGCTTTCTCCTATCAAAGGTAGTGAAAAATAGGAGAAGAAGAGAAAGGATTATAGAGTGTCTTGTAACAAAGCTTAAGATGGAATGGGATGTAGATTTGTGAGTTTATCAATAAAGAAGTTTAATTCTTTGATGCTATTTTGATCACATCTTCAAGGAGCTAAGGATTACACCAAATTGGTAGCAAAAGGCCCTTGCTATTCGAGGAGGTTTTACATGTTTTCTAGATAAGTCGTTTTCAAATTTGTTTTTTAATATTTCCTTATTTAGATTGCTTTTTTAAATCATAGCTTTTAGCATTATGTTTCATGTCATTTGCTTAGATAAAGGATCCTCATGATATTGCAGTTAGTCTCTTTCTCAAGCTCTTCCAATATATCTCTATTAAATGAATGGGATTCAATTGTGATATTCTGAGTTATTAACATTTCATTTTATGTTATTTAGTTAAAAAGAAGATCCTCATTATACTACAGTTAGTCTCTTTCAAAAGCTTTTCCAATAAACCTCTAATTCACGAATGAGACTAAGTTGTAATATTGTGAGTTATTGATTGTTTTGTTTCATAGAATATCCTTATCACATTGTGATTAATCTCTTTCAAAAGCTCTTCCAATAAACCTCTAATTCATGAATGAGATTTAGTTATAATGTTATAAATTGTTTCAGCATTTCATATGATATCCTTACTACATTATAGTAATATTTTTCTCAAGCTCTTCCAATAAACCTCTATCAAATGAATGAGATTTCACTGTAATGTTCTAAGTTACTGTTTGTTTCAGCATTTCCTTTTATGTTTTAGGAGATCCTCATTGCATTAGAATTAATCTTTTTCACAAGCTCTTCCAACAAATCTCTAACTAGATGAATTAGATTAAGTTGTAGTGTTTTGAGTTACTTTTCATATCATGAATGTACATTTAGAAGTTGTAATATCCATGGATTAGGACTCTCTGTTTTTATCATTTTCTAGTTAAGAAGAGAACTTGCAAATAAACTCTGTTTTCATTTATTCATGAAAATTTCCTTTTCTCCCTTTTGACATAGATCTAACTTCATCTTTTTAGCATAGAGTAGCATACTAAGAATTAAACATAAAAACCCCAAAACATCAATAAAACACTAAAAACAACGAATTAAGAAAAAGGGATACTTAGGCACATATAGTGCATCACATTTCATTAGTTTACTAGCCCTGGTCGATAATTTATGTTAGCAATTTAGGACACTAAATTGACTAAACATTTTGGCGCCGTTGCCGGGGAAGTGTAACTAGGTAGCCTAATTTCTTACATCTAAAAAAAAAAAAAATTCTCGAGAATGCTCTCCTCCCGCACTTTGTGTGATCTAGAGGATCAGAAAAAGAATTTTATGTTTAAAAAAAAATGTTTTCATCATTTCATTTGATTTTAAAAAAAAAATAAAAAAACTTTAAAATAAAAAAAATGATTTTTTTTTCATAAATTGTTTTGTTCAATAAAATATATATGTATATCTTTAAAAATATAATATATATCATTTTATTAACAAATCATTTAAATATAAAATAAAACTTCTCATAATCATTTTCTTTATTAATGAATTTTAATAAAGAAAATTTTAAAAAATAATATTAAAAAATCAATAAATTATTTTGTTTAGTGAAATATATATGTATATTTTTAAATTTTGAAAATATAACATATGTAGTTTTATTAACAAAACAAATTAAAAAAAAAAACACAAAAACAAAACATAAAAAAAATCAATAAAACAACCAAACGTACTTAATAAACTTCATGGCATGGTTGAGTAGAAATGACTATGATCTTAGAGTCAATTTTTGCACAATTAGCATATGGATCCCACATGCAACTGGGGCGATGGTAAACACCATGCCATCGATGATCAATAAAGTAGAATGGATTTAAAGATAGAAGAATGGATCTTTATCTCATCACCAGTGGTAGTTGCAACGGTTCATATGTTCACCATTAAAAGCATTAAATTTTTAAGGATATTCATGGTCTTGCACATATGTGCAGGCAGCCGAGCCAATAAATCCTCAACCATAACTCATGCCACGGTTCAGGCATGCCTCCAAGCTTCTCCACGCAGAATTTGATCCAGATTTATGCAGGAACGCAACAGAATAAACATATAACCATAAATACAGAGATGCAGTGGAAATAACAATTCATTTCATTAATATCAAAGAACTGAAATTTGCTTACAGACAAAATGGAAATAAAACTAGCTAGGGCACTGGTAGCTATCTCTGAGAAGAGATGTGGTGGCTACAGGCCTCTGAACTCAGTTACAATGACGCTCGAGGGCTTATTTATTATTTAGAAACAATGGGAAATCCTAAACAGCCAAAACCCTAACCCTAGGAGATGAAGCACCAAAACTATGGGCCCCCTTTGGGTAAATTGGTGTTTCAACTTCCCAGGGGCGTAACTTTGGCATACGATCTCCATTTGATGCATACCATACCTCATTAGAAAGATCTATCCGAGGAGTACAAATTTGGAGTGAGAAACATCAATCCATGGACCCATGTTGCTCTCTGTTTTCCCAAAAAATGTCGTTTAAGGCCTCAAAATGGCTCCAGAAGTTCAGGACCCGAAAAACTGCTAAAAATAGTAAACTGTGCCGAAACTGAAAAACTGAAAGGGACAATGGTGGAGCCCCAAATGGAATAGGCAGGTGACCACCAATATCCTCCTGGATCATTCCTCCCCCCTTAGGAATTAATGGTCCCCATTGCGTTAAGTTCCTCCATGAGATGAGGAAATTTCTACTGAACTTGGTCCCTGGTGAACCACTTTCCTTGGTGCAGTAGTTGGCCAACTTTGACAATGCGATATAGTTGGATCTTCTGTTGACGAGTGTTCTTGATTTGCATGTCTGTGATACAATCTGTGGTGGTCTATTCATGTAGTCTAGATTTAACTCTATTGGTGTGAGTTGTTCTACAATGTCCGAGGTGTCTAGTAGAGGTGGGAAGTAAGGACGAAGGCGATCCACATTAAAGACTGGGTGTAGATCAAGGAATGGTGGAATACTAAGCTCGAAGGCATTATTCCCTATAGCCTTGGTGATGGTGTACGGCCCGTATCAGAGCGGGCGAAGCTTGCGGTGGGGTCCAGTGAGGCGCTCCTTTTGCAAATGTAGCCATACTTTGTCGCCCACCTGGAAGTTGTGTGGCACCCGGTGTTGATCATGGCGTTGCTTGTACTTGGCATTGGCTCTGTCTAACATATCATGAACCTGTTGGCAGATGTGTTGAATGCACTTGATGAAGCTACTTTCTTTGTTAACTTTAGACTGGACATGAGCTCAATCGGCTTGAGCAGCTGCAAATGGCATGGCTACGTCAATGGGACATAGTGGCTGGAATCCCAAGCCCACCTGAAAGGGGCTATGGCCGATTGAACTGTGGAGAGCTCGATTATAACTATGTTGTACATAGGGGAGGCTCTCGTCCCATGTGCGTGGATGCTGGTGTACATGTGCGAGAATGTGTACAATCGTGCAGTGACGACACTCTGTACGGCCATTTGTTTGGGGATGAAGCGTGGACTTGGTGAACAGTGTCAGCATTGACTGGGCGGACAAAATGTGTGAGGCTTTGCTATCCCGATCGTGCTATGATAGTATGGGATCCCAAAGTGCACCACAGTCATTCAAGGAGGTTTGTGGACTACCTTATTGTAAATGTGACTATATACAGAACTGCTGCTAATGGTCATCAACAAAGGAAATGGCGGCGACCATGGCTCTGGAGGTCATTTCCTTGCTTATTGAAAGCGACAGGCAATCCATGGAGATGGATTTAAGGTAAATGAGATGAGTGAGAGTATATAGGCCTTGCTTCTTGATGGTTGGTTTGGCAATGGCACAAACGGTCTGAGGATACGATGTGGTTCTGTTGTCCTTTAGAAGAGTTGACCAATAAATGTACAAGGATTGTGCCTCTTTGTTTTCTCGACCCCGAAATGCCCAGTGACTCGACTGTAGTGTGCTTCCCATATCATCTTGGCATGCTCGCTTGAAGGAACAAAAAGGTGTCCCATGTGACATAAAAGTGCATCTTGGAGGTGAAAATTTGGAACTTGCGTACCCCCCAAGAGTGCCTTGTAAGTGTGGCCGAATTCTGGGTCACTCTCATAGAGAAGCGGCCAATCAGAAGTCTCATGCCCACAAGAGTTGAGCACGATGGTGAGCGCCACGATTGGTGGTCCGCTGAGGCAGTCTACAACGTTATTGGTGCTACCCTTCTTGTACTTGATGTTCAAATGAAACTGTTGCAGATATGTGGACCACTTCTGATGGCGATCATTCTGCAACTTCCCTTGTGTCTGTATGAACTGCAGGGGCCGATGGTTTGTGTGGATGATTTTTTCCTTCCCCAAAATGTAATGCTTCCATTGTCGACAAGCTTGCACAATAGAATACATTTCTTTGTCATAAGTGGGATACTCGCGAACTATGTCAGAAAATGTCTCCTTTATGAAATACTCCTTTGGATGTCCCACTTTTGAAAAGCCCTTTAATGGCCTTTCCAGGCATATCTGGTCTCAAATGGTGACTGTAGGTACAGCTGGTGGGAAGCCCAGGCTGAGAGCAGGAGGCAATTTTTCAGTTACTGACGAACAAATGCCCATAGGTTACATTAACGAAGAATTTTTCTCTCGCTCCTCATGATGACTTGAAATGGGGCTTGGTGATATGGAAGAGAATCCCAACATGGTTTTCTCACGGTGAAAATTATTAGAGACCCGGAAGTGTACAACGAAGCTGTGTTGTTTAGATTGTAGTGGTTGGGGCTGGCTAATCCCGAATGACTTGGATCTTGGCTGGATCCACATGCACCCCCCTTTCATCAATAATGTATCCTAGATATTGAACCTGGGTCATGCCAAAAGTGCACTTCTCCAAATTGGCACACAACTTGTGTTGTCGCACTGTTTAGAGGACTTCTCAGATGTGGTGAAGGTGTTCTTCCCAAGTCTGGTTGAAGATCAGAATGTCATCCAAGTACACAACTACAAATGAGTTGGTGAATGGCTGCAAGATGTCGTCCATCATCCTCATGAAGGTTGCGGGAGCATTCGTCAACCTAAAAGACATGACAAACCATTCGAAAAGGCCTTCCTTGGCTTTGAAGGCAGTATTCCACACATCGGAGGGTTCAATTGGTACCTAGTGATGCCCAGACTTCTGGGCGATCTTGCTGAAATATTTTGCACCTTTGAGTTGGTCCAGAAGGTCATCAATCTATGGGATTGGGTACCTATTCCAAAAAATGATCTTGTTCAGTGCCTGATAGTCAATACAAAGTCTCCACGTCCCATCCTTCTTCTGTACCAACACGATCGGGCTCCCACAGGGCGATGAACTTGGTTTGATGTGACCTTTCTACAATAGCTCCTAAATCTGCCTCTTGATTTCATCATTCTCCAGAACAGAGCACCGATAGATCGGTCCATTAGGTAGCGGTGCACTCGGGGTCAGATCAATCGGTTGCTTGACCTGACAGTGCAGAGGAACCCCTATGGGTGAGGTGAATATGTCCCCATACTCCTCCACAACCTTTTCCATTTGTTGTTGTCATGCAGTGGAGCCCTATCTGGAGGTCATGGCCATAGTCTTCTTCTTTCCCTGGGGGCAGATCATCAAGAAAATGAATTTCCTAGTTTGGGAAATGAGCTTACTGCATTGTTTTGTAGTAACCAAAGAGATAGCGGTAGGAGGTGGTACCTCTGGTATCTTGTACAACTTATTTCCCAAAGTAACAATAATAGCACGAGGTCGAGACTCATACACAGCATGACGCTTCCACAAGTATGCTTGTCCTAATAATACATCAGAAACATAAATAGGAGCAATGTCACATAATACCTCATCCGTGAAGGGCTTGATGCTATAGGGAAGATGACACAACTGGCTGACGCGGAGATATCGTCCTTGGTGAAGCCACCCGATGGTGTATGGATGTGGGTGAGCTGTGGTCGGTAAGCCCAACCGCTTCACAGTGTCTGCTGAAATGAGGTTGTTTTTGCTCCCATTGTCGACAATGAACTGTACCGGGGAGCCCTTTACCCACATCTGGGAGTGGAAGAGATGTTCCTCCTCCTCTGGATCTTCTGGTTCCTCCTTCTGGATCTTTGTAGTGGCAACAGTGGCATTGGGCTCCGCATCAATAATCTGTTTCTTTTTTTCATTCCCCTTTTTAGGTTCTGATTCAGAGTCAGAGCATGCATCTGAATTAGAAGCCCTTATCTCGTCCACTAGCGACTACTTGGCCCGACACTCACTTGTGTTGTGAGTGTAGCTCTTATGGAACTCACACCACTTTCCCGTGTCCTTCTTTGGCTTTGCGGTGCTATTTTTTTCTTGTGGCTTCGATGAGTTGTCTTTAGCCACCATGCCTTGGCTTGGTCCTTTTTTCTGTGGTTTGGAAGCACCTTTCCCTTGCTTTTGATTCGCAGATCCAAAGTCTCTCTTCCTCTGCTTGAATTTCTACTCAATCTTGGTAGCATACCAGTATGCTGTACCAAGCGAGGAGATGTCTAGGAACTCCATTTCCTCCTGAATGTATATGTGTAGACAACTGTGATACTTTAGCACCAGATGTTTCTCAGAATCTTTGATACCCAACTTTGTGCACAGGGTATGGAACAGATTCATCATATCATGCACATCTTGATCCCTTTACTGTTGCAGCATGGTCCATTGTATGTACTTGTCCTCATAGCTCTCCACGGGATAGTACTATTCCTTGATGGAGTCTCGGAAAGAATTCCAAGTTGGTACGACCGAGAATAGAGAGGGTTCTGTCTAGTCCTTGTTCTCACAGTAGGTTTCCCACCAGTCCTTAACATGGAGGGTAGCTTTGAGGAGTGCAAAAATAATCTTCTCCCGGTCTGAAAAGTCATGAACCGAGAAATATCCTTCTAACAGATTCAACCATCTATCTACGGCATCCGTGTCTATTTGACCCTCAAATATGGGAATGTCAAAATTTACTTGTACCTTAAAAGGAGTCGCGCCTCCAGAGTGGCTGCTGGATGCAGATGTGCCGCCGATGGGTAGCCGTTGAAGGATCTGAGAAAAGTTACCCATCATCGCGTTCCTTTGTTTTTCGAGGGCTTCCTCGAGTAATATTTTGATAGGATCTCCTGCTCCCTTATCTTTCTTTTCGTCCCCCATGGGCGTCCATCAAGGTTTGCGAGGCTCATATTGCAAAGGTTCCACCAGATCGAGCCTTAGCTCCTTATACCTCGACCTCATTAGGGACATGCAAAGAAGGATCGAGAAAAAACAGACCGCTCTGAGAAAAAGTGTTGCTTGTACTTGGCATTGGCTCTATCCAATATATCATGAACCTATTGGCGGATGTGTTGAATGTGCTCGATGAAGCTACTTGCTTTGTCAACTTCAGACTGGACATGAGCTGAATTGGCCTGAGCAGCTGCAAATGGCATGGCTACGTCAATGGGACATAGTGGCTGGAATCCCAAGCCCACCTGAAAGGGGCTATGGCCGATTGAACTGTGGAGAGCCCGATTATAACTATGTTGTACATAGGGGAGGCTCTCAGGCCTATTTTATTATTTAGAAACAATGGGAAATCCTAAACATCCAAAACCCTAACCCTAGGAGATGAAGCGCCAAAACTATGGGCCCCGTTTGGGTAAATTGGTGTTTCAACTTCCCAGGGGCGTAACTTTGGCATACGATCTCCCACTAGTAAAAAATGATGAAATTAATGACCAGGTGACTAAAAATGTTAGTCACCGCAATTATTTCAAGTGAATTACTACTAAATTTGAGAAATTTTAAGTGAACGAACTAAAAATGACTAACTTGAATGACTAATCTAGTCTTGGAATAAAATATACGACTAGATAATAAGTGACTAAACTCAAAACGACTAACTTAAATGACTAATTTAATCTAGGGATAAAATATATGACTAGATAATAAGTGACTAAACTAAAAGCGACTAACTTAAATGACTAATTTAGTGAGGATTAAAATATATGACTAGATAATAAGTGACAAAATTAATAATGATTATTGTAAATGAGTATTATAGTCCAAGAATAAAAATATGACCAAATAACAAGTACAACAAGTATATGAATTAGTCATTTATGTTAGTAATTTTTAATTGTGTCACTCCATAAATGGAAAATTGCAATTTTGATACCGAAGTGTAACATTTAGAGACAAAGGGGTCTCTAAAGGGATTAGAAGACGATAATGATCAGAAGAGGATAATGATTGATATGGAACTTTCCTTGTATTTATTTATAAAATCCAAAGACAAAATCTCGATATGGGCCTCCACTCAATTTCCTACTTTTGCAACAAACGAATCAACTATCTCACAAATATATAAAGAGGTGTGCCGATGGTGTCTGAAAAATCTAAGAATTGTGCTGGTGGGGAAGTAGCATTGTGATTACCCACGGTGCTTGCGAGAGCCATTGAATTCTAGTTCTCTTATCCATTAAAACTTGATCATCTTCAGAGGAAGTGTCAATTAGTTTTAAACAAGTTTGTTTTGGATAATGCATTAATCTTTCTAATGATTTGCAAATTTGAAACACAATTTCACAGCTTAATTGATTTCTTTTTCAACCTTGCATAAATTTAGGCCTTCAAACAAATGATTGATGGCACAATGGAATTGAGGTTACAAACAAACATTACGGTTTTCTACCAATAGAGGATTATAATTATTTGGGAATATAGGTATCCAATCCAGTGCATGCTCTCATGCCCTATAATATTCTTAGCCACAAACCGACCGTATCAATATTATGTGGCCCATCTTAGATTGATGATGAGAAATTTCAATTTTAGTTGATGGTAAACTTCACACAATATATCCATCTATGTAACATGTTGAGTTGGATGTGTGTATATAAAACTACAGAGAGCGTGAAGCTACAATGGATTGATAGGATCTAGAAAGTACTGCTACAAACATTTTGGGACCAACTTGACTAGGGACCCCTCCACGTGCACGAAGAGATCATTATAACACCAATCTCTCTGCTTTCGTCCTTTGGTTTTTATCAGATAATATGTGGGAAAAATTAAGGTCACTAATGATATATTTTCTACAAATGATAAAAAGGTTTGGCTGCCACCCTTAAATAATGAATTCTATAAAATTAATCCAGTTACAAATATTTGGTGGAAGAAGTTACAATTCCTGGGCAACCTAAAGCTGTTGAACTCATTTCAATGGTAGATTTAGGGAATATTCTGAAAACGTAAGAAAAAAATCGAGATCAAACAATTACTTATCCAAATTTTTATAACTTCCTGGAACATCCTGAAATTCCAAAGACAACAACAAATTCAAACAATAGATAATGGACGGTAGATGGGTGGGGAGGTATTTACTCGTCTTGCTTTTTTAAGGGCCCTAATGTTGTGATTGCGGATAAAGGAGAGAAGCACGAGTTTCCAGGTCATGGTATCTATTTTACATTGATCTAGCCAACATATTGGTTGTTCAAGTGTGCACAATATGCTTGGTGTGATGCAAGGATTTGTGGGGGAGATGGCAAGGTGAAATTTAATTTAATACAAATGATTTTGAAATATTGAGTGCCGGACCCAACTCTCATCACAGATATTGAAAGGAAATTTTAAATATCTATTAGAACTTTCTTTTCCTTGGCACCCAATACCTCCAACCCATAACCCTTTTTTGACCCAATATGTCCTTGCACCGAGTCCTTGCCTTTGGATATATGGTCCTTCGTAGAAAAGGGAAGCTCATAGTTTTTAGCTAGGTGCGAAACCTATGGAAATGCCTACACATGAAAGAAATTCCTTCGTAATCAAGTATCTGAATACACTCCACCCCAATCTTGAAATCCATTTCTTCTAGAAGCACTTCCCTAAGGTCCATATTAGCGAAAGTGCGAGAGTACGTCTTAATCCCCATCTCCAAATATGCAAATTCATGGTCAAGATAAACTCATGGTCCAGATAGGATCCCATTGAGTTACCTCTATCTTTGAAAATTATGGCATCCCAATAGTTAGGAGGGTCGAGACCTGGAAGATGAACCTATATTGGGGACATATGTAGCCTCTCCTACTTTGCATCGAAGAGGGGCATGCAAAAACTAAAAATGATAGGAGATGAATCAATTTTCCAAACCATCTAATGTACCTTTTGGGTGTCAACCGCATCTTTGAAGCACAAATAAATCCAACCTTGCGCTAGTAGTGAAACCTTTGGAGGACATTTAACAATGGGCGAGGTTTCCTTGTCCGCCCATGCTTTTAGGGTTGAGGACTTGAATTTTCGACCCCTTACTCACCCCACTAGAGATTTTTGGGAAATTTCCTCAATCTCCTGATTGGCGATGTCGACTCCCAACAACAGAGAAAGGAGGAATTTGTTCTTATTCTTGACACTACAATTTCTTTTCCTCTTCCTTTCTTTCTAAAATTCCTTCTGAATCACAATTCCTTTTTATTCACAAGAGTGTTTATCCTAAAAAACCATAGCACCATTCGCGACGTTAGTTAAACCTTCCTCTGTTGCCAAGGCAAGGATCTCCTTCACTAGTTCACCCAAGGAGAGCGAGGCCAATGATACTTCATGAGATTAAGGACAGACAATAAAACAAATCAGAGAGGCTTATGAGAGCGAAGAATCCCCAATGTGTTCAAAAAATTATGAAAACCCTAAGGAAGTCATAGCACATTGTGTGTGTTCCTTTGATCTCTAGGATGGTAGGGAAACTAAACTCAGAGCCAAAGAACCCCAATAAGAGTTCTCCAGCCCCTAGAAAATTTCCTTGGGCCCTAGGTTGACCAAAACTAAAGGACCCGAATAGTGTGTGGCCAGAGCAAGGGTTAGGGCCTCCGAATTTCAAGATGGTCTCCTATTGAATTCTTAACTTTTCTTTCTAAAGACTTGATAGGCCTAGAAATCACAATATGCTAACCTTCTAACATGACTTCCAAATGTGAATGTATATAATCCTCGGGACTAGATCAATTTTTTTTGAACCGCCCCCCCTACCCCCCTCCCCCCCCCTTCGGTTCATATTCCACTAACTCCTCCTCCTCCATGTGGTTCCAATAACAAGAAACTAACATCTCATCTGGAAAGAATATTTGACGCATGGTTTTGTGTCTTTAAAGGGTTTATCATGGTGGCCATCTCTGTACTTCAAAACTATATATTATGTGGATATATAATATATAAAAAAGTCATGATTACAATTTAATATTAATTTGTGTTTTGTCAAGGATATCAGAGCTTGACATTCTCCAGAGCTCGTTTAGTCTTCGTCAAAACTATGCCCTTCTCTAGCTTGAAACTCCACGACCCTTTCTTCACCTACAATTTTTCTGTGGGCCTCTAGGGTTTCTCCAGTGTTGAATTCCTCTGCCATGGTAGAGATGTTGTAATGTTAACTTTAACATTTTAATTCCGTCAAAATAAAATAACAATACTAAAATTTAAAAACGTAAAATCAATAATTATAATTAATAATTAAATCAATCTAGATCTATCTTAACTCTAGATCTATGTCCAAGTGAGAGGGAGGAATCAAATCTATTGAGATGCAAACCTCTTTTAGAGTGAAAAGAGATTTGATCCCTTTGGGAATTTGATAAATCCGAAGTTAAAATGGATCTAGATTTTGGTAAATCAAAAGTTAAAAGAGATCGAAATTGGTCATATACAATGAGAAGAATAAAAAAAATACAATAAAAAAAATACAAAAATAAAAATACAAAATGACTTACAAACTCAACATAATTTCCACCTTTCTTTTAAAAAACATAAAATATTTATAATATTGAAATAACTTTAAAAAAATATTTATTATATTCGAATAACTTTTTTTTACATTATGATAAAAGTTTTTGGCCTTCGTTAAAATTATTTCACTCATTTGAATATCATTTTCCCTCTCATTTAGAAGATTGGTGGGAAGACTTAACAAAAATAATATTATGTTTTTTTTCGAAGAGAGAAAAACCGCTGTTCGATATTAAAACAACGTTACCAACACATTAGAGAAGAGTTACAGAGGGGATCCAGCGATACTGGTAATGCATTGGAGATTTAAACTCAAGCAATGATGATGAAGCAATTACTCAGTTCCAAAAGGTAAGCATTTAAGAAACTATTTACTGATAATCTAGCTGTAATAGATGATCAGACATAGTAGCTGTGATGGAATCCGCTGTGTAATTTATTTTTTGGTTGGATTAGATGAACCAGAGAGCAATGTGATTAATAAAAGATCATGAAATTGGATGTGGGGCTTTGCATATAGAAAGAGAAGTTTAAGATGACTTGATCTAGTCCTTCTCAGATCGTATCATAATTCATCTTGTGCTCTGGCATGGACAACAAATATTTGATGCTTCGCTCTTATCCCTGTTTTTTCTACATCTTGCAATAAGAACAGAATTCCTCTTTGTTCTGACTCTAACTTCCTGTGATGCATCCTCTTGACTACATTCTCTTCAACAACCACTATCCATATACCTTTTAGTGTAACCAACAAACCCTACTGAGAGAAAATTTCCAAAAAAAAATTTGTACAACAATTTATGATTAACTGTGCTGCTAACATGACATGAAGCCCACGTGATATTATTTTATACTTCTAAATAATTATTTCCTTTTATCGAACTTTGGCTCTTTTTTAGGTCTTGACTCTAGCTCTTGCCTGGGCTTTATGGATTTTGTTCAAGCTCTGACTCTGACTCTATCTCTGACTCTGTATGAGTTTGAATATAACATGGGAGTTCCCAACTACGGGTTACAATTTTTCCAACATCAGTCTAATTGCAGATTATTTTCTGAGGTGTATATATCCTTTGCTATCCATTCACCCTATTCCCTCTGAAATAATCTGAGTTTAAATTTCTAATTTAACATCTCAACATGAACAAAATGGTGCCTATGTATTCTTCTATCTATCTGTCCTCTTGTGATATGATGTTTATATGAAAATAAACATTAAAGGTATACCTTTGCATTCCTTCTAAGAGCTAAAGCTGGATTTGATAGGATGATTAAAACAAAAATAAAGTAATTCTTGCAGTTTATGGCTCCATTCCACTTGCAGTCATCTTGTACTGAAGAAGATGAGGCTTGGGCATTCATTGTTGTGTAATCATGTAGACAGTTCAAGCTCATACAAAAAGAAACCCAAAGTATTTATATAATGTAAGCTTCACCTTTATTCCAAGCATTTGAATCTTCAATTAAGTGTCACATTTTATGGTTTATAGCATTATGCATTTGATTTTGCCACCTCTTGCAGTCCCTAACTTTTTTATTATAAAATACTGCTCTTCAACAAAATACTTAGGCAATTTGTAATACAGATTCAAGATAAATGGTTTTAATTAGTTTGTTGAATACAGGGGGAACTAAATTCCCTTTCAGAGATGAATGAAAGGGAAGCTCAAGATATCGATATATAGCCTAACTGTCTAAGTGTTGAGCATACAACTTGCAACAACTTATTTTGAAATATTCCAGAATTTTCAAATGGTTATCGAATTTGATATTGAAATCTTGGATGTAGAAATAATATTAATTTCTTGCATATGCATGCAATTTCATCGATCATGTCATCTAATCAAAATATATTTTGCAAGCTACAATCAGAGGAGATGAAGGCATGACTTTTGACTTTTTTTTCAGTTGTTGCAATCATAATTATGGTTACAAGTGGAGAGAGCAAGTAATTCATTAGAGCACCAAGAAAATGATATCAAGGACTATTTCTTTATTAGAGATGTTTGCAACATATGTGTGGAACATGTTGCCAAGGATCCCCTAGTCAAAATATGTGTTTTAGTTAGAAAACAGAATGTTGTACTCAAACTAAAATGAACATATCTGTAGAGTGGGTATGCTTGTCCATTTGGAAATATGATCCGAAAACTTTTCCAGTCCGTGTTTATTCATTTTAGTATGAATTATTATTATCTTGTCAATCCGGTGCATTCAGGTTTGCTGTCCAAAATCCAAAGTGCTTCTCATATTCAGAACTTTCTGCCTCTGAGGGTTGTTATGATTTATCATAATGTGGGTAATGTCTATATTTATAATATTTCTTAGTTGGATTGTTACCTAGTAATTTTGAATTGTAAGCTTAGTGAATATCCTTGATATATTCCTTAATACTTCGTTAAATGGGACAAAAATATACATCCAGGATCAGTTGTAGCAACCTCACAACAACACCCATACCAAAGCGTATCATATGAAAGTGAAGTAGTGTTGAGGTTGCAAACTTAAGAAAAACTGAGCTCAGAACAAAACAAAATGTTTATCAACAGTGGCAAATCGGTTGTCGGCTATGAGATACTTACTAGATTTAGTCCATGACATAGTTTTCTTACATTGTAGGAATCTATGGACAATACACAGGATTTCAAGATCAAAGACGATTAAAATGGTGTAAAATAAAGAACTACCTCTGTGCAAGCTATCAGTTAGACTAGTCAAGCCCTTGTTATCTGTATGAGAAATATAAAAGGTACTGCAAAAAGGCAGTTGGAAACATAGATCATTGTACAGTGACTACAGTGAAAGGGTTTTGGAACTTATTTTCAAGATAAATCCCAAATTTTCCTTAGACTACTTGAGAAATCAAATTTGGGTAGGTTTCGCATGAGTGATAAGCTATAAAATTGAGAGAACTTTATATTTCATCAATTCTACTTCTTCTCTCTGAGGAAGGGACAAAGGACCCACCTTGATTTGACTGTTGAGGTGTATATATTCTACCCCACTTTGGATTTGATCCTTTGGCCTCTTATGAAACACATGTTCGTTACTGTCAGGCCCACTCAAGCTCTACAACCTCCTAATGGTCTACTTTACCTAACCCTACAGACTCCTACAATTTACAACTTTTCATTTGGTATCAATATGTGACCAAATGAAAGCACCAAGCCACAAACATATTGCTTTAATGAGGCTTGGATGAGTAAAAAACGTAGCAAATAGTAGTAAATAATAAGTCCAGCTGATCCCAAAATTATGTTAAAAATATATTCAAGGCTTAGGGATGGTTTGTGTTGTAAGGCTCATGAATGATTTTGTGCTTTACTTATATCCTCTTTAAACCTATCTTTGTTTTAGAGTTTTCTGTTATGTATTTCGAATTATATTGAATTTGAACTTTTTTCACCAACATGCATTAATTTTGAAGAATTTGAAATTTTTTAGACTTCTTGGATTGAGTTACATATGCTACACTTCTAATTGCAACTATACTCTCATAAAAAAAGGAATTTTCAGTAATGTATGCCATTCATTCTCACATGTTGGTCATCTTCTAAATACTATAAAAATGAGAACACTGAGCATTGCATGTTTACCTTCTAATGTAAGAACTCAAGGTAATATGGAACTAATATGAATACAAAGTCATTATTGAACACCGATGCACCAGGATCTTGTCAAAATTTACTTTTAAAATCAAAACTTAAAGCAATATAGGCTAGGATTGTTGTACTTAATAAATAATTTACAATGACATTATATCCTCTTGCTAGGATTTAGTTCCTTCTTTGATATTTTGTTTATGATGAATAGGATATGGTTGGTTAAGAGTAATGATTCATAGAAGGAAGTTTCATTTTTAAAATATGTTTAATTATTACGTGTTTATATTTTTTAAATGTTTCTCTCTACCAATAAGGGAAACAATCCTTATAATCTACTTTAATGAATTTGCTTGCAGGCTTTTGGAGCTTATGTTTTTGGTCTTAATACTTCAAGATGATTCCCTATTGGGACTTCTAGCAAGTAGAGCTATGAGATTTGACCCTTTCATTGGTACATCAACAAAATTTAAGTAGAAGAAATGTTGCATCATCTAGGATAACATGCACTGGGAGGATGAGTTAGGTGCGTTCTTTCTTATACAATAGAATATTCACAATCATATATGATCTAAACTAAGTTCCAACTAGAAGTGTATTTTATTTATGCAGTTGCAGCTTGAACTTTGAAAATGCTTTCAAAACTAAATGAACTATACTTTACCTCTCGAAATGGGTAATTTTAAGGCATGGCTCTCCCCATCTTAATTTTAGTGTTGCTAACAAGTGGTGACTTTTAACAACTTTTATGGATGGATAGGTTATACAGTCAGTTATAAAGGGAGATCTAGTGAGTGAAGTGCATCAACAATTTTCCCCATGGGTGTCATAGGTTTGTTTCAAAACTGCATATCATTTAGAATCTTAAACATAAAATGAGTGTCATTATGGATCCATTGTGATGTTGGTAAATCATAGGACATTATAATATTGGAGAAATTATTTAAATTGTTTTTCAACTTTAAGCTAGATATGCATTCAAAGATAGCAAGAATTGAAAGTATAATTTCTCAATGGAAAGATATTAGCAATTTATAGCTATAAAATATCAAAACTAGGATTTTCCTTAATGTAAATGTCAAAACTCAGAACACTACTTTTTCTTAGTTTTGGGCTTCATCATCTTCAGTGGGCATTCTTCTTTGTTGATTTGTATAAGAATCCATGGTCTCTCAAAGTGAATTTTTCTCTGCTCCTAATCCAAATTTAGACAGGTAGTATTGTCAATCACTTTTTCCCCTTGAATAAATCCCAAGGGGTTTGATTGGACAGTTTAGGAAAGCTGCAACTATCACCGACAATAATCCTCATGTCAAAGCTAGTGAATGTTAGTTCTAGGGCATGTATCTAGGTTAATTGGTTGATCTAGAATCCAAAATCTGTCACTTAACCTTCCAAATTACTGAATCAGAATCATGGATCTAGTCTTAAATCCTTCAAAATATGCAATAAATCTACCAACATGTTCATTAAATTTTGACTGATCTATGAGAATAACAATTAAATATGTGTGATAAATAAATTAAAATCAATGAATGCAACAAGTAAATTGTCCGTATATTTGAAGTTTTTTTGCAAGGGTATGTGTTGGGGGAGAGTGATGGGGAACAAGAATGACAGTAGGAGATACAAGGTGATGGGTAGGGAGGTTGTATTGATGCGAATGGTAGCAAGGGAGCTGGATATGGATATTGTGCAGATGCATAGGCCTAGGAGAAAGGGCATAGGTAGAGTTTCACTAAAATGAGGAAAGTTGTTGCCTCGCGAATAGTGGTGACACTTCCCTTTTCCACTGGGCTTATCACCTTGTGAAGGATTTGAGATAGTTGTCCCATTGACCTATTTTGGTCATTTGTGGACATTGAAAAAATTGTTTTCTTTATTTCCAAATGTGCAGTAGAAAACACTAGTTTGGGATTAAATTCAAAAGAAAACGTTAGGGTTGATAATTGGTGTGGGATGCGGAAATCATGAAAGTGAAGAAGGGATTTTGATTAGGAGCTGCACTACTGCTACAGCTGCCTGTGAGCCTACGCACGCCCGAAGCTAGGGCTTCTCCACGCTGCCATGGAGGTTTTGGGCTCGCCCCAGGTTCCTCCTCCCCTGCCTCCTCCGTCTGCTCAGGATGCATTCAACTCATTGCTGGCTACGCTGTCGAAGAAGAAGAAAACTGAAGCAACCAAGTTTGTGAAAAATTTGTTATTCCAGAAATCTCCCTTCCCCCTGAGGGTCCGATCCAGGTAGCTTTTTCCATGGCGGATCACGCTCTTGTGGGACAGTTCACGAGTCTTTGGCCCTCCCAAAAAAGAACGGTGAACTGGGTTGTCAAAAACTGGACGTCGTTGATCAAGAATGATGTAACCTTGTATTTCTTGGGGAGAGGCTATTTTCTGTTCGAATTCATCTCAAAAGAGGATAAATACTTGATCTTTTGGAATGGCCCCTACTTCATGCGACCTCAGGGCCTGTATCTCAATAAGTGGACACTGGATTTCAACCCAACAGTGGATGTACCAATGGCTGTTCCTGTGTGGGTTAGGTTGCTGAAACTCCCAATGCATTGTTGGAAATGGGATTCTCTGAAGCACATAGGTAACACCCTGGGTAAATTTATTGACCAGGCAAATAGCAAGGATCAATACGATTGTGCCCGAATATGCATTGAGGTAGATCTAGAGGTGGGCCTTCCGGAGGCAATAAAAATCAATGTCAGTAGTTGGACTCATGTGCAAAAGCTAGATGATGAGCAGCTTCCCTTCAAGTGTCGGAAATGCCATTTTTGCGGTCACTTTGCTAGGGGTTGCCCGAGAAATGGAGAGGCAGAGAAAGGGAAGGAGAAGGGCTGGAACCAGATCAAGCAGTCAAAAACCTCCCATAAAACCCCCAAATCTGGGGTCTCAAATGGTAAATGCTCTCAGCCGGCTACTTTTCAACAAACCCCTCCCTCGAATGGTCAAGAAAAAAAATTCGGGCACTTAAGCTTAGCTTTAGAGGACACCCATGAGGTCGAGATGCAAAAGAAAGTGACCCCAGACAAAGGGACCCCTTCAGGATCGAGGCAAGGAGAAAGTGCCTCAGATAGACCTAAAGAAAAACATGCAGAAGCTGAAGAGGAAGAACAAGTCTCGGGAGGAATCAAAGGAGGACGGAGAAATAGGGGATTCACAAACTTCAGTAAGAAGATCGACAAGAGGCCGTAAGTCTGCCCGAGAAAAGAGAGAACAAGAAACCTATAAAGATAAGCTCCAGGGAAGTCAACCAACCCTCGAGAAACTCTTGCAAAAAACTTTGAAGATGAAAAGAAAATAGACACAGGGCTCCAAGGGAGCTCATCACACCCAAAAAAGTAAGTGATGAAGGTTGTCTCCTAGAATTACAGAGGTATGGGGAGTAGAGTGAAAGAAGAAGCAATAAGAAGTCTTCTAAGGATAGAAACCCCAGAAAAACTTCTTGTTTAGGAGACAAAAATGGAGGACAAATACTTCCTCCAAATAAGTAAGAAATTTTGGAATAAAGGTGGAGGACAGGCAGTCTCTGCTCGAGGAGCCTCGGGCGGGTTGGGCACTCTTTGAAATATTAGCAAATTCTTGATGGTAATTGAGATCCTAAATACTCACTGGCTGTTCTTGAAACTTCAATATCTTGATACAAAGGAGGTCATTAGTATCTTCAATGTGTATGTCCCACTAAATGCAGGGGAGAAAAAGGCCTACTGGGACTCCATCAGAAATCTGGTAGAAATGGAGAATCTGGAAAACACCATCATTGCTGGCGATCTTAATCTCACCTTGCTCTTGTCATAGAAGTGAGGATGCAACATTGTAAGGGATCCAGCAAGGGAGTAGGTGGAGGACCTCTTGCAAGATTGGGACTTGCTCGACATCAAGCCCTCTAATGGTAAGTACACCTGGTCAAACAAAAAAGTCGGTTCGGGGCATATTGCTGCAAGACTAGATAGATTTCTCGTTCAAATTTATTTTCTCCTTTTAGGATTAAAGGGTAGAATGCATATTCTCCCTTGCAGTGTTTCAGATCATAAACCTATCAAGCTTGAACTGCTGGCCCAAATTGATCATGACCCTATTCCATTTAGATTTAGTCCTTTATGGGTCAAGGGGTTGGACTTCATGAATAAGGTTAAGGAATGTTGGAGGTTGCGTGTCAAGGGCTCCTCCTTCTTCATTTGGGAGGAGAAGCTCAGAAGAGTGAAAGCTATTTGGAAAATTTGGGCCAAATCCTCCCTAACCCTGCAACTGAAAGAAAACAAGTCCAAGACAGTCTGGAGCTCCATCACTTGCATTCGGAAAATGCAGAAATTACAAAATAAGTTCTAGATAGGGAGGCAAATTTACAACAAAAGTTTCATAAGGCATGCCTGTCAGAGGAAGAATATTGGAGACAAAAATCTCGTAGTATTTGGCTTAAAGCAGGAGAAAAGAACTCCTTCTTCTTCCACAAGCAAGCCCAAGCGTGGAGAAGCTTTAAATCCATCTCAGAAATCAAGGAAGAGACCATAACTCACAATGATTTCACTAGCATTAAAAGGGAAACCTTCTCTCATTTTAAAAATCTTTACAGTGAAGAAGGGGTGATGGTCCAGAATTATAAATTCCTAGATGTGGTTCCTTCAAATATTACCTCCAGGATGAATAAGTTATTGGAAGAAAAGGTCTCTAAAAAAGAAATAAAGGCTGCTCTCTTTGCTATGGAGCCCGACAAAACCCCAGGACCGGACGGTTTTACAGCTAGATTTCTTCATTCTTGTTGGCAGATAGTGGAAAAGGATTTTTACAAAATTATTTTGAAATCCCAAGCTTGTTAGAAAATTGGGGGCATCACTAACTCTACCTTTCTTGCCCTCATCCCTAAGGAAAAAGGAGTCAATAATTTCAACAGATTTCACCCTATTTCTCTATGCAACATAGGCTACAAGCTGATAACTAAAGTGATTGCCAATAGATTGGAAAGTATTCTTCCTAGTATTATCCCGGAGAACGAAGGTGGTTTTGTTCATGGAAGGCAGATTGTGGACAATTTCAGCTTAGTTCAAGAGGCAATCCATTCAAGCCTGCATCAAAACGAAAAGGGTATGGTTGTCAAACTAGACCTAGCAAATGTCTTTGATAGTGTTAGACACAACTTTCTCTTAGATGTTATGCATAAGCTTGGGTTTGGGATTAAATTTACCAACTAGATTTGGGCTTGTATCTTTGAGCCTTGGATCGCCCCTCTACTGAATGAGCGAGTAGCAGATTTCTTCAAAGCTATGAGAGGGCTTCGGCAGGGGTGTCCTCTTTCCCTCCTCCTATTTGTCCTTTAAGCTTCTGTTCTTAGCTTTTATTTGGACAAGAAGCAACAAGACCAAGAGATTATGGGTCTCAACATTGCAAGAGGAGTAAAAAATATAAATCATGCTTTGTTTGCCGACGATTCTCTATTGCTGGGTGCAGCCTCTGTGCTTTCGGCATCAAGGTTCAAAGATGTGTTGGATAATTACTATGATGAAACAGGCAGCAAACTAAATAAGGGGAAATGTCATATATACTGTTGGAACATTTTGGCCAATACTCTCAGTGCCATTTCCAGATGTTTGGGCTTTGCCGCCTCCTCCAACTGGTCTTCATTCAAGTATCTTGGCCTCCCAATCTTCCACAAGATCGCCTTTAGCAGAGATTGGATCCTTCTGTTAGAAAAATTCAAGCTCAAGATCCAGGCCTCGGGTTTCTCTTGGCTCAACCTTGCAGGTAAGTCAATGCTCATCAAGGCTGTTCTTATCAGTCTCTCAATTTTTCAATTTTTTGTTTTGTTGGCTCCTTCTTGCATTCTTAGGAAAATGGAGGATTTCATCCGAAAGTTTTTTTGGAAAGGGGGTAAATAGAATGAGAAGAGAATCCCGTTTGTTAGCTGGGACAAAGTCTCCAAGCCCCAGATGGAAGGTGGTTTGAACTTCAAAGACCTTTGCACTCAAAACGTGGCTATGGGATCAAAAATCATTTGGAGGATTATAGCTCCTAATCCTGGTTGGGCACAAACTGCATTATGGAAGAAATACTTCTGCGGCCAAAGGAAATTCTGTCATTATAGACCCCTCCAAAAAAATAGATCGCACTTTCTCAAGCTCTGTGCTAAAGCCACTCTATTTATCAACCACCATGCATTCTGGATCTTGGGGAATGGCAAACAAATTAATATCTGGGAGGATCGCATTATCAATAATCCTCCACTTGTTGAAACTAGATCTCTGCATGCGCTGCAGTCTTGGATGTCCAATGCTAGCTTCATAATCTATGGGACATCTTGTGTTGGGATAACTATAATTGGCAGAGTTGGAAGCAGCTTCAGGTGCCAACAGAGTTGAAGCTCGACTGCACTGACTTATTCACTCATCTGAAGGGCATGGTCCTGATCCACGCTAGGAGACTTGAAAAACGCGGTTGGGGTTCTCATTCGGGCAGATATTCTGTGGTGCAGGGATATATAAAACTGCTGGAACAACCCCACGTCCCTCCTAATCCTGCGCCTTGCAAGGGGATATGGAGCGACACGTCCATTCCTAAAATCGATCTTTTCCGCTGGCTCTTATGCCACAACAGAATCCCGACAGAAGATAGATTGAAGAAAAGGGGCTTCCATGGGCCTTCCAGATGTATAATGTGCAGAGAAAATGAAGAGAATGCCTGCCATATATTGCTGGAATGCAAATTCACAGCAAAGATCTGGCATGAGCTTCTGGGCCCTTGGAGAATCAATTTCACATTTCCCATATCCATCACTGATTTGTTTTCCAATTGGCTGCACAGATATCCAGGATTCATTCCAAAAAACAAATGTTTTAAGGTTGCCTGGCTTTCCTTGCCAAAGCTCATTTGTTGGAAAATCTAGCTTGAGAGGAACAAGAGAATTTTCAGAGATAAAGTGTAAGATGCAAAGGTTGTCATGATCAAGATCAAATGCCAGTTGAAAGAAAGCTTGGGCGATTAGCTTGAGGATACAAATTTAAGTCAACAGGATTTTGAATGGGGCGTCATGATGGGCCTCCAGTTTTTTGAAGTAGTAAGGTTAAGCAATCCAAGCAAATAATGGAAAATTAGAGTCAATGAGAAAGACTTCTCAGATTGGATTAACAAGCAATCCAAACACTCCTTATTCTTTGACGGGGCAGCCAAAGCCAATCCATGGAAAGTTGGTGTAGGATGTGTCATAAAGAATATAGAAGGCAGAATTGAGCATAGTTATGCCTGGGGCTTGAGACACAACACTAGCATCCAAGCAAAAGCGTTGGCTCTGTTCCAAGGCCTCAAGCAAGTCAAAGACCTAGGCATCAAAGAGGTAAATGTAATTGGCGATTCTCAGTCCATTATAAAAACTATAGTGGACAATTCTACCCCTACAGATTTCAGGTTTGCAAGATTGATGGCAAGAATCAAAACATTGGTTAAAACTTTTCAGAGTTTGAACTTCTTCCATGTGTTGAGGAAGAATAACAGGGATGCAGATTCGGAAGCCAATAAAGCAGTCCTCCTCTCTGTCGGCACTCTTCTAAGAGATAGGGACGAAGCATGGGATCTCATTCCTTAAAATTTTTGCTTACATGTTTTATTGCATTTTATTGAATCAGTTTGTTTGTATCCACAAGCTTGGGAAAATTACGAATATTGATTCGATTGCTGTATGTAAGAATCACCAGTTTATAAGTGTCCGAGCCATTGAGCTCCTGGCAGGAGAGGAAAACTGGGCTTTGCCCTCATATTATGTAACCTGATTAGAGGCATTCATGCCAAGGCTTTAATATAAACCAATATCTGTTCCTGTAAAAAAAATAAAAATAAATGAAAGTGAAGAAGCATAGAACTCAATGCTACGTAATTTCCAACTTAAAAATAAGGTATTAAAACTGCATTCCAGAACATTTGGGATCAACCTCTTTCATTTTTATTTGTTGGTTGATTTTCCATGTCTTAATCTAACAAGTTTGTTGGACATAAATGCATTTTTTACTCAATAAACTACCGGAAATATTCTAGTTCCACCGCCTATGTGTGAACGTGGTTGCATTCAATAACGGGTTCAAAGTACAATCAAAGTGTCATTGTAAAAACTTCATTTTCCATCTCCATTATTCCAAAATATGATGGTTCACAGGTTGTGTTCACTTTCTATTGATTCATGTATAATATTCTACCATTCCAAAAACTAGAATATGCACTTCCTATGCATCCATCTATAGAGTTTGTTCATGCCTAAAAAATGGATTCTTCCTCAACATTAACTTATAATGGATAGAATGTTAAGATGTGACAAGGCTGAATTGGGATTATGTACAACTACATAAGAGATCTAGGATGTAGAGAATGATGTTGAAGAAATCCTGTGTAAAATGGTCAGGTTGTGAACAAAGTGGTCAAGCGTCCTCTTCCAACTCCATTGTCAAAACACTATAAAATCATGATGTTGTGTTACCTGGGAAGGCTTATCTTATGGATAGGATAATACTTTGGAGTCAGTTGTACATGACATGTCATTAAATAATTCTAGTTCCATTCATGAAGATGTAATGGGTTCATGGTTGAACTACCCTATTGATGATTCATTAGAAAAAGGAATATTGCTCTGAATTCTTTGGAGGGTTTTGCTTTCTATATCTCTAAGTCTAGGTCACTAGATCCAAGGTTATTTAATTTTCTATATTTTTATTTCACCCATTTACTTATCTTGGATCTAAGACAAGCACTTAATTGAGTTGTCATGCTTGGGAAAATTGAATATGTATTGATCATTTAAGGTCAATTTACAATGACTTGTGCCAATATTGAAATATCTTTATGATCTAAACACTCAAAGAAGACTAATTAATGTCAAAATAGGGTGAAAAACCTACTTAATAATAAGTGGAACAATTCATGCCATTTGAGATTGATGTCTAGGGTTAACTTCAAGTCTTCAAATCTAATTTTTTTTTTGGTGGATAGTGCATGATCCATGGTATGAACCTAGTTATTCATTTAACACCTCAATGCATGTGATTTAGCTCTTGTATGTCATTTTACTCACTCTGCAGCAAGGTCTGAAATGTGCCATGTTACACCTTGATTATTTTAATGTTATTTTTTGCACAATGAAGTATTAAGCACCTTCTAATGCAAGAAAAACAATGAGCTCAACAACCCACTTTATAATTCAACAACATACTCAGATTTGTCACTGACATAAAAAAATTTATTTGGTTCTCACTGTTTCTCTATGTATTTTATGTGGTCAAGTCCTGAATTTTATTGCACCATTGTTTGATGATCTATATGCTCTGAAAATGAGTCATATAACACTTAATTTCTCATCTCTTAACATTGGTGATGAGGATTACATCTTGTGACATTGTTTAAAGTGTCCTTAAAGAAAACCAATAAACAAGGTTGACAGAGTTTGAAGCAATTCAGGGTTTCAACTCCCTCTGAAGGAAAACCAACAACACAATAAGTCCAAAAATCTAGACTATAAGGCTAGTGCCACACCTGATCTTAGACTAAAGCACCCTTAATCTACACCTAGCCCATCTAACACAAAATTGTGTGTTCAAACTTAGTTTCTTCACTTTTTGAGCATGATAATGACTCCTTCTAGGCTAGAAAGAGTGCATGCTACAAATTATAAGTTGCCATAACATATTTATCATATTTGAAGATTTAATAGAAAGCATCGTGAACTTTGTCTGATATGGGTTTCAGAACTGTACAGGATATGTTCGGTTGTGCAGATATGCTAGAGATGGATAAAGTGGTTATAGAAAGTAATAAGAAGCTTGAAAATATCGATCTTTCTTTGCTACTTTGGCCTGCAGCAGAGATTTGCCCAGAAGCTACTCAATATTGTGTTCAGGCACAAGATCATGGTTTGGATATGGTACATTTGTGTGGGGCTCCTCCTTGATCCTGAATCAAACATTAGATAATCCATGCTCCCCCTTGTTGTGTCTCTTCTTACAATTGCGCTTCTAGCAGCCACCCTTTACATAATTACTATGTTATGTATCCTCCTTTCATGCAGCCTCCCTTCCACATCATTAAAACTTCCATTGCTTTCAGACACAACTTTTTGTTAATGAGGGGGGTTTTTAGCCTTGGTGGTTTTGAGGGATCACAGGCAGGGGTTCAAATATCCATCCCCCACTCCATGACCTCTTTACTTTCGTCTTTAGAATTTTCTTCACCATGATGTCTTATTGCTTATAATCTTCAATCACAAGGTGCTCGTCAGCTATTGAACCAAACTGTTAAGAGAAACAAAGGATGCTGAGGTGAAAAATCTGCAGACAGTGCACTTCAGAAATGACTTTGATCTGAATAAAAAATCCTTCCATTCTTACCCCATAAGGAGTCACCATCTTGCACACTCATATAATTAAGGGAGGCCTGAGTTTAAGCCTTGCAAATGTAATGCCCCCAGTCACCTACTGTGGTGTTTAACTACCTATGTAACCCATTATTTTGTGATTTTTTTGCTTCAATTCACCTCCTGTAACATATTTTATCTGTGTTTAATGCATTCTATGGTGCATTTCACTCATATACAGGAATGCAATTTAATAATAACACCATTTAGATTACTATTCACATGCAGCACATAATAATATATAATTAATCATAACAGAAGTCATAAAAACATTAAAGATAAACACTTATTTGATAAGAGACACGAATTCGCTGCAAATCTTCAGATGTTCCAACTTCCACCCAGCCATAGACCACGATGCTCACATTTTCTCAACAATGGGTCATCCCCGGGCTGGGGCTTCGACTTCATAGGACAATGGCTTATCTAAAGCTATGTACATACCATTACTGTACATAAGTAGTTCAATGTATCAAACCCAACAACATCCAACGAGTAAGCTCATTTCCCCATTAACCCCACAACTGAAGTAGTGCAACCCCTTTTCTACATCCATAGTCCATCGGCACATGCCACTACCCTTCCAAGGTGTCTAACTCGACCATCCAGGGATGTTCCAAAGCCTTGTGGTTTCTAGGAGTTCCAACAGCCTCACGGGTCACCAACCTAAACATAATATGTACATCACACATAGGGGTCATCCTAGGGGTGTTACAACAGGCTTCATGATGAGATTAAATGTGAAGTACCTTATAATAGTGCCATTTAAAAATTTGATGCTTTTCCTTGATATTATCAATAATAATTATTCCCAACCCTTTATTCAAGTAGAAGAACATTCCCATATTTTCCAGCATATCAAACCCTTATTGGAAAAGCAAATCAATTGCTATGTTTTGATGTTTCAGGTAATGATTTACATTTCTAGATGTGAACTTGCTTGTAATTTCACCAGCTTCATCTATAATGAAATTCAATCTTGAATGCAACATAAGCCCCTTGACTACTCATCCAAGCTCTGATGATTATGGAAAAGTCCTCTTCCAATTCAAATGAGCAAATCCTATTTGAAAAGACAGTTTTAATCCCTTGGTCATGCCTCTGTCTTAGCTAGATTGTTACAGTTACCCATAGGTATATTGTGTCTTAAATATCCTCCTTGTCTCTTAGTTTGATTTTTATGGTGGGTCCCACTTCCTTTGTCAGGGATGGAGGATTCAAGCTACCTTGGTTTTTAAATTCAACAATCATCTACTGGGGGATTTTGTCTCTCTAGACACAGTGGCTTTTACTATTTCAATTATAAATGTCCACACACTTGCTACTAGTCTTTCTCAAGGGCTTCCTCATAAGGCAACATGTTTCCAAATTTCTTTAAGCTTTGGGGATTGTGATATCATATGCCAGTTTTGAAAGAGATCTGGTAACAAGGTAGGAAATCTCTAGTTGAGGTCATGTTTCTCTCTAAAATGACTTGAAATACAACAGGGGTACTCACACATAAGGAGTAGAGGCAAAGGGGGCATTAAGAAGGGCCAAGGAAACATTTTCCTCAGGATATGATCCTGTGTTAGGTTGTTTTTCTGTGGATAGCTATAATAAAGTATTTTCTTTAGTCAAGTCCTCCTTCACCCAAACCTTCTTCCAGGTTTTGTTGAAGTTGCACCTTCTTTCATGGCCTCTCTTTCCCGTGTACAATCCAATCTTGGAAGCTCTCCATTTTCAGTCATCATGTCCCCCCTCGTTGGAATTCTAAAATTTATAGGATTTTTGTTGAGTGTTTTGTTGCATCTCTATTGATCTGGGTTCTAAATTCCTCTAATATTTTCCTATGTCTCTCCTTAAAGGTGTCCATCTTCAGCTTCATACCTAAAGTTCCAAACACTAGATCCCAAGAGTTGTTGTAAGGGCCTCTTTGGACTTGCTAAATCTTCCATGCTAGAAAATGTTATCTTCAAGTTCCATGAGTTCTCACAAACTTAGCCTTGGATCCATCCTTGCTATCCCAAAAAATATAATACTCAATTATGTCCAGGCTGTATCAAATGAAGCGCAGATGAAGGAGCAGGAATTCTGGGGATATGGTGCATGTGTAGTTTTCCTTAAAGCTTGTTTTCTTCCTTGCAAATATATCGGACCATCTTTTCCATTAAAGCCTTATTAATCCAATCCCCCATAACATAGACCCAAGCCGCTGCAAGCCTTATACACTCTTCCAGGCCAACAAGATAATATTTTTTGGTCTGTTATGTTCCTTATCGGACTACACATTTGCTGATATTTTCAGAATTGGCCAATTGTAGAATAGACTTTGACAGTTGTAGTTTTCCAACTAGAGAGTCATTTCCCTTTCCAAATTGTTCCTTTACTAGATAATCCTTTAATAATATTTTGCCAAAAAGGCAGAGAGACACACTGATTTTGTCATGACATAGACACTACTTTTGTAATCTCAAAGACACTTATCACTATTACAAACACCTTGAAATACTTAAAAACATCAATTTCTTTGTAAACTGTAGCCAAATTTTCAAAAGTTTGTGTTTCAAACTTCTTTTCCTCTGTCTCCTATGGTTTAAAATTTTAATTAAATTTGTCTTCATTCAATGTCACTTGGAAGTTGGCACATTAAAGATGCTCTGTGACTTCTCTGTTTTGTGCCTAAGCTTCCCGATATTCTGTCCACTCTTATCAAGTTTCAAGGTCTACAAGATGAGTGGAAAATCCTTGCATTCATGTGTATATGTGATGTATGCTGCTCCATTGGCCATAAATTCATTAGTGATATTGATGTTACAAGAAACTCAACTGCCAATGTGGGACTTATTAGCCCTCCACATCATGATATTTATTCCGTTGAAGATCTAGCATAACTTATTTATGATTTTAAGGAAATCATAGAGTAATGACTTAAATGAAATTATAGAGTAATTTGGTCCTCACATATATTCCTCCTCCTTAAATCACACGAACCAAACCCAATCTCTCTTTAAATGGTTAATGTGGGGACTTTAGACTGGGCATTCTAGCCTTCAAGGGGAATATATGGGTTCTTACATGCCTACAGATTTTGAAAGAGAATAAATGGGTTACCACATACAATATGTAGTCTATGAAATATAAATGAAAACTCCATGCAGGGGGCTTCTCCTCAAAGGAGGCCCACAAAACCAAGTGTGAAATATCCATGTCATGAATACAAACACTCCTTGGGTTCCTCTAATGGAATTGTAGGCAGAGACCTCACAAAAGGTGGGTAATCTTTCAAATTAGCTGAAAAAATAATTTGTAATACATCCAAAGAAAGGTATACAAGTTGGCTTCCAAAATGAACAGGTTGGTCTATTCCAATTTTGTAGGTTGGCTCATCAAAACGTTTTCCAATGTGGCACATGTACATAGACTTATATATACACCCTAAGTCCCCTTATCACAATAATTATGGATCAGGATGGGAGCATTCCTCTCTCTTTGAGGTTTGTGCTATTGAATAAGGGTTGTTTGGGATCCATTTTCCTTTGGATTATTCTCTCAAAAGCAACTGAAATCTGCCAACGAGTCTGCCACTTGACCTGTGCTAAATGTATGTAAGATGCATCAATTTCATATTTTAATCCTCAACATCTTTGAAAACTTATCCTTATTTCACATAGTAAGATGAAGGCCTTTCAAAATTATTTGTTTTCTGGTAAGCATATTCGACAATGCTAGTACTTCTTTTCCTAAGAGCCTCAATTCCAAGTCTACTATAGGTGAAAAATCGTTGCTTGTCCTAGAACATCAAGTATTATAATGATGCCACTATCTCCACTTGGAAGGAAATACTTAATGTGATCTAAGGTTTGTATAAAAATACCGTTTCCAAACACCACTCTTAATGCGAAGAGTATCATGTAGAGTGCATCTATGTACAAGTTTCTTGATTCAATGATGACAATCTATTTTCTCAACAAGGCTTTATTTTCCATATCATTGGATCAAACAAGGTATTTCACAAATCGAATAAGGAGGTCCCCAAGTATGATCCCATCTCCAACTCTTGAAAGAAACATTGCATCACTTTACAAATTGTAGCCTCATCATCAACTCCACTCTTTCCAATAATTCTTTGGACTTTCAAAATAGTTTTCTCCCCTTGGAGTTCTCACTTCCATGAAATATCCTCTAAACACAATCAAATTCCTTCACAAGGGTTTTCCAATCACAAGCAGGTGCACATTGCTGAAAAACATCCTTTACCCTAATAGTTTCGGTATTCTCTTACAAGCCATACATATGAAAAGCATTTTGGATGACCCTGCACAACCCTTAATACTGATACCCATGCTTATTTCTCCTTCACCGATTGCACAATATGTCTATGTCTAGTGGGAAAAAATATCACAGACTACCCATCAAAAAGTATTCACTTGAAAGTCAAATTTTCTCCAAATAACACAAATGTAAAGGCTACATAATCCACTCTCCGTGCTACAAATTTCACAACTGCAATCATCCATAGGAAGCTGATTCTGGCATGTTATATTTCTACATTTTTTGTGGCCGAAGATCTCAAGGAATGCTTGAGTGACACTGATATCTGTATGAAAAAAATCCTGAATACTTCTAACTATTTCTGTGTGCCCTGGAGATAGGTGTAATATCCCTCCTGCCTTGTACAAACTTTTTCAAAAGGACGAATTCTTCCACACATTGAAGACTTGTTGTGCCTTCAATGATTGTTGTCCTCTTTGAAATTTGAATCTGACTACTGTCTTCTGTGATCTCGTACTAAGGATTCAAAATAAACAATCACTCTTATTTGTCACTGATTTTCTCCATTGTTGTTGCATAGAGATACCTTGTTAACTCCATGGGATCAGCCAACTGTGAAAATACATGAAGTAGAACCCTTATTTCCTTCATTTTTATATGTTTGATTTTTTGTGCAAACCCCAATATAAACTAGTGGATAGCACACCTCACCCATGGGATTCAAAATTGGAACCTAATGGCATGAAACTAGAAAAATGCCTAGTAAAATTGGAAATGACTAGTTATGCCAACTCTTTGAGCTTGAAAATGCAAGAGGCATATTCAACCATGGCCAATAGGCCTAGAATAGGTTGTGTCATCTATTCAAAAGCTATAAAAAATTTATATCATGTCTTGTGCAATGAGGAAAGCAAGGAAAACTCTGAAGGCTACTATAAATATGCATGTGTCCCAGGGCCATTCGTGCTGGAGCCTTCCCAGATGTCCATGAGAGCCACTTTTCCTAACCAAACCCAGTAACCCCAACTGATTCAATGATATTATCATGGGTAGCATGCCATCTAGATCCTGAACCTGGGTCATCATCAGTTATCTAGCTTGCTGCTAGATCACAGCCCCACCGTGGACATTACTCATGGCCTGTGGGAGAATACATGTAGTGAGGATGGCATTAAATCAGATTCAAAACTTATAAATGTGAAGAATAAACAATCTGAATCAACAAGCGATAATGTTAGACAAATTTGCAACAATAATTTTGTTAATTCTGTAATTGGAGAGAAGCAAGATCTTGGAAATGTTCTCCATCCTGAGCATGGGACTTTTCTGGTTTCTGATTCCCCATGTGAGTTGTCAAGTTCACCTAATGCTGACATAAAAAAAGAGCTAACTTATTTTTCCAATTCTATCATTGGAAAGAAAAAGCTAGTTTGCATGCTGGGGAGAGAAAAATCAATGGAATGCATGATATTAGGTTGGCATCTCAACTAGCTACACATGAAAATGGCACAGTGGCTGTTGATCAAAATCTGCTCAAAGAGAAAAAGGGTGAAGTGTTATTTGTATCTGAGCAGTCAACAACAGATACAGGCAAGGTGTCTGAATGGGAACTACAATCAGAAGCTACAACAGTGCTCCCTAAAGATGATATGGCTATTTTGGAGGAAAAACCAGGTTTTCTGTCTGGTAACAAAGTTGTTGACTGCAAAAAATCTTCTGGATATAGAAACAAAGGTAGGGTTAACTATGATAGTGCTAAATTACTTGGGGAAGGTTCAGCTGCCAATGTGAAGGCAGTTGACGCATAAGATAAGGGTCAAGTATCCACCACTAATAGTGATATTTGTGAAATGTATGCTCAGCTTCAGGTGCCATATTTTCCTGTTGAAAGTGAAGGAAAGCAGGATTTAGTAGCTAGATTGACAGAAAAGGAGAATAGAAGTTCTTCCAATGTTTCTACAAACAATAATGTTGCAAATATTGGTGATGCTGCCAAGGTAGTAGTTGTCAAAAAGAAGAATAAAAAGAAGGATTTTTCAGTAAAGCAAATGCTGCAACTCCCACAGGGATTTATATAATTCTTATAAGGTTCAAGAGGAGGAGGACGATGTGAACCTTCCAGAACCATCCAAAATAGTAACCAATGTTGTCAAGAGTAAGAATTCTTCAAAAGAGCCTAAGAAGAAAGTCCTGAAAGAAGTGGATGACTGGGAAGATGCAGCTGAGCTTTCAACTCCTATGAATCAAGTAGCTATTTTAGTTACTAAGTGTTCAAGAGATAGAAAGTACTCCAGAGATTTTTTGTTGGCAATCAAGGATTAGTGCAAAGATCTACCAAATCATTTTGAAATTTTTCTAGACACTATTGAATTACTTGGAAATTCCCAAGCACTTGCAAGTCATGTAGGAAAGGCTAATGCATTAGCAAGTACTGCAAGAGGACTTGATAGGTAGATGAGTGGGAATTATCTACTTGAACATTGTGGGAGAAATATGGCTAGTTTGGATGATGATCGATGGGCCAAGCCAGTGGATGCTTTTTCTGATGGCTGTGATATGCAGATGGATGCGGATCTTAGTGGTTCCTCTACTGTGTTTCGAGCTGGCCAAGGTTATAATGCTGGCTTTTCAAGAAATACCTGTGCAACACAAATGAGTATGAATGCCATCCTTCTTGGAGGGCCTTATGTGCAAGCACCACTTCCACAAGTTGGACTAGTGAGAAATAATTCTGATGCTGATAGGTGGCAGCGTGATTCTGGTTCGCAAAAGGCTTTGATTCCTCCTCCACAGCCTTCTCTGCCCACAATTCATATATCAAATAACCGATATGAAGTGGGCAAGGTTTATGATGAGGATCAATTGAAACAAAGACAAATTAAATCCATCCTTAATAAATTAATGCCCCAAAAATTTGAGAAATTTTTTGAACAGGTCAAAGAAGTGAACATGGACTCTGCATCATGTCTTCATGGTATAATATTTAAAATATTTGATAAAGCCTTGATGGAGCTGAATTTTTGTGAAATGTATGCAAAATACTGTTTTCAGCTTGCTACGGAATACTAGAATTTTATGAAGAAGATGAGAAGGTTGTTTTCAAGCGAGTTATTTTCAACAAATGTCAAGATGAATTTGAAAAAGATGAAAGAGAAGAGGCAGAGGCTAAGAAGGTAGAAGAGCATGGTGAAGAAAGCCTTTCAGCAGAAGAAAGATGGGAGAAGAAGGTTGTAGCACGACAACGAATGCTAGGAAATATAAGGTTTATTAGTAAGTTTTATAAAGAAAGTATGCTGACTGAAATAATTATGCATGCATGCATCAAGAAATTAATTGGTGAATTTCAACATCTAGAGGAGGAAAATGTTGAAGCTTTGTGCAAACTGATGAGAACTATTGGTCATATGATTGACCATTCAAAGGCCAAGGAAAATATTGATGCTTACTTCGATAGGATGACAAAAATGTCCAATAAACAAGGGCTTCCCTCTAGGCTGAGGTTCATGTTGAAGGATCTGATTGATCTGAGGAGGAATGGATGGAAACAAAGGAGGAAAGTTGAGGGCCCCAAGAAAATAGAGGAAGTGCATCGAGATGTTGTGCAAGAACTACATGGATAGGGAGGCCTCTCTTGAGGTACCAATATGGGACATTCAGGTCAGAGACTTGTGACACCACTTGATCATGGTGTGAGAGGACCTGCGATGCCACCTTACATGGAAAGTGCACAGATGGGTTCACTTCCACATATCGGTGGGATTAAGGGGCCACAGCCCCATATGGGACCACGTGACCATAGATTCACTAGTAAATATGCTTGGATTGTGGATAGGGCTCAATTTTAAAATCAGTCTATGCCAAGCCCTTCAACACACAGAGCTTCTGATGATGGCCACTTGACTCTTGGTCCTAAGGGAGGTCTTGGCAAGGGAATAGGATGGAGGGCTCAACCTTTGCCATATGCTAAGAGTGCTCTAGCAGATATTCCACCATTCAAATCTCTTGAGTATTAAACAAACAGGTGCAGGTCTGATTTCGGGTTGCAGTTATGACTAGATGCCAATTGGTATGAGAGATGAAATTTTGACAAGGACTTATGCTGCAAAAAAGCCTTTATTTGAAAAATCATGTGTCCAGGAAATAAATGTTTTGGATAATGACGTAAGAGAGTTTAAGAATTCATACTCATCAAGTGATAGAGGTGGGAAGACTGCAAATGTTGAATTTCAACTGTAAGAACATTCTTCTTAAAGAACTTTGAGTTCACAACTCATTGAGGTTCAACATAGGAAAAAGGTTGAAATGGAAATTAAAGAATATTATAGGTGCATTTCTTTATAAAGCTTCCATGCATTTTCACCATCTTTTAGAGAAGTTGACATGTTTCCTTGAATTTTTCTTAATTTTGCATGACATACCATCCAATGTGAGAGATTTGAAGGAAGATTTTTGTGTAGATGACCTTAAAGCACCATTGTTCCATTCAACTATGGTTTCACTTTGGATATTAGATTCTTTTGCCAGGAAAGATGTTTAAATTGATCTTCTGGGGAATCTACTTACACATTTATGCAAGTTTGAGCCTTTCTTGCTAAATCAAGGACAAATTACTGAAGGGTAGTGTGAAATTTTGTGTTTGTTCTTATTCAAGTTTGAATTTATTTAAGGACTACTACAATCTATGGTCATTTGCAATTATGAATTATAACTATATATATTTTTGATGTTTCTAGGTTGGAGACTGTACTATTTTCATTGGAGGATGCTATTGTTGATGCACCCAAGGCTCTTGAGTTCCTTGGTAGGATTCTCACAAAACTGGTTATTGAAGGGATATTATTTATTGAAGATATAGCAAGGGAAATCAACGATGGGGGTACAAAGCCAGGAAGCTTATTAGAAAATGGTCATGCAATAGAAGTTCCTGGAACTGTTTTGGAAGATATTAAGAGATTGAAGGGGGAGCTTGTATTATCTGCTTTGTACAACAAATCAGAAGTTCATTTAGAAAGCTTCATGCCCAAGAATTGAGGGGATTTTGAGGGATTTCTCAAGAAAAAAAACATTCAATGTTTGTATCCAGTCAGCATTAGTAGACATGTGTAATTAAGAAAATTTCAAGGTAGACCGCTCACAATTTTTCCTGATCAATTTTGTGGTTTATCTGTTCTCTCTCATGTTGACAAGTGAATGGTTGGTTAGTTTTTAGCTCGTGATCTGACTAAATATGCATACAAATCTCATCGTCAACTTTTCCTGCACACGTTTGTCTTTCCATCCTTTACATGAGTTTTGATGGAATAAAAAATTCTCTACCATTAGATAGTTAGTAATACATTATTGGCCTTAAAGGAGCTTCTTGTAGAGATATACATGAAGTAAACAAAAGGCTTTGAAATATTATTGTTACACAACCTGTTAGCTTTGTAACCTATCCTATTTTATATGCTCGAACAACCCTGCCATGTGTCGGGCATTGTTAAGCTTTGCATTGATTGATAGGAACCTAATTTTGTCATCTATGGGTCTTATTCGATTTTTTCTTACAAGATAATGTGTTTTTAGGACCGAAGTAAATCGGTTGTATAGTGCCCTGAAGCAATTGTTTTTTTTTTAAGGATTGAAAAATGGTCATATAGATCAGTTTGTATGTTGTATAGGGGTTGAATAAATTAACACAAGTGACAAGGCTATGTCAGTCATGGAAAAAATAGAGTGGTTGAAATAAGGGTCAAACCCTGCTGCCAATAGGAAAAGGGAACTATGCGAATAAGGGGTGGCCGAATTTCCAGTTGGTAGAAAAGGATCTACCAACATCACCTCGAAGAAGCACACAGTTTTTAGTGCAGTTTTCTAGGAGAGGTGGGAAGGTATGGTCAACAGTTGTTGGTGGAAGAATTGTGGCCCGCACACAAGCCCACACTCAACAAAAACAAAAACATAAGAAGCATAAGGTGGAAATCACTAAGAAGGAAGCAACACGGGCTAGACTAGTCGACACCACTCAACTGTTTATAAATCGCTTGGGAAACGACACACAAATGACCGATAGAAGGGCAACTGTTAGCATAAATAGTTTGTGGATGGAGTGCTATCAGAGCCAGCTAGACTTGTGTCAGTGCAGGTTTAATAACCACCACACATGTGGTCGAGTAGCCTAGTTGAAGCCGTAGTGATGGTCTATCAGCCACTATATGACCGAGAATTGCACCAACTGCAGTTGACAAGTGGGGAAGCACATAGATCATAGTAATAGGTATGCAGGTGGGATGTCCAGTCGAGTGCAAGAGCCTGCGTCAAACTTCCAGCACCTACATCCAAAATAGATTTTCCTTCAAAATGGTGCACGTTCTCAAATATAGTTGTTTAATAAGCATACATCCTCACATGTCACATTTGGGAAAAGCGTTGTAGGGAATCTCCACAATTCCCTCACTGCTCATGTCTTTCATTGTACCAAATCACTAAAATTCGTGCATAGCCTTTACTAAATTGAAAATCTTATCTCTCTTCAACATCTCATAATCATAATGAACAATTGCCTCAAGATGTTGCTTATCAACGAAATTTGCCTCATGAGAAGGTATCTCATCTCGAGGAGCAATTTTCTCATCAACAGACCATTTTGAAGGAATTTATAAAGAGGATGATAGAATAAATTTAAGAGAGATAGTTGAAGATGGCTTCATATTTCCCCTGTTTTGTAGGTGAGGTGGGTAATGAGGCATTGATGGATCGAATATCAAAGGAAGAATTACAAAAAAATTTGCATTGTTTCCAAAAGTATAAGAACCCTCAGCCACTTCGCAGGACAATAGAATTCTTCTAGGGGTTCTATGACTTCCTTCAAAAAGACCAACTAAGATTTGCTGACAAATTAAAATACATAGGCAGGATTTGGGAGCTTTCAATTCAACATTTCAGACTTTAATCCCAAAAAATTAGACAAGGATGAGATGATTTCAGACCCATATCACTATGTAATTGAATCTAAAAAATCATTGCAAAAATTAGTGCATTTAGGGTCAAAATCCACTAAGTTGATTCCATGTCATTAGAACAATTTTGCATCCTTCCTGGGAAACAAATCCATTACGAAATAAGAGTAGCCCAAGAAGGAATTTATAACATCAAACCAAAAAATTACAAGCAGTTAGTGAATTTGTGTTTCCAAGGCATATGATAGAGAAAATTGGCTTTATTTTGGGCTACTCATCCATATAGGGTTCAATGTGCAATTGGTTAACTAGATAATGAATTGTATTTCCTCAATATCTTTGCAATTCTAATTAATGGCTCAGCCTATTCTTCTATCATGCCTACAAGAGACCATGGGTAGGTATGAATAATGGCTCTGCTATTTTTTTACTGTAGATTAGGTGGTCTCAACAGAGTTATAACAGAGTCAAAAAGAATTATAAACTTGATAACTATACAAATAGGAATTGCCCTAAACTTGACATATTTACTCTTTATTGATTATGTTTTGCTTTTGGGTGATAGGACCAAGGCAAATGCAATTATGCTGAAGGACCCCACCCTTGAAGAACTAAAATTCCTACCTTAAAAACTACCAACAACTGAGGAGCTACAAGAATCAACACCATCTTTGATTTGAACCTAAATAGTCTTATTATCTCCGAGTATTTCCCTAATCACAATGACTAGTAGATTTTCCTCATGGATTATTTCTCTCATTCTATCTATCAGTAAAATCCACAAAATGTATCCCTACATTTGAATCTTGGGAAAAAACGTATAATTGTTATCATTTAAATTATCCATATCTCTTGGAGCCCAAAAATCCATTTGCTTTGGATAAGCTTTATCTATAACTTCAAAAGCAACCCTATTATAAGCTAAGGACCATTATGTCCTCTTGAGTCTTGACAAAGTATGATGGAATGAAATTGGGTGAAGACCAGATCTAGGTTTACCATGTCAAAACCTAGGTTCATTGATATGACAACCTTGGTTTGAAGATATCCACCATACAGACTAGGACCATCCATACTTATCGTTTCCATCTCTCTTTCATCATCAAGATTAACATACTGAGGACCTATAACCCCTGGAGGCCCATCATAGCCATTGCAATGTAATTTATTAGAATACAAGCCATTTCTTATTATGAGATTTACCACATCCAAAAATGGCATCATTCACATCATTTTGAAGAAGTCTACAAATTAGGTCAACATAATTTTTTTCACATTTACGACTTCCCTCACATTTGCTCGGTCCCGAAGCTCGAGCACTTTCATAACAAAAATAGGTAAAGTCAAACAACAAAAATGGTCCACCCTCTTTTCATTTTCTAATATTATAATGATGTTTTATTAGAGACATTGTTTGTTTGTTTGTTTTGGTTAGAAAAGGATTTTCTCTTGGTTTTATGTGACTTTCAATTTATCATATGTAGCATGTTGAGAAATGGGAAAGAATAATGTGTGAAATTTATCTTGCAGAAATTAATGTTGAATGAAAAGATACATAGTTTAACCAAGCTACAATTCACTTTGGTAAAGGTGAAGGAACATTTTAAAAAACTACTTAAGAATACACAATATACAACATTTGACCATAAGTAATATATGTATTTTTATTTTGCAGATATGTTCTCTTTTCTACCCAAGATATCACAACAAGAAAAATATTGATATTATAAAAACTTTTTGAGGACCTCATTGAGGGTTATTTTTCTGATGTCTTACTTGATTGATACTTTCTCATATGTCAGGAAGACTTTAAATATTAATTAATATGTTTATGAAACAAATCCGATTCAAATTTTATATATATAAAAGATAAAAATAAATGTTAATGTCTTTGTTTGATTGCTACTTGTCTCTGTTGTGGACAGGTTACAAGAAATGTGATTGGAAAAAGGATGGGGAGGCAATGCATATCACGTCTTGGATATGGTTCATTCATTGTTAGAGATCACTTAGACACCTGCGCCATTGAATTTTGAAATGTTTCTAGTAGGAATTCCTTTGGTTTTTAATGTTTTGATTATCTCACCTCATGGTTATTTTGGGCAAGAAAATGTTTTAGGAATGTCAGACACGACATCGATGGACAGGTAAACAAATTTTTTATAATTGTAATTTCCATTCCATAATATCCACTTTTTATTGTTTGATTGTATTTTGGACGTTTTTTTTTATTTTGTTGTCTTTTAACTATGAAATTGAAAATACTTAGTATCATGTTCATTTAAACAACAACCAAAGTTTGAAGATAAAATTAGTATTACACTATATTGATTGGAATCCTTACTGCTATTTTGTGTTAAAATATTTTCATGAATATCAGAAAAAGTTACTTTCATGCTGTTATTTAAGTACATGTTTATATACTTGACTAATTTCATGCGTTAGAAAATGAAATGTTGCTGTCAATAAAACGACAAGGATTAAACATCACACCTTAGATTATTTGTTTTCACAAGTTATCTACAACTTGAGTTTTTTAGCATATAACTCAGTTGACATGATTGTTCCTAAGCTTTCCTTGAAAGTTGAATACTAAGTTACTAGGGTGTTCTTTTCTATATATGGTGAGATTTTATTTGTTTTGTTTATACAGGTTATCTGGCCACATTATAGTGACCATTATCGCCCCAATGAAGAAAATTTATTCGAGTTTTTTACTTGTTTGGGGAAAAATGGCTTTGACATTGTTGATGTTGAGTTATATGTCGTATAAACTATTTATAGTCTAATTTATTTTATATTCTAGTGTTCATTGTCTTTCATATTTTACAATCTGCATTGTATGTTCTTTTGTTTTCAGAAAATGAACTCAGAATTGATGATAAGAAGCATGAATTGAAAAAAGATGGGAGCAATAACATTTGAGTGACAAATGCAAAAAAAGGGAGGGGAGAACTGGTCTGGTGATACCCTTGGAGCCAATATCTCGCATAAGACACATACAAAGACTGATGGTCAAGTTTTCAGAGTTGGTGAATTCACCTCCAATGCCTTGAAAACACAATGATAATTTTTTGAAGTGCTCAAACACCATTTCAAGTGTAAATTGTAGTCCAACCAATATTAAGTTGGAAACTCATATTGTAATACTTCAACATTTCATATAATATAATTTATGTAGTTGAAATTATTTATAGTTGCACTTCGTATTGTTTAGTATTGTAATTAAAATATGCAACTTTTTGTTTTCATATTAGATGAACATGCACATTGTATGACATTTTTTAAATCATACAAATTAATTTATGTTGATTAGTAATGAACACAAAATCAATTTAAAACTACTAAATTAGTAGTTTATATTAATTAATGATGAACACAAATAAAATGAATATACGACTAAATTAGTCATTTATAATGACTATTAATGAAACTAAGTGAAATGAATATAAACTAGTAAATTAGTCGTTTATATAATGAATATGAAACTACAAAAAAAAGATAAATGACTACTGCAAATGATAAATTTGTGATTACAAATGACGACTAAATTTTGCATATATACGACTATTAGTAGCTAATCTACAGTATCTTATAACACGATCAAAGTTTAGTCATATTTCTTCGGTCATTAATTGGTTTCAAACGATGACTAAAATTTGCATATATATGACTATTAGTAGCTAATTTACAGTATCTTATAACACGACCAACATTTTGGTCATATTTCTTTGGTCATTAATTGGGTTTCTCAGGTGATCGTATAGTAATATATTTTGTTTTATATTTGGTCATTAATTGTGATGATTAATGACCAAATCAAAGATTAAATAAATGACTAAATTAATGACCAAATCAGTGACTAAATTAATAATCAAATCAATGACTAAATTAATGACCAAATTAATGACCAAATTAGTGACTAAATTAATGACCAAATATACTAATAAAAAACAAAATTGAGATAACCAATTAACGAATAAGCTAAAAACGACCAAAAGTTGGTCGTGTTATAAGATACTGTAAATTAGCTACTATTGGTCACCGACCGAAAAATAGTCATTTATATGCAAAATTTAGTCGTTTTTTTAGTAACTAATTAGCCATTTTGTACTAGTGTCCATTTGACGCATACCATACCTCGTTAGAAAGATCTATCCGAGGTCTACAAATTTGGAACGAGCAACATCGGTCCATGGACCCATGTTGCTCTCCGTTTTCCCAAAAAACATCGTTTAGGGCCTCAAAACGGCTCCAGAAGTTCAGGACCCGAAAAACTGGTAAAAATAGTAAACTATTCTGAAACTAAAAAACTGAAAGAGACAATGGTGGAGCCCCAAATGGAATAAGCGGATGACCACCAATATCCACTTGGATCAGCATTGGACTAGCCCAGCCACTCAACCATGGCGTCTCCACAATAATTCACAACAGTTTGATCTCAGATATCTGTCCACAGTCCAAGTTCAGTTTAGGATCTGGGTTGCAAGAGTTTCCAAATCCGAGTCTTCAATTTTCTTGAGCGATCAAATGTTGCAAAGATATTCAACAGAATAAAATGATGAGTAGATCCATTTTTCGAAAGAGGTAAATGAATTTGATTTGGATTAGTTGTCTTGGTGGCATTTCTCAAAATGACACATAAAAATTTGATAATCAAACCTGTTTTACTAGCGAAAAACGCAACTGCTATTGACACGTGATTTTGCCGCAAGAAATAATTTTTTCAAAAAAAAGAAAAATGCAATTGCTATTGACATGTGATTTTGAAACACGTTTTCTGGTTGATTAATGATGAATTTCAAAAAACGGAGACATGGGTTTTTCTTACAACATGGGAAATTAAATAACCCAAAACAGTTTTATGAATTTCTTAACCGATTGAGAGAATTTTCCGGTTCTTCAGAGCCCTGTTTCGCTGTCTACGTGAGGGAAAAAACGGTTTTTGCAAAGTGAAAAGATTGAGAACGACATTCTGTGTTGACTCCACCCATGATCTGATTTTTCAGATCTCAAGAAAGAAGAATTTTAATCTAAATCAAAGTCTGATGTGGCATTCAATCCACATTCTACATGATTTTGATAAATTAAACAGTGAAATCCGATTTCTTTCACCCTCTGCACAGTTTGTTGATCTTGACTCGCCATTTTCCATTACACACTACCATCTTGAATTATGATTGCCATTGTCAAATAATTTATCTCAAATAGATATTGACATTTCCCAAGCTCAGAGTTCTTTGGTTGATGAAGATAAGCCCTTCACTAATTATTTTCTCACTGTTGTAACACAAAATATTCTTTTGAGAAATTTCTTGCAGGATATTCCATTTTAAAAAAAGGAAAAAAAGAAAAAAGAAAAAAAAGAAGTGCTAAATGTTTGGAGAGGCTAACTTGATGAACAGATATTAGATTGACATGAGGAAGTTCAAGTAGAATCAAATATTTAATTTATATTCTGTTGTGCAACATTGTTGTGTGAATAAATTTATGATGGCTCAAGTTGCCCGATGCATTTATTTTTTTATGACGTTTTCATTTCTTTATGAAGGGAAATATGTTCTATGAAAACTCAAGTATTAGTATTCAGCAACGATGGATTTTTGTTCATTAAAAAAAAAATAAAAAAAATAAAAAAAAAATGAATCAATAAAATAAGTAGGGGATTGTTTGTTTTCCTTAAGAAGATACTAGTTGATTTAAATGTCAAGACTGATTATTTGCATACGCCTGGCTACTTAACTTTCTTTTTAGGATTTTAGCTACGGAACGGTGCACATTCTGTAGCTAAACATCAATTCTGCAGCCGAAAAACTTCATTGTTTCACCTAAATTTTAAACTAGCCCAACTTTTTCATCCAACATCGGATTTTGACGATTCAAACATCATTGAAAAGATTTTGATGAGATCTACATAATGAGAAAACTATCATTAAATTTTGAAACAGTAAAGACTAAATAAATTGTTGAAAAGACACAACAGGTAACTTGAGGCACTAATTTCGAAATAGGTATAAATTATTTTGGTTTTCATCCGTGAACTCGTTTTATTAGTACCAATTCTCAGTTTTTTGTGTAAATGTCATAAACAGAGAGATTGATCACCTCTCTCTTTTGATAATCTTACATTCCATTGCAGAAAAAGTATTAGTTTTATTTTACAGGTTCCAGGAGGAAGGACATATGACTACAAGCGAATAATGTCTCTCTCAGAGACTATATTTCTTTTACAGGAAGATGATCAACAACAAAGAAAGAAATATCAATGCATGAGCACATGCTAATGCAAATCAGATCCAACACTTGAAAGCCTTTCAGATTCCATTATCTCTGTTGCATCCATGCTTCCTAAATCAATACAAAATTCACCTCATTTCCCTTTACATTCGCCATTGCATTTCTACTTAGTCATTCAATAAAATCCTCATCTCATTTTCCCTCACTACTCGTTTTATTTTCCCTAGTCGTTATATTTTCCTTCCATGCTTTCAAAAACCTAGCAATAAAACCATTCAGCTCCTCTACAAAGCTGATTCATTTCATTTCCATTTTTATTCTGTCAAATAAACCTTGATCCACTGCAAAAAAAATTCATCCATAGTCCTTCAAAAATTATTCTTTCATGTTCGCGTTAGTTGATGGAGGATTCCTTAAGGTATCTCTTCTAACAAGTCTCGGCCTATCGACATGAGCACATTATCTAGGTCCAAGACTAGAGTCTTTAATAGTACCTTGAGGCTTGTATGTATTAATGACAAGTTCTCTCGCTGACAATCATGGGAATACATCAATGTCCCTTGATCGTCAGATTTTTCAAGTGGCTCGACATCAGCCCATTTATTTGCACTTTGCAAGATGTACTTAGGTACCTTGGCACTCATTGACATTAATTATGAGTTTTCCTCGCATTGGTTAACGATATTCATCAATGGTCGATAATCCAATGACTTCTATTCATGCTCGACTTCAAGACATTTATTCGCATGACTAGAATTGTACCATTGAATTTTGTAACGATTGAAGACTACATCATTTCACCAGTTTGCAGCAGGAATCAATTTGTATCAGCAGCAATAAAGATCCCAATCTTGCCATCAGCACAAAGAGAACAAAGAGAACAAAGAAGCATATCAAATTCATTTGTTTACATAGTTCATGATTCAACAACATCAACAACCGTACTCTTCATTATACACAACTCATCCACATTTAAGATAAATGAAGGTACGTGGTTTTCTAATTTTTAGTCATATAATTCATTAGAATTCTAAAATTGTAACTTTGGAAAAATTCCTCACTCCCTTTTTCACATTGTCACATCTTTAGTTGGAGGGAAGGGACATCATTTCATATCCACGTCATACACTATCACACATTTTCATTTCATTTCCACCCACATATACTTCCCAACCAACTATTGTTGCAACATGATCCAAAAGATTATATGCCTTGCAAATGATCAATTCATTGATGAAGTAATCGATTCTAAATGTTTTCATGAACTTTGATGCAACAAAAAAAATAAAGCATTGTTACACAAGAAACATTGCTCAAAAAATTGGTTGTCACACAAGAACCAACCATTAAAAAATGTTGCAATCAAATGTATTATAATTTTCTAAAAGGAAAATATCAAGAAGAAATGTTTGGAACGAATCTATATGAGTCAAAACTCATAAAAGATCAACTTATGAACAAAATGAATCATTGCAATAGTTGCATGAAGACATGCAACAACTTCAGTTGGGGGTATGTTGAGTCTAAAAAGTGTTTTCCATATTCATACATATTTCTATTACATCATAACCGTTCAGCTCTTATTTCATAGCCATCTGACCTAAAACCCTACATCAACTAACCATTTTCATAAATATATGAGTTAGGATCCTTGTCTTCCAAAGTTATTTATTTTATGTATTTAAAGTGAATTTATGATTAGAAACTAGAAAATTATCATAGTTTCATATATCTATATATGTGTTATGAGTTTCGGGACATGTGTAGGTCAAAAGGAAGCTTCTAAAAGACCTTTATGTGGCCTCCCAAAACCAAATTCGAATTTGAGGGGAGAATATCATGGGATCATGAGGACATGTGTCTCATTTCCTTTTTATATTGAAACTCTAAGAAGATATGTGTCTCATTTCTTATTTGTATTGAAACTCTAAAAATACATGTCTTATCATTTCCTCTTTTGATTGTAACTCTAGAGATAGAGGGAGAGATTCATGGACTCTCATTAATGAGATAACTTCTCATATTTTGTATAAATAGGAGAAGCTTTCTCCTATCAAATGTAGTGAAAAATAGGAGAAGAAGAGAAAGGATTATAGAGTGTCTTGTAACAAAGCTTAAGATGGAATGGGATGTAGATTTGTGAGTTTATCAATAAAGAAGTTTAGTTCTTTGATGCTATTTTGATCACATCTTCAAGGAGCTAAGGATTACACCAAATTGGTAGCAGAGGACCCCTATTATTCGATGAGGCTTTACATATTTTCTAGATAAGTCGTTTTCAATTCTGTTTTTTCATATTTCCTTATTTAGAATGCTTTCTAAAATCATAGCTTTTAGCATTATGTTTCATGTCATTTGCTTAGATAAAGGATCCTCATGATATTGAAGTTAGTCTATTTCTCAATCTCTTCCAATATATCTCTATTAAATGAATGAGATTCAATTGTGATATTCTGAGTTATTAACATTTCATTTTATGTTATTTAGTTAAAAAGAAGATCCTCATTATACTACAGTTAGTCTCTTTCAAAAGCTTTTCCAATAAACCTCTAATTCATGAATGAGACTAAGTTGTAATATTGTGAGTTATTGATTATTTTGCTTCATAGAATATCCTTATCACATTGTGATTAATCTCTTTCAAAATCTCTTCCAATAAATCTCTAATTCATGAATGAAATTTAGTTATAATGTTATAAGTTATTTCAGCATTTCATAGGATATCCTTACTACATTATAGTAATATTTTTCTCAAGCTCTTCCAATAAACCTCTATTAAATGAATGAGATTTCACTGTAATGTTCTAAGTTACTGTTTGTTTCAGCATTTCCTTTTATGTTTTAGGAGATCTTCATTGCATTAGAATTAATCTTTTTCACAAGCTCTTCTAACAAATCTCTAACTAAATGAATTAGATTAAGTTGTAGTGTTTTGAGTTACTTTTCATATCATGAATGTTCATTTAGAAGTTGTAATATCCATGGATTAGGACTCTCTGTTTTTATCATTTTCTAGTTAAGAAGAGAACTTGCAAATAAACTTTTTTTTCATTTATTCATTAACATTTCCTTTTCTCCCTTTTGACATAGATCTAACTTCATCTTTTTAACATAGAGTAGCATACTAAGAATCAAACATAAAAACCCCAAAACATCAATAAAACACTAAAAACAATGAAGTAAGAAAAATGGATACTTAGGCACATATAGTGCATCACACTTCATCAGTTTACTGGCCCTGGTCGATCATTTATGTTAGCAATTTAGGACACTAAATTGACTAAACATTTTGGCGTCGTTGCCGGGGAAGTGTAACTAGGTAGCCTAATTTCTTACATCTAAAAAAAATAAAAATTTCTCGAGTATGCTCTCCTCCCACACTTTGTGTGATCTAGAGGAACAGAAAAATAATTTTATGTTTAAAAAAAAAAAAAAATTCATCATTTCATTTGTTTAAAAAAAAAAAAAAACTTTAAAAAAAAAAAAATGAAAAAAAAAATTCATAAATTGTTTTGTTCAATAAAATATATATGCATATCTTTGAAAATATAATATATATCATTTTATTAACAAATCCTTTAAAAATAAAAATAAAAAATAAAAAACAAAACTTCTCATAATCATTTTCTTTATTAATGAATTTTAATAAAGAAAATTTAAAAAAATAATAATAAAAAAAATCAATAAATTATTTTGTTTAGTAAAATATATATGTATATTTTTAAATTTTGAAAATATAACATATGTATTTTTATTAACAAAACAAATTAAAAAAAAAACACAAAAAAACATTAAAAAAAATCAATAAAACAACCAAATGTACTTAATAAACTTCATGGCATAGTTGAGTAGAAACAACTATGATCTTAGAGTCTATTTTTGCAAAATTTGCATATGGATCCTACAGGCAACTGGGGCGAGGGTAAACACCATGCCATGGCTTATCAATAAAGCATAATGGATTAAAAGATAGAAGGATGGATCTTTATCTCATCACCAGTGGCAGTTGCAACGATTCATATGTTCACCATTAAAAGCATTAAATTTTTAAGGATATTCATGGTCTTGTGCATATGTGTAGGCAGTCGAGCCAATAAATCCTCAACCATAACTCATGCCATGGTTCAGGCATGCCTCCAAGCTTCTCCACGCAGCATTGGACCAGCCCAGCCACTCAACCATGGCGTCTCCACAATAATTCACAGCAGTTTGATCTCAGATATCTGTCCACAATCCAAGTTATGTTCAGGATCTGAGCTGCAAAAGTTTCCAAATCTGAGTCTTCAAGTTTGCTGAGCGATCAAATGTTGCAAAGATATTCAGCATAATAAAATGATGAGTAGATCCATTTTTCGAAGGAGGTAGACGAATTTGATTTGGATTAGTTGTCTTGGTGGCATTTCTCAAAATGACACATACAAATTTGATAATCAAACCTGTTTTACTAGCGAAAACGCAACTGCTATTGTAATGTGATTTTGCTGCAACAAATAAATTTTTCAAAAAAAAAAAAAAACGCAACTACTATTGACACGTTATTTTTAAACACGTGTTTTGGTTGATTAATGATGAAATTCAAAAAATGGAGACGTGGGTTTTTCTTAGAACATGGGCAGTTAAATAACCCAGAAACGGTTTTATGAATTTCTTAACCGATTGAAAGAATTTTCTGGTTCTTCAGAGCTCTGTTTCGCTATCTGCGTGAGGGAAAAATGAGTTTTGCAAAGTGAAAAGATTAAAAATGGCATTCTACGTTGATTCCACCCATGATCCGATTTTCCAGATCTCAAGAAAGAAGAATTTTAATCTAAATCAAAGTCTGATGTGGCATTCAATCAACATTCTACATGATTTTGATAACTTAAATAGTCAAATCTGATTTCTTTCACCCTCTGTAGAGTTTGTTGATCTTGACTCGCCACTTTGCATTACACACTGCCATCTTGAATTATGATTGCCATTGTCAAATAATTTATGTCAAATAGATATTGACATGTCCCAAGCTCAGAGTCCTTTGGTTGATGAAGATAAGCCCTTCACTAATTATTTTCTCACTGTTGTAACACAAAATCTTCTTTTGAGAAATTTCTTATAGGACATTCCATTTTAAAAAAAGAAAAAGAAGAAGTGCTAAATGTTTGGAGAGGCTAACTTGATGAACAGATATTAGATTTACATGAGGAAGTTCAAGTAGAATCAAATATTTAATTTATATTCTGCTATGCAACATTGTTGTGTGAATAAATTTATGATGGCTCAAGTTTCCCGATGCATTTAGTTTGTTACGACGTTTTCATTTCTTTGTGAAGGGAAATATGTTCTATGAAGACTCAAATATTAGTATTCACTAGCAATGGATTTTTGTTCATTAAAAAAAAAAAAAAAACATCAATAAAATAAGTAGGGGATTGTTTGTTTTCCTTGAGGAGATACTGGTTGATTTAAATATCAAGACTGATTATTTGCATAGGCCTGGCTACTTAAATTTCTTTTTAGGAATTTAGCTATGGAACGGTGCACATTCTGCAGCTAAACATCAATTCTACCGCTAAAAAACTTCATTGTTTTACCAAAATCTTAAACTAGCCTAACTTTCTCATCCAACATCGGATTTTGACGATTCAAGCGTCATTGGAAAGATTTCGATGAGATCTACATAATCAGAAACTATCATTAAAGTTTAAAATAGTAAATACTAAAGAAATTGCTGAAAAGACACAATAGGTAACTTGAGACACTAATTTCGAAATAGGTATAAATTATTTTGGTTTTCCTTCGTGAACTTATTTTATTAGTACCAATTCTCAGTTTTTTGTGTAAATGTCATAAACAGAGAGATTTATCACCTCTCTCTTTTGATAATATTACATTCCATTGCAGAAGAATTATTAGTTTTATTTTGCAGGTTCCAGGAGGAAAGACAGATGACTACAAGCGAATAGTGTCTCTCTCAGAGACTATATTTCTTTTACAAGAAGATGATCAGCAACAAAGAAAGAAATATCAATGCATGAGCACATGCTAATGAAAATCAGATCCAACACTTGAAAGCCTTTCAGATGCCATTATCTCCATTGCATCCATGCTTCCTAAGTCAATAAAACTTTCACCTCATTTCCCTTTACATTCGCCATTGCATTTCTACTTAGTCATTCAATAAAATCCTCATCTCATTTTCCCTCACTACTCGTTTTATTTTCCTTCCATGCTTTCATAAACCTAGCAATAAAACCATTCAGCTCCTCTACAACGCTAATTCATTTTATTTCCATTTTCATTCTGTCAAATAAACCTTGATCCACTGCAAAAAATTTCATCCATAGTCCTTCAAAAATTATTCTTTCAGGCTCGCGTTAGTTGATGGAGGATTCCTTAAGGTCTCCCTTCTAACAAGTCTTGGCCTATCGACATCAGCACATTATCTAGGTCCAAGACTAGAGTCCTTAATAGTACCTTGAGGCTTGTATGCATTAATGACAAGTTCTCTCACTAACAATCATGGGAATACATCAATGTCCCTTGATCGTTAGATCTTGCAAGTGGCTCGACATCAACCCATTTATTCGCACTTTGCAAGATGTACATAAGTACCCTGGCACTCATTGACATTAATGGTGAGTTTGCCTCGCATTGGTCAACGACATTCATCAATGGTCGGTAATCCAATGACTTCTATTCATGCTCGACATCAACACATTTATTCACATGACTAGAATTGTACCATCAAATTTTGTAACGACTGGAGACGACATCATTTCACCAGTTTACAGCAGGAATCAATTTATATCAGCAGCAATAAAGATCCCAATCTTGCCATCAACACAAAGAGAACAAAGAGAACAAAGAAGAAGATCAAATTCATTTGTTTACATAGTTCATGATTCAACAACATCAACAACCACACTCTTCAGTATACACAACTCATCCACATTTAAGGTAAGTGAAAGTATGCGGTTTTCTAATTTTTAGTCATGTAATTTATTAGAATTCTAAAATTGTAACTTTAGAAAAATTCCTCACTCCCTTTTTCACATTGTCATATCTTTAGTTGGGGGAAAGGGACATCATTTCATATCCACGTCATACACTATCACACATTTTCATTTCATTTCGACCCGCATATACTTCCCAACCAACTATTGTTGCAACATGATCCAAAAGATTATATGCCTTGCAAATGATCAATTCATTGATGAAGTAATTGATTCTAAATGTTTTCATGAACTTTGATGCAACAAAGAAAATAAAGCATTGTTACACAAGAACCATTGCTCAAAAAATTGGTTGTCACACAAGAACCAACCATTAAAACATGTTGCAATCAAATGTATTATACTTTGTCAAAAAGAAAATATCAAGAAGCAAAGTTTGAAATGAATCTATATGAGTCAAAACTCATAAAAGATCAACTCGTGGACAAATGAATCATTGCAATGGTTGCATGAGGACACACAACAACTTCAGTTGGGGGGTATGTTGAGTTTAAAAAATATTTTCCATATTCATACATATTTCCATTATGTCATAACCATTCAGCTCTTATTTCATAGCCATCTGACCTAAAACCCTACATCAAGTAACTATTTTCATAAATATATGGGTTAGGATCCTTGTCTTTCAAAGTTATTTATTTTATGTATTTAAAGTGAATTTATGATTAGAAACTAGAAAATTAACATTGTTTCATATATCTATATATGTGTTATGAGTTTTGTGACATGTGTAGATCAAAAGGAAGCTTCTAAAAGACCTTTATGTGGCCTCCCAAAAACAAATTCGAATTTGAGTGGAGAAGATCATGGAATCATAAGGACATGTGTCTCATTTATTTTTTGTATTGAAACTCTAAGAAGATATGTGTCTCATTTCTTATTTTCATTTAAACTCTAAAAATACATGTGTCTTATCATTTCCTATTTTGATTGTAACTCTAGAGATAGAGGGAGAGATTCATGGACTCTCATTAATGAAATAACTTCTCATATTTTGTATAAATAGGAGAAGCTTTCTCCTATCAAAGGTAGTGAAAAATAGGAGAAGAAGAGAAAGGATTATAGAGTGTCTTGTAACAAAGCTTAAGATGGAATGGGATGTAGATTTGTGAGTTTATCAATAAAGAAGTTTAGTTCTTTGATGCTATTTTGATCACATCTTCAAGGAGCTAAGGATTACACCAAATTGGTAGCAGAGGGCCCCTGCTATTCGAGGAGGTTTTACATGTTTTCTAGATAAGTCATTTTCAATTCTGTTTTTTCATATTTCCTTATTTAGACTGCTTTCTGAAATCATAGCTTTTAGCATTATGTTTCATGTCATTTGCTTAGATAAAAGATCCTCGTGATATTGCAGTTAGTCTCTTTCTCAAGCTCTTCCAATATATCTCTATTAAATGAAATTTGGACTCAATTGTGATATTCTGAAAGCATACATTTCACTATAGTGTTATTTAGTTAATGAGACATCCTCATTATACTTTGCTGCGCTAGTCTCTTAAAAGCTTTCCACAAACCTCTAATTCACGAATGAGACTTAGTTGTAACATTGTGAGTTATTGATTGTTTTTCTTCATAGAATTTCCGAATAAACCCTAATTCATGAATGAGATTTAGTTATAAATGTTACAAGTTGTTTCAAGATTTGTTAGATCCTTATTGTATTGTATAATATTTTTCTCAAGCTTCAAATAAACCCTTTATCAAATGAAATATCGTATTTCAAATCGTAATGTTCGTTACTTATTTGTTTCAGATTTTTATGTTTTAGGAGATCCTCATTGCATTAGAATTAATCTTTTTCACAAGCTCTTCCAACAAATCTCTAACTAAATGAATCAGATTAAGTTGTAGTGTTTTGAGTTACTTTTCATATCATGAATGTTCATTTAGAGGTTGTAATGTCCATGGATTAGGACTCTATGTTTTTATCATTTTCTAGTTAAAAAGAGAACTTGCAAATAAACTTTGTTTTCATTTATTCATTCACATTTCATTTTCTTCCTTTTGACATAGATCTAACTTCATCTTTTTAGCATAGAGTAGCATACTAAGAATCAAACATAAAAACCTCAAAACATCAATAAAAAACTAAGAACAACGAAATAAGAAAAATGGATACTTAGGCACATATAGTGCATCACACTTCATCAGTTTACTAGCCCTAGTCGATAATTTATGTTAGCAATTTATGACACTAAATTGACTAAACATTTTGGCGCCGTTGCCGGAGAAGTGTAACTAGGCAGCCTAATTTCTTACATCTAAAAAAAAAAAAAAAAATTTCGAGTATACTCTCCTCCCGCACTTTGTGTGATCTGGAGTATCAAAAAAACAATTTTATGTTAAAAAAAAAATTGTTTTCATCATTTCATTTGATTAAAATAAAAAATAAAAAACTTTAAAATAAAAAATAAAAAAAACGAAATTTTTTTTCATAAATTGTTTTGTTCAATAAAATATATATGTATATCTTTGAAAATATATTATATACCATTTTATTAACAAATCATTTAAAAAAATATATAAAAAATAAAAAATAAAACTTCTAATAATCATTTTCTTTATTAATGAATTTTAATAAAAAAAATTTTAAATAATAAAAAAAAAACAATAAATTATTTTGTTTAGTAAAATATATATGTATATTTTTAAATTTTGAAAATATAACATATGTAGTTTTATTAACAAAACAAATAAAAAAAAAAACACAAAAACAAAACATTAAAAAAACCAATAAAACAACCAAACGTACTTAATAAACTTCATGGCATGGTTGAGTAGAAACGACTATGATTTTAGAATCGATTTTTGCACAAATAGCATATGGATCCTGCATGCAACGGGGGCGAGGGTAAACACCATGCCATGGCTGATCAATAAAGCAGAATGCATTAAAAGATAGAAGGATGGATCTTTATCTCATCACCAGTGGCAGTTGCAACGGTTCATATGCTCACCATTAAAAGAATTAAATTTTTAAGGATATTCATGGTCTTGCACATATGTGCAGGCAACCGAGCCGATAAATCCTCAACCATAACTTATACCACGGTTCAGGCATGCCTCCAAGCTTCTCCACGCAGCATTGGACCAACCTAGCCACTCAACCATGGCGTCTCCACAATAATTCACAGCTGTTTGATCTCAGATATCTGTCCACAATCCAAGTTCTGTTCAGGATCTGAGCTGCAAGAGTTTCCAAATCCGAGTCTTCAAGTTTGCTGAGTGATCAAATGTTGCAAAGACATTCAACATAAAAAAACGATGAGTAGATCCATTTTTTGAAGGAGGTAAACGAATTTCATTTGGATTAGTTGTCTTGGTGGCATTTCTGAAAATGACACATACAAATTTGATAATCAAACCTGTTTTACTAGTGAAAAATGCAACTGCTATTGACACGTGATTTTGCTGCTACAAATAAATTTTTCAAAAAAAAAAAAAGAACGTAACTGTTATTGAAACGTGATTTTGAAACACGTTTTATGGTTGATTAATGATGAATTTCAAAAAATGGAGACATGGGTTTTTCTTAGAACATGGGCAATCAAATAACTCAAAAACGGTTTTATGAATTTCTTAACCAATTGAGCGAATTTTCTGATTCTTCAGAGCCCTGTTTCGATGTCTATGTGAGGGAAAAATGATTTTTGCAAAGTGAAAAGATTGAGAATGGCATTCTGCGTTGATTCCACCCATGATCTGATTTTCCAGATCTCAAGAAAGAAGAATTTTAATCTAAATCAAAGTCTGATGTGGCATTCAATCCACATTCTACATGATTTTGATAAATTAAACAGTCAAATCTGATTTCTTTCACCCTCTGCACAGTTTGTTGATCTTGACTCACCAAATCCAATTTCTTTCACCCTCTGCACAGTTTCTTGATCTTGACTCGCCATTTTGCATTACACACTGCCATCTTGAATTACGATTGCCATTGTCAAATAATTTATCTCAAACAGATATTGACATGTCCCAAGCTCAAAGTCCTTTGGTTGATGAAGATAAGCCCTTCACTAATTATTTTCTCACTATTGTAACACAAAGTCTTCTTTTGAGAAATTTCTTGCAGGACATTCCATTTTAAAAAAAGAAAAAAAAGAAGTGCTAAATGTTTGGAGAGGCTAACTTGATGAGCAGATATTAGATTGACATGAGGAAGTTCAAGTAGAATCAAATATTTAATTTATATTCCACTGTGCAACATTGTTGTGTGAATAAATTTATGATGGCTCAAGTTGCCCGATGCATTTAGTTTGTTACAAAGTTTTCATTTCTTTGTGAAGGGAAATATGTTCTATGAAGACTCAAATATTAGTATTCAACAGCGATGGCTTTTTGTTCATAAAAAATAATAATAAAAAAAATGCATCTATAAAATAAGTAAGGGATTGTTTGTTTTCCTTGAGGAGATACTGATTGATTTAAATGTCACGACTGATTATTTGCATAGGCCTGGCTACTTATCTTTCTTTTCAGGATTTTAGCTATGGAACGGTGCACATTTTGCAGCTAAACATCAATTCTGCAGCTGAAAAACTTCATTGTTTCACCTAAATTTTAAACTAGCCTAACTTTCTCATCCAACATTGGATTTTGACGATTCAAGCGTCATTGGAAAGATTTCGACGAGATCTACATAATGAGAAAACTATCATTAAAGTTTGAAATAGTAAAGACTAAATAAATTGCTAAAAAGACACAACAAGTAACTTGAGGCACTAATTTCGAAATAGGTATAAATTCTTTTGGTTTTCCTTCGTGAACTTGTTTTATTAGTATCAATTCTCAGTTTTTTGTGCAAATGTTATAAATAGAGAGATTGATCACATCTCTCTTTTGATAATCTTACATTCTATTGTAGAAGAAGTATTAGTTTTATTTTGCAGGTTCTAGGAGGAAGGACAGATGACTACAAGCGAATAGTGTCTCTCTCAGAGACTGCATTTCCTTTAAAAGAAGATTATTAGCAACAAAGAAAGAAATATCAAAGCATGAGCACATGCTAATGAAAATCAGATCCAACACTTGAAAGTATTTCAGATGCCATTATCTCCGTTGCATCCATGCTTCCTAAGTCAATAAAACATTCACCCAATTTCCCTTTACATTCGCCATTGCATTTCTACTTAGTCATTCAATAAAATCCTCATCTCATTTTCCCTCACTGCTCATTTTATTTTCCCTAGTCATTATATTTTCCTTCCATGCTTTCACAAACATAACAATAAAACCATTCAGCTCCTCTACAAAGCTGATTAATTTCATTTCCATTTTCATTCTGTCAAATAAACATTGATCCACTGCAAAACGTTTCATCCATAGTCCTTCAAAAATTGTTCTTCCATGCTTGCGTTAGTTGATGGAGGATTCCTTAAGGTCTCCCTTCTAACAAGTCTTAGCCTATCGACATCAGCACATTATCTAGGTCCAAGACTAGAGTCCTTAATAGTACCTTGAGACTTGTATTCATTAATGACAAGTTCTCTTGCTGACAATCATGGAAATACATCAATGTCCCTTGCTCGTCAGATCTTGCAACTGGCTCGACATCAGCCCATTTATTCACACTTCGCAAGATGTACATAGGTACCTTGGCACTCATTGACATTAATGGTGAGTTTGCATCGCATTGGTTAATGACATTCATCAATGGTTGGTAATCCAATGACTTCTATTCATGCTCTACATCAACACATTTATTCGCATAACTAGAATTGTACCATCGGATTTTGTAACGACTGAAGACTACATCATTTCACCAGTTTGCAGTAGGAATCAATTTGTATCAGCAGCAATAAAGATCCCAATCTTTCCATCAGCACAAAGAGAATAAAGAGAGCAAAGAAGCAGATCAAATTCATTTGTTTACATAGTTCATGATTCAACAACATCAACAACCACACTCTTCAGTATACACAACTCATCCACATTTAAGGTAAGTGAAGGTATGTGGTTTTCTAATTTTTAGTCATGTAGTTTATTAGAATTCTAAAATTTGAACTTTGGAAAAATTCCTCACTCCATTTATCACATTGTCATATCTTTAGTTGGGGGAAGGGACATCATTTCATATCCACATGTTATATACTCACACATTTTCATTTCATTTCCACTCGCATATAATTCCCAACCAACTATTGTTGCAACATGATCCAAAAGATTATAGGCCTTGCAAATGATCAATTCATTGATGAAGTAATTGATTCTAAATGTTTTCATGAACTTTGATGCAACAAAGAAAATAAAGAATTGTTACACAAGAACCATTGCTCAAAATATTGGTTGTCACACAAGAACCAACCATTAAAAAATGTTGCAATGAAATGTATTATACTTTGCCAAAAATAAAATATCAAGAAGCAAAGTTTGGAACGAATATATATGAGTCAAAACTCATAAAAGATCAACTCATGGACAAATGAATCATTGCAATAGTTGCATGAAGACATGCAACAACTTTAGTTGGAGGGTATGTTGAGTCTAAAAAGTGTTTTTCATATTCATACATATTTCAATTATGTCATAACCATTCGGCTCTTATTTCATAGCCATCTGACCTAAAACCCTACATCAAGTAACCATTTTCATAAATATATGGGTTAGGAATCTTGTCTTCCAAAGTTATTTATTTTATGTATTTAAAGTGAATTTATGATTAGAAACTAGAAAATTAACATTGTTTCATATATCTATATATGTGCTATGAGTTTTGTGACATGTGTAGGTCAAAAGGAAGTTTCTAAAAGATCTTTATGTGGCCTTCCAAAACCAAATTCGAATTTGAGTGGAGAAGATCATGGGATCATGAGGACATGTGTCTCATTTCCTTTTTGTATTGAAACTCTAAGAAGATATGTGTCTCATTTCTTATTTGTATTGAAACTCTAAAAATACACGTGTCTTATCTTTTTCTATTTTGATTGTAACTCTAGAGATAGAGGGAGAGATTCATGGACTCTCATTAATGAGATAACTTCTCATATTTTTTATAAATAGGAGAAGCTTTCTCCTATCAAAGGTAGTGAAAAATAGGAGAAGAAGAGAAAGGATTATAGAGTGTCTTGTAACAAAGCTTAAGATGGAATGGGATGTAGATTTGTGAGTTTATCAATAAAGAATTTTAGTTCTTTGATGCTATTTTCATCACATCTTCAAAAAGCTAAGGATTACACCAAATTGGTAGCAGAGGGCCTCTGCTATTCGAGGAGGTTTTACATGTTTTCTGGATAAGTCGTTTTCAATTCTATTTTTTCATATTTCCCTATTTAGATTTCTTTCTGAAATCATAGCTCTTAGCATTATGTTTCATGTCATTTGCTTAGATAAAGGATCCTCATGATATTGCAGTTAGTCTCTTTCTCAAGCTCTTCCAATATATCTCTATTAAATGAATGTGATTCAATTGTGATATTCTGAGTTATTAACATTTCATTTTATGTTATTTAGTTAAAAAGAAGATCCTCATTATACTACAGTTAGTCTCTTTCAAAATCTTTTCCAATAAACCTCTAATTCACGAATGAGACTAAGTTGTAATATTGTAAGTTATTGATTGTTTTTCTTCATAGAATATCCTTATCACATTGTGATTAATCTCTTTCAAAAGATCTTCCAATAAACCTCTAATTCATGAATGAGATTTAGTTATAATATTACAAGTTATTTCATCATTTCATAGGAGATCCTTACTACATTGTAGTAATATTTTTCTCAAGCTCTTCCAATAAACCTCTATCAAATGAATGAAATTTCACTGTAATGTTCTAAGTTACTATTTGTTTCAGCATTTCCTTTTATGTTTTAGGAGATCCTCATTGCATTATAATTAATCTTTTTCACAAGCTCTTCCAACAAATCTCTAACTAAATGAATCAGATTAAGTTGTAGTGTTTTGAGTTACTTTTCATATCATGAATGTTCATTTAGAAGTTGTAATATCCATGGATTAAGACTCTATGTTTTTATCATTTTCTAGCTAAGAAGAGAACTTGAAAATAAACTCTGTTTTCTTTTATTCATTAACATTTCCTTTTCTCCCTTTTGACATAGATCTAACTTCATCTTTTTAGCATAGAGTAGCATACTAAGAATCAAACATAAAAACCCCAAAACATCTTTAAAACACTAAAAACAACGAAGTAAGAAAAATGGATACTTAGGCACATATAGTGCATCACACTTCATCAGTTTACTAGCCCTGGTCGATAATTTATGTTAGCAATTTAGGACACTAAATTGACTAAACAACTCCCTAAGAGGAGATATCTTATGGAGAACCTACTTATGGAGCACCATACATCATACACTTTCTCCAAACTTGTGAGGAGATTGGGGTAGAGAGCAAGTGGTTGAGAAGCCACACTTTATATCATTCTCACTGCAGTTGAGAGTCAAACTACGTTGGTTGCATTTGAGGGACCATTTTCCTTCTCCCTTGCTTCATATGGCAGCTAGTATAATTCTCATTTTAGTTGCCTATGTTGTTTTTATTCTTATCTTTGTTGGAAGCATAATTTGGAGGGAGACACATTGGTTGGTTGTGTCCTATCGGGAAGAAGATTCCCATATTTTTTGCATTACATGTTCTAAGGGGAGCATGGGAGATGATATGGCCACCACAACAAAACACTTGTTTCATTATAAGGTGGGCCATAAGATTGAATGGAGCACTTGGGCTATGACTCTCAAAAATAATTGGGAGAAACTTTTCTATGAGTTTCCATGTCATGTTGTGCAATAATAGTTATGCAAACTGTGCTGTGACCACTTGGGAAACTGTTGGTACCTTTTAGCTCTACATGAAACGTTCAATATTCCTCTCACTTGGATTCCATATGATGGTGATTTCCTATTCATCATATATGGGTTGATTTGGGCCAGCATGATTCACAACGTTGGAGGGAAGATCTTTGGAGATCAAGTTTTCTTCTTGCCACTTGGAGGAAACACTTTTGCAGCCCAAGAGCAACAGATACTCTACAATTATCATAAGTGGAGAGGAGTTCAACGTGGGGTAGGCTATTATGTCTACCATGATCATATTTTTAGCCCACCTACATTGTATGAGCTGAACGTGGAAGAGGATTTCCAGGAGTTGCCATGTTGGGAGGTAACTCATTTTGTATGGATGATTGCTTGGGGATGGAGGATTCACATGGGAATGTTGTTTCCCAATACCATTCAGTGCCCATACCTCAAGGGACCTCTGGAAAGCACAACTCCTTATTGCCTTATTAAGTACTCTATTTTTTCATGATGATAGCGATCTAGCTACATTGCATGCTTGGGAGGGGCAATATGGAGATTCATTGATGAAACATCATCTCTTTCCTTGGAGGAGTTCATCATATATGGATGCTATAGTAGGAGGAGGGCATACCTCTTAGTTCTATCCTTGTAGTTGCTTGAGGACAAACAATGTTTGGGTGGGGAGAACATGTAAATTCCAATTTATAGATTGGAGAGGTTTTTGCACCGTTCGACCTCCCTATAAGAATCAATAAGTGTTACACCATTTTTTTGTCATCTAATCTGTTACTATTAGATGGACCTATGTACACCATATAAGACCAATTTTACCCAAAGTAAAATTTCTTTCACTATGAAAAATAACTTAGTAAACCACCTTTATTAAGTTGTTTATGGTCTAAACAGGAAACCCCATGAGGAGATATTAAATAAATCTACATTTGTTTGATTTCCCTCAAGGAATAATTAGTTAAACATAAGTTTAATTAATAGTCCTGGTCATATTTAACCCAAAACGGGAAAATTAATTAGATAAATCACTATTTATATTATTATTTTTCTAGGAATAACTATTTAAACCCTATTTAAATAATATTCCTTGTTAAATTTGACTAAATCATTCATAAATAATTAAATAAATAACTATTTATTTGATTATTACTCAACCACATCCTTACAATAATAAATAAATCATTTATTTATTTATTATTTACAAATAAAGGGATTTTACCCAAGTCAAATCCTTTTTCCCTCCAACAAATATAATAAAATATTCCATAAAAGTTGGATCTTGATTTGGTTAATAATATTTTAACTATGCACCAATACCTAGACTAACTCAATATTTTGCTATAAATAGAAGGGTTTTTCCATTCATTCACTACCTTTTGTTGCCTAAATATCACTCTAGATCTATACTTTTGGTCTGACTTTTATCCACCATCATTGTCATATTTTCCTACATTTTTTGTTGTGAGCTCCCTTTGAGTTCCATTTTTGTCTGGGTTTTCTACACCATCAAGAGAGAGGGATTTTAGATTTGAAGTGTTGAGGACTTACAAGAGCTCATCCCATTGAGGAGGACTAGTAACATCCTTCTATGTTCTCCTCCTAGGTGCCATTAATACAGAATTCTTTAAACATATTCTTGTCTTATCTATTGGACGCATGGAGCAACTCTTGTTTTTATTTACTGCTTAATGTTTTTTAATGCATAGATCTAGATTTTTGCAACATTTATCTTGGTCAAATAATTGTAGATCTAAAGATATTGGAAGCCATATTTGTTGTTAGGGTTGTTCTCTATGCACGGCTAAAGTGAACCTTTTTCGTACACTTGGAATTAAGATTCATACTAACAACTGGCGACTCCACACAGGTTTACGATTACGAACTCTGTCGTTTTTCAAATCCCTGCATATCCAGCTACTTCAAACTGTAGGATTTCTCTTCATCTTCTTGTTTTTCTTTTATTGATGTTGTTTTTAACCTATAAAACCCTAAAACATTAAAAATTCTAACTTCCGTGTGTTTTCGGGCCTATTGAGCAAGTGATCAGCATCAGCCGCAGCTGAGACAACACATTATTTTGAAACCTACTCCCGAGAGTGCCAAAAATGCAAGTCGCAATTTTTGGGTCAAAAATTGCAACCTGAACCTCCAGGGTGCAAAAAAAAGTCCAAAACCTGCGACTTTTACCAAAATTAGGTTAGAAACTGGGACCTAGAATTTTTGGCAGAGTTTTTCTGAAATTTTTCTGGGTTTGTCTAGGCCTCTGCTCAGGGTTGTCTGACCTCCGTCTCCCCCCATTTTGGATCTATAATTGTTTTTTTTTATTCAAAAAATTGGAAACCTAGTCCCCTAGGGCTTCAGTACCCTCCACCTTTTGTGGAAGAGTTTTAGCTACTGCAGGTTGTCTGAAATTTTAGTGTGTTCATCCTTTTTTTAGATCTAATATCTTACTTTCAGATCCACTTCATATTGGTTATTTATACATCCAAAGAACCTCCTTTATTTTTTTTTGGGTTTCCCTCTCGGTTCCCCTCCGCTTCCCTCCAGGATATGGAATTTTTCCACCTCATTTACAACAATATTTCCTCTGATTTTTTGTTTTTTTTTTCTGCACTTATTTCCAGTAGATCTAACCTCTAGATTATTGTCTCTCCCGACTTTAGATCTATTGGCTATTTTCGTGTGTTTGACTAGTTTTTTTCCCACCTACAGACTAGATGTTGAGAGGCCTGCCTCCTTGGGTTTAGATTAATGCATAATTGGTTGTTTATTTTCGTTATTTCAGTCTCATATACTATTATTTGCAGGTTTATTTATAGTTATACAACACATATTTTCTTTTTCTCTACAAACCTCTGGGTTTAAAAATTAAAATTTACACACTTATCACACACACCCTAAGCGAAGAAGAGCTTGGTTAACACCGCCAATCAAATAATTTAAAACATTGTAATAAATTGATGCTGCTCCTCTCTGCCCTTGTTTTGAGATTGTAATCAGTTGATACTGCATCTCCTTTCCCCTATTTATCTCTCCTCCCTTTGTGCCGTGTTTATGACTTCATCATTGCGCCTCCAAGGCATTTGTCCCGAAGACTTCTTGGCCTTCATCCTCAGTTTTCAGTAGGAAGACTTACTCCTCTGCATAGGATTCGAGTTAGTCCTCCATTGATTCTGCACTCCGACTCCTCTTCTACTTCATTGGATTCCCCTTCTGGTTCTGTTGAAGCCTCGAAAATCACTGCTTCAAACATTGGGGGAAAACCACCCAGTTGGTACCTTAGGACAGCTCCTTTTCCATTTGGTGTGGTGGCTCCGACTAGATTTATACGACCAGTTTCCTAATAACTAATGGGTTGGTGATGGAATGATTGTATGAGTGGATAATGAAACTAAAATGACTGAAATAATCTATCTAATTTAATCTATAACTTATAAATAGTTCTATAAAACTAACCCGGGTGTCAAATATGAATACAACTTTAAGATTGTTTCAATCAAACCAATAACCATGAAATTTTTTTATAATTTAATTGAAATATGCAGTATCAAATAATGATAACTCTGTTTAAGAAATTAAACAGAGTTATAATAACGCATTGCATTCATCATTTTATATATCATTTGCACATACTGTGAGAGATAAATATTTCTATACACTCAGAAATGATATGTATAAAGAAATATTTGTAAAGAAAGTATATATAAATGATAGCAAATTCAAAGAGAATATCTTATAACTTAAGAAAAATAACAGTAAATTGATAGAAATACCAGATTCATCTTGATACTTTTCCTTGATGCAATTCAATATCTGGATCCAGTGCTTCAATGTAAAAAAAACTCCAAGGTACAAAAATGCAATTCTTAGAGATAATTCACCATAAACCACAGGATGTGATCCTTTATAAAAAATTAAGTAGTCGATGGAGTACAAAAATGTAACATCCAAGCCCAAAATATTACAAACTCAGGACCCCTTCTCCAATGAACAAAAGGGATTTAAATAGGAAACTAATAAAACAAAATAACTAAAACTATTGCTACAATCTATCATCGGAAATCTAGAAATAGACTTGCGATATTAAAATGAGACAGATTCATTGATTTTCTCCTACATTCAATGTGCCAAGGTGGTAGATTTTGAGCATATCTTTGACCTCTGCTGGATGACTTAGCCTCGAATGTAACTGACCAGTATACGTGGCATCAGAAAACTCTGGAATGATGTAATTAATGGCATTAGAAAGGAATTTGATTGCCATTTGTTGACTATGTGGCTTGATTAGATATGTCCACATGATATCCCATGAAATTCCTTGAAGTTTGTTGATTTGCTGATTCTTATTAACTAATTCTTGCTTCCACTTAGAATCAACCTCTTTTACCTTTGGTAATTTACCTAGGATACAATCTGAAATTAAATTGGTGGCATATAAGCTATCATTAATCAACTGTTTTATATTATTCATCATATTTCTGGCTCTTGATGTGGCTCTTTCTCTTTTTATCAACTACTTTTCCCATTCAGCAAACAAAATTTCTATGTGCCTTTCCTCAATCCTAGGAAGGTTTGCATTCCTTCCTTGCTCTGAGTCTTGCCATGAAAGAAATTTGGAAATTTTCTCATTTGCATCATCAAATTCGAGCCTGAGGCTGACGGCTTCATCTATTAAAGATGATGTTATTTCACACAAGGGCTCAGCTTGTGCCATCTTTTAAAAGAGTTCATTCAAATGCTGAGACAGTAGTTTATTTATTTCAAGAGCTTCAGTTTTAAATTGATCCAATTTAGGATAATCCCTAAATTTGTCCAATATTGCTTGGAATATTTTTTCTTGCTCAACCTTAGCAGTTTTCTCATTTTTCTATAGAGTTTGTAACTTTTCCACCTCTTAACTTAACTGCTATTGCTTGTTCAAATATTTTTGATCAATATTTTCTTTTCAATGCCAAGTTGCTCTTCCAATTGTTTAGATCTGAGCTTTTCATCTTGCAACTGTTGTTCCCACTACATAATCTTTTTCCGATTTCCTGTTGCTTGTTCCTCCAGCATAGCTATCTGTAAGTCCTTTTGTTTCATCATTTGGGTGAATTCAGAAGCTTTGTCTATAGTGGCTGCACTATAGGTGCTTGCATATTGTGATAATTTGGTGAGGTCCTCTGAAGGATTCACCTCAGTATTTTTCCAAACAATGTTCATAAATTCAACTTGTGAGGTTGAAACTGATTCCTGATCTGTTCTTCTTCTCTTCCTCTGCTTCCTGACAATAGCCCTATGCTTAGGACTATAAAATATATATAGAGGAGGTATTTCTTCTACTTTCAACACAATTTCTTCTGTAGGATGCTCAAGAATAATCTCCATATCTTGATCTTTCAGAACGTCAACTTGAGGATTATTTTGTGATCCTATTTGCTGAGCAAATTGTCTATATTGACTTAGCAAATGGGAAGTAATAATAACTTCAGTAGACTCCACCACTTTATCCATGGTCTTTTCTCTTTTAGGTTAATTATCTGACTTATTACCAATATTTTCCTTTTCTATCTGATCATTAGCCTTGCTACTTGTGTTTTCTTTTTCAGTATGCACATTGGTTTTAATACCTGTATTTTCCTTTTCTGTCTGAATTGTAGTTCCTTTCTCAATATGTACATTAGTTTTGCTGCCAGTATTCTCCTCTTTCATATCAGGTTTGTCACTTGTGATTACCTTTTCAGTGTGTACATTATCCTTTCTGGTAGATGCTTCTTTTCCTGCTTTGTTAGCTGCATCTTGTTTTTCCTTCTGCTCTGTTTCTATATTTTCAGATTCCTGCAAAATAATTCTTATCTGGTCAAGAGGAGCTTTCAGCAGTCTTTGACTTCTAAATAGCATGAATTTATTCATATCCTCAGTCTGAAACTTGGATTTAGCCAAGTTATAAACTTGGGAAAAATTATCAACATAAACAAATAAATCATCAAACTCATTGGGTTCATGCTCAAATCGAGCGATTGAAACCGAAGTTGTGAAATCAAATGCAATTTTTTTAGGGTCATACTGCCTGCCTGGGGCTGTTACGAGCTTAAGATCCCTTATTTTGATGACTTCCTTCTCAGCATGTCTGAATTCATTAAGAGTATAATTTCCACAGTGAAAGGGAAAATTAGGCCACATCAATTTCTTATTATTCTTTAGAGACCTTGACATACCTTCTACTGTTAACTGATAAGAAATTTATTATGCTAACAGTTTGTCAGGAACATATAGGGGTAAAATATGGGGCTCCACAATGCTTCCAAAAACTCTGACATAGGTAAATTTCTCTTCTTCAAACCAGTCACCAATCTCGGATATATCAGTCTTTTCCTTTTTAGAGATTCGAGGAGGAAATTGGTTAAAAATGGTTTCATAGACATGAATTAGAAAACCGTGACAAATTCTATATACATGATTTTTAAAATGGACCTTCCACAAGAGCTTATGGTAAATATGTATAGGAACAGGATCTTGGGGGGTCCATTTCCAATCTAAAATGGGAAATTCTGAATTGAAACATAGGGCATCTACAATGTAGGCACAAAAGTAAAACAGGGTCGAATTTCCTGTATCTTTATCCTTTCTATAGTCTAGAATTCTATTGACCAGTCCATTAATTCAGAATTCATAGCATAATGAATTAAGGATACCATTTGGATTGAAAATCATGTAGAATTATCGTTTCCGAAAAGCCTACACATCATCACGGAAAAATAACAATATAGGGGTGAAAGAGACTCTACGGAGTACATACCTGATGATTTAGTTTTATGTTTCTCTAGAGCTCTTCTCCATTCTCTGATTAGTTCCCACTGAGTCTCATTTCTTGCAGAAAAATCCTTAATGAAGGATTTGTTGTAGAATTTCCGAGGGTCTGGAAGATGGTACATTTCCTTTATGTCTTCTACTCTAAAAGACCCAAATATTTTTCCTGCAGCTAAAAAAAATGTCCTATTTTTTATGGTGACATTGTCAATCACCCACCGAATTACATCATAATAGGGGAAAATGTTTGCCTGAGCTGCAATTCTGTGAAGGAATGAATTTGAAAGCACTTTAAGAGGAGTCTCAGAATCAGAATATGAGTCTTCTTCGTCTGGTACTGTCACCTTCACTTCAGTCACCTTAGGGTTTTCTCTTTCAATTAAGTTATATACATCTTCCCAAGAGATTTTTCTGTTAGGTCCCTATATTACTAATATAGTCCTTTATTGTTATTAGTGTAACCCCCTTATTGTTATTATTGTACCCTTGTAACCTCCATTTTGTTATTATTGTGCCCTTAAATTATTATTGTTAGGTCGGCTAGGATTACATTGTGGCCCACTAGGATTACATTATGGCCACATGGACTCCTATATAAAGAAAGGAGGTTTGTAAATTGTATCATCCAAGAATTGTTCATTTATGTAATGTATTGGAGGTTCCCCCCTCAAAGTGGCTTATTTATAAGGCATTGATATCTCTTTTCTTCAATTTTTGGAGCTAGTTACACAACATTTAGTATCAAAGGCTTTGGATTCTAGGGTTTTGCTACTCCAAACAGGTCATCGTGGCATTTTCACTATAATGTTTTTTATACGAAGTTTCAGATGCTGAAATTTTTAGGATGTGAAGCTGAAATCCTGAGGAACATAGTCAAAAAATTTCAAAGCTTGTTTCACAAAAATTTTGGAGATATGATCTATGGAAGTTAGGTATTTTTTTTAGGCTCCTAAACAGGTCATCTTGGAATTTGCGTTGTAATTTTTTTTCTACGAAGTTTCAAAAGCTAAAATTTTTAGGGTACGAAGCCAAAATCATAAGGAAAATCATAAAAAAATTTCAGAGCTTGGTTTGCAATATTTTCAGAGATATGATCTGTGGAATGTAGTGCTTTTTTAGGCTCCTGAATTTCATCTCAAAGAGGTGATCGTGGGAAAATATTCATAACTCTCTCACTGAGCATCAGATTGGAGTGCCATTAAAAGTGGTTGTAAGTACACGGAATGTAGTTTCTTGGCTATCAATTTTAGAGTTGAAGGATGAAACAGTGACACGAGGAAAGTCGTACAAGTTCGCTCTACTGAACCAGTCCATAATTAGGTCATTGTGGGAGATTGGACACAACTTTTTCTTGGAGAATCCAAATCAGGTCAGAACTATGGCATTCAAAATATACTTCAGAGGGCTATGTTGGTACCGAAATTCAAATATTGAAGTGCTGCAATCACAGATATAATCCAATTTCAATATCGAGCTCCTCAAAAGCAAGAAAAAGGTGTGTATTTTTTTTCTGAATTGCATAAGTCTTGGGTGCTTTTGTATAAAATTCTCATCCTCCCATGTGGAATCTTCAGTGGGTAAGTTATTCCACTTGATTAACATTTATTTTTTTCTCATCATGAGGTTCTTCTACTATCTTTTCACCATTAGGAAACATTTCTTGTATCAACTTTGTCAAACCTTCGATGTCTACTTTTAGATCATTCTTCATGTTTTCCATGTTTTCTTTCATGTCATCCATCTTAGCTTCCATTCCTGCTTCCATGCCATCCATCTTAGCTTCCACGCCTTTCTTCTATAATGTAATCAGAGCTTTGGATTCTAGGGTTTTTCTTCTCTAAATAGGTCATCGTGGATTTTTCACTATAAAAAATTTTCTACGAAGGTTCAGAATCTGAAATTTTTAGGGTGCGAAGAAAAAATCTTGAGGAAACTCATCAAACAATTTTAGAGCTTGGTTCGCAGTATTCACGGAGATATGATCTGTGGAAGGTAGTGATTTTTCAGGCTCCCGAATTTCATCTAAAAGAGGTGATTGTGGGAAAATATTCATAACTCTCTCTCTGAGCATCGGATTGGAGTGCCATAAAAAGTGGTCGCAAGTACACAGACTGCAGTTTCTTGGCTATCAATTTCAGAGATGAAGGATGAAACAGTGACATGTGGAAATTCGTACAATTTCTCTCTACTGAACCAGTCCATAATTAGGTCATTGTGGGAGATTGGACACAACTTTGTCTTGGAGAATCAAAATCAAGTCAGATTTATGGAATTCGAAAGAGAATTCGGAGGGCTATGTCAGTACCTAAATTCAAATATTGAAGTGTTGCAATCACAAATATAATCCAATTTCAATATTGAGCTCCTCAAAAGCAAGAAAAAGGTGTGTATTTTTTTTCCGAATTGCATAAGTCTTGTTTGAACAATCAATTTGAATTGATTCCAAGGGCATATTGTAGAATAGATATCAATATTGGGTTCTAAAATATGCCCCGTAAAAATAATTCAACACCCATTAAGCCTTCATAAGGCTCTACTATGACTCATGAAGATGAAGAATTACAACACGATCTATCAAAATTACAAGAGCAGGTGCACCAAATTTCACTCTCGCAAAGAGCAACAAAAAATGAAGTGGAAGTTTTGAAGAAAGGCGTGGAAGCTAAGATGGATGGCATGGAAGCTGGCATGGAAGCTAAGATGGATGACATGAAAGAAAACATGGAAAACATGAAGAAGGATCTAAAATCATACATGGAAGGTTTGACAAAGTTGATACAAGAAATGTTTCATAATGGTGAAAAGATAGTAGAAGAAACTCATGATGAGAACAAAAAAAATGTTAATCATGATTTCATAAACTCTAATTTTGGCGGGAAGAACCATGATATTCCAAAAATGGAGATGAGGAAGTTTGATCGAAAGGATCCTGTAACACGGTTACTACAGATGGAGCAATATTTTGATCTCCATAACGTGCAAAACACACAAAAGGTACGCATTGCAACTTTACATTTAGAACAAAATACATTTGTATGGTATCGATGGCTTTGCTCCCATGAAAAAATTGTCACTTGGTCAATTTTTATGAAGGAAATGATAACACATTATGAGGATACAAAGAGCAACACCCTCTTTAGCCAATTGATAAATCTCAAACAAAAGGGCTTAGTGGGGGAGCACATTGAGGAATTCCAAAAATTGAATATAAGGGTAACTGATATTTCAGAGGAACATAGGATTGATCTCTTGATAGGCACTTTAAAGGATAACATCCAACATGAAGTTCACATTTTGGAACCGGATTCATTGGAGAAGGCATTCAGGTTGGAAAGAAAAAATTGAATGTAAAATTATGGCGACAAGGAAGCCTACCACTCACCTCTATAAAGAAGGAAGTGTTGCTATGCATACATTTCCACAACCTACAAGGTTGACACTACAACAATTAGAAGAAAAAAGAGCAAAAGGGCTTTGCTACAGTTGTGATAGAAAATTAACTAAAGGTCATAAGTGTGCTGAGAATAGATTATTTTACATAGATTGTGAAGAGGAAGAAGAAAATGAACAAGAAGAGGATATACACCAGGAACCAGCCATAGAAGGGGAAGAAATGAATCCAACCATACATGTAATGCACTGGCAGGAATTACCACTCCTCAAACCCTCAAGATAGCAGGACAGATCAAGAAGAAAAAGGTAATAGTGTTGATTGATTCAGGTAGCACCCATAATTTTATTCATTGTAAGGTAGCCAAGGAATTAAATTGTTTCCTATACCCAGCACCAGAATGCGAAGTGATGGTTGCAAATGGAGGAATTAAGAACATTTCTCCGGAAATGTCATAATACTGCTTTCAAACATGTGGAACATGTACGACTATTCAATGCTTCCCATTCACATGAGGTGTTGATGTTGTACCACATACAATGGTTACAATCAGACGGTAGCTTTTAATTTTCAAGAAATTTTCTTGAATTTTTTTTTTTCGGCATAGCATGTTTGTTATGTAGTCAGAGAAGCTTTGGTGATAAGCTATAATTTCATGAGACAAAGTCAAATATAACAACGAGGGAATTTTGCACACCATGCCTAGTAGTCTTAACATCAACAACCACCACTTTATCTCCAACAAGTCTGGGACAATCATTCCAAGGTGTTTGAAACTCCCAAAGGAATCCCACCTATTCGTGATCATGATCATGCTATTCATTTGATTCCAGGAAGTGTTCCTCCAAACATCAGGCCTTATAGATATTCTTATGTCCAAAAGAGCGAAATTGAACGTATGATTGCAGAAATGTTAGAGGCGGGTATAATTCAACCTAGTCAAAGTTCTTTCTCTGCTCCTGTAGTATTGGTACACAAGAAGGATGGATCATGGTGAATGTGTTCGGATTATAGGGAGCTCAATAAGCTCAACATTAAAGACAAATTTCCCATTCCTGTGATTAATGAATTATTGGATGAATTACATGGAGCAATTTGTTTTACCAAGTTGGATCTTCGTTCAGGATATCATCAAATTAGAATGAAGACTAAAGATATTCCAAAAACAGCATTTCGAACTCATGAGGGTCATTATGAATTTTTGTCATGCCTTTTGGCCTTACCAATGCACCTTCTACATTTCAAGGGTTGATGAATTCCATTTTCAAACCCTTCCTTAGAAAATTTGTGCTAGTATTTTTTGATGATAGACTAATCTACAGCAGGTCTTGGAAGGATCATGTTGAACATGTTGACAGGGTGCTCAAACTATTGCAGGAGAAACAATTATATGCAAAACATCCAAATGTTTCTTTGGAGTACAAGAGGTGGAATATCTGGGTCATATTGTATCTCACGAGGGTGTTAAGGTAGACCCTAACAAAATTAAAGCCATTAAGGAATGGAAAGTCCCCACAACTATAAAGCAGTTGCGAGGATTTCTCGGTTTAACAGGGTATTATTGCAAGTTTGTTAATAATTATGGGAGAATAGCAGCACCTCTAACAACATTATTGAAGAAAGATGCATTTTCATGGACTCCTGAAGCAACTAAGGCCTTTGAACATCTTAAAGAGGCAATGTGCCTAGCACCGGTCTTAGCTACACCAGACTTCACAAAAACCTTTTTTGTGGAATGTGATGCCTCAGGAAATGGAATTGGTGCAGTTTTAATGCAGGAAGGAAGACCCATTGCTTTTGAAAGTCGTCCAATCAAAGGAAAGTATTTACAGAAACCTATTTATGAGAAGGAAATGTTAGCAATACTGCATGCACTAAAGAGATGGAGAACTTACCTAATGGGAAGACACTTCAAGGTAAAAAATGATCATGATAGTCTTAAACACTTTTTGGAACAAAGACTATCTTCAGAAGAGCAGCAAAAATGGGTCACAAAGATGTTGGGTTATGACTTTGAAATAATCTACAAAAAAGGAAAGCTTAATGTTGTTGCAGATGCACTCTCAAGAAAGAATGAAGAGGTGGAACCATTGCTTTGTGCCATTTCTATTATCCAACCAGATTGGATAACCGAAGCAAGAGATGAATGGAAGAAGGACAAAGATGTATGGACACTCATTCAAAAGTTGCAGCAAGATCCTAGTACATCTGATACATTTAGTTGGAAAAATGATTCCTTATGGTACAAAGATCGCTTATATCTTTGTAAGAACTCCCAACTAAAACAAAATATTCTTTTGGAATTGCACACTTATCCTTTAGGAGGACACCTTCAAGATTTTTAAAAACTTACCATATAGTGAAGAAAGAATTTTTTTGGGATGGCCTTAAATCTGATATTCAAAAGTTTGTGGTGGAATTTTTGGTTTTCTAGCAGAATAAAGTTGAGACAATTAAGACCCGGGGACTTCTACAACCTTTATCCATTCCAAGTCAATGTTGGGAGGAGATTTCATTGGATTTTATCATAGGTTTACCTAAGTCTGAAGGAAAGAGTGTCATCATGGTGGTAGTTGATAGACTTACCAAGTATGCACACTTTTGTGCATTATCTCATCCATTTAAAGCAAGTACAATTGCTACTACATTTATGGACAAAATTCAAAAGCTACATGGAATCCCAAGGGTCATTGTGAGCGACAAAGATCCTATTTTTACTGGAAATTTTTGGACGGAGTTATTTTCTTGTTTGGGTACTCAATTAGCTCATAGCTCATCTTATCATCCTCAATCTGATGGTCAAACAGAGATAGTAATTAAATGTTTGGAAGGATATCTTCGTTGTTTTGTATCTGATAAAACACAGTAACAGGCGGCCACCTCCTCGCCCAACGTCGATAACACTTCCTTCCATTGCAGAAAAAATAACTCGTTATGTACACTTTATGGATACTTCTATCCACCATCCATCACATCATATTTAAGGGAGAAAATTCAAGGTTCAAGTAGGAAGATCACATCACGTTCAGGAAGAACAACTCTTAAAGGATACAATCCTAATTATAAAACCTATCGTAAACAACATGCAGATCAACATCGTAGTGATAAGAATTTTGATGTAGGAGATTAGGTATTTTTATGGCTACAACCATAAAAACAAATTTCCCTCAAGCAAGCTAAGAAGGATAATAAATTATCGCCAAAGTACTATGGTCCTTACAAGGTGTTGCAAAATATTGGTACTATGGTATACAAATTGGAGCTTCCTGCTTCTTTGCGAGTGCATCCAATTTTCCATGTTTCATGCTTAAAGAAGGTTATAGGTGAAAATATTCCAATTAAAACAATATTACCAGAACTTGATGAGGAAGGAAAAATCATATTGGAACCTGAAGCGGTCACGAAAACAAGAACTTGACAGCTACGGAAGTGATCAATTTTATAATATCTCATCAAGTGGAAGAACTTACCCACTGGAGATTCCACATGGGAGGATGAGAATTTTATACAAAAGAACCCAGAGCTACTCAAGCATTGAGGACAACACTTTTTTGAAGGAGAGGGGCATGCTAGGTCCCTACATTACTAGTATAGTCCCTCACTGTTGCTAGTGTAACCCCCGTATTGTTATTATTGTGCCCTTATGGATGGCTTCCACGCCTTTCTTCAAAACTTCCATTTCATTTTTTGTTGCTCTTTGCGAGAGTGAATTTTGTTGCACTTGCTCTTGTAATTTTGATAGATCATGTTGCAATTCTTCATCTTCATGAGTCATAGTAGAGCCTTCTGAAGGCTTAATGGGTGTTGAATTATTTTTACGAGGAATATTTTAGAACCCCAGAGCTACTCAAGCGTTGAGGACAACACTTTTTTGAAGGAGAGGGGCATGTTAGGTCCCTATATTATTAGTATAGTCCCTTATTGTTGTTAGTGTAACCCCCATATTGTTATTATTGTGACCATCCATCTTAGCTTCCATGCCATCCTCTAATACCACATGTTAAGTCCCTATATTAATAGTTTAGTCCCATATTATGTTAGTATAGCCCCCCTTATTGTTATTGGTGTACCCATGTAACCCCCATATTATTATTATTGTGCCCTTACATTATTATTGTTAGGTTGGCTAGGATTACCTTGTGGCCCCACTAGGACTATATTGTGGCCCCATGGACTCCTATATATAGAAGGAGGTTTTGGTCATTTGTATCATCCAAGAATTGTTCATTTATGTAATTTATTGCAGGTTTCCCCCTCGAAGTGGCTTATTTCTAAGGCGTTTATATCTCATTTCTTCTCTTTTTGGAGTTGGTTTCACAACATTTGGTATCAGAGATTTGGATTCTAGGGTTTCGCTACTCCAAATAGGTCATCATTGCATTTTCGCTATAAATTTTTTTCTACGAAGGTTTAGAAGCTAAAATTTTTAGAGTATGAAGCTGAAATCCTGAGGAACATCTTCGAAAAATGTCAGAGCTTGGTTCACACTATTTTTGAAGATATGATCTATGGAAGTTAGGTCTTTTTGCAAGCTCGTCAACTTAACCTAAACAGGTCATCGTGGAATTTTCGCTATAAATTTTTTTTCTATGAAGGCTCATAATCTAAAATTTTTAGAGCATGAATCCAAACTCCTGAGGAACATTGTCGCAAAATTTTAGATCTTGGTTCGCAATATTTTCGAAGATATGGTCTGTGGAATTTAGGACTGTTTCAGGCTCACGAATTTCATCTCAAAGAGGTGATCATGGGAAAATATTCATAACTCTCTCTCTGTGCATCGGATTGCAATTCTGTAAAGAGAGATTGGAATTACATGGACTGTAGTTTCTTGTCTACAAATTTCAAAGCCATAGGAGGAAGCAGTGACACGTGGCAAGTCATACAAGTTCGCTCTACTGAACTAGTCCATAATTAGGTCATTGTAGGAGATTGGGCACAACTTTGTCTTCAAGAATCCAAATCAGGTTAGACTTGTGGTATTTGAAAGAGGATTAAAAGGGCTACCTTAGTACCAAATTTCAGATATTGAAGATATGAAATCATAGAGATAATTCAGTTTCAATATCGTGCTCCTCAAAAGAAAGAAAAAGGTGTGTATTTGGTTTTTAAAATTGCATAATGTTTTTTTTAAAAAGTAGTTTGAAGTGTTTCCAAGGGCATATTGAAGAATATATATCAGTATTGGGCTCTAAAATGGCCCCTAAAAATAATTCCATACCCATTAAGCCCTAAAAAATCTATACTATGAAGCATGAAGAGGAAGAATTGCAGTATGAGATATCAAAATTACGGTACCAAGTGCAACAAATTTTGATCTTACGAAGAGCAACCAAAGATGACATAGATGGTTTAAAATAAGAAATGGAGGCTAATTTGGATGGTTTCAAGGATCAAATAATAGCTAATATGGATGATAAATTATTGGAAGATAACATCAAGCATCAACAACAAGTTCTCCAACTCTCAAAGGATAACCTAACTTTGCTGTAGAATCTAATGAACAACATGAAGATCAACATCATATCGAAAGAATTTCTAAAGCAGTCATGTTAAACAAGGAACTCGTACAAGTAACATCAATTGCGATGATCTCGCAATAACAGAACTTTCCGTAAGAAACATCCCACACAAGGATGAGAACTTTATAAGGCACATCAAACACATCAAGAAATAACTGCCATTGATAATAAATACCGTTTGAAGGAGAGAGGTATGTTAAGTCCCTATATTAATAGTGTAGTCCCTTATTATGTTAGTATAGCCCCCCTTATTGTTATTTTTGTACCCCTATAACCCCCATATTGTTATTATTGTGCCCTTACTTTATTATTGTTAGGTTGGCTAGGATTACATTGTGGCCCCATGGAATCCTATATATAGAAGGAGGTTTTGGTCATTTGTATCATCCAAGAATTGTTCATTCATGTAATGTATTGGAGGTTTCCCCCTCGAAGTGGCTTATTTCTAAGGCATTGATATATCTATTCTTCTATTTTTGGAGCTGGTTTCACAACATTTGGTATCAGAGGAAGCTAAGATGGATGGCATGGAAGCGGGCATGGAAGCTAAGATGGATGACATGAAAGAAAACATGGAAAACATGAAGAATGATCTAAAAGAAGACATCGAAGGTTTGACAAAGTTGATACAAGAAATGTTTCCTAATGGTGAAAATATAGTAGAAGAACCTCGTGATGAGAACAAAATAAATGTTAATCGTGATTTCATAAACTCTAATGTTGGCGTGAAGAACCACCATATTCAAAAAATGGATATGAGGAGGTTTGATGGAAAGGATCCTGTAACATGGATACTACATATGGAGCAATATTTTGATCTCCATAACGTGAAAAACACACAAAAGGTACGGATTGCAACTTTACATTTAGAACAAAATACATTTGTATGCTATCGATGGCTTTGCTCCCGTAAAAAAATTGTCACTTGGTCAATTTTTACGGAGGAAATGATAGCACATTATGAGGATACAAAAAGCAACACCTTCTTTAGCCAATTGATAAATCTCAAACAAAAGGGTTCAGTGGTGGAGCACATTGAAGGCTTCCCAAAATTGAATATAAGGGTAATTGATATTCCAGAGGAACATAGGATTGATGTCTTCATAGGGACTTTAAAGGATAACATCCAACATGAAGTTCACGTTTTTGGAACCGTATTCATCGAGAAGGCACAAGCTACAAGAAAAAGCATACTGTGAGGGTCACAAGCCAGGACGATTTTAGCGTCCGCCACTGTTGGCTGGCACATATGGTGATTACTGCTCTGAAAACCGTCAGAAGTGTATATAGTGATGGTCCTTTATGGTTCGTCACCAAAGAGCATTTTCAATGACATTTCCCTGTGAGGGCTCAACAAAGGCCTATCACTATCTCTTTGGCGATACTTCTAGTGACGAATTTTTAGACCACTTTCACCATCGCTCTTTTTGTTACTTTTGGTGACGGTCAAAAATGCAACCGCTATCATTGATCATTAAAAATGCCACCATCGTAAGTACAGTGATGGTCCTTTATGGTCCGTCACCAAAGACATTTTCAATGATACTTTTGGTGAGGGTTGTTAAAGGCCCATCACTAATTCTCTCTTTGGTGACACTTCTAGTGACGAACTTTTAATGACCCTCACCAATGCTCTTTTTGTTACTTTTGGTGACGGTCAAAAAATGCCCGTCATCATTGATCATTCCAATGTGTTTTTGATGACACTATGTGCCTATTATTATTTTTTTTGTCAAAAGATAACGATTTAATACCATTATTGTGGAGTATTTTTTATAATATGTCCAAGGCCATAGTGGTTAGGGTCAATCAATTTTTTTAGAAGTAATTAGTGTGTATCATTTCCCTTAAGTAATGACTAGTCAAATAGAGATTTCCTATGAGTCAACACATGATTCACATATATTAAGTTTATTATCTAGAAAATTCCCTTTAGATAAAGTTCCACTATTGTGTGTAGGAAATATATTATTTAATACATAATCAAGCTTTGAAAATTCTATTTATGAGAAAGACCTAACACTCCTCAACAATCCGGGCACACCTTAAACTAATGCTTTGGCACACACTAACATATTTTAGAACCTCGCATGTCTTAGAAGATCTTTGTACCTAGAACATCTTGTCATTACATTGATGCCAAAGCACATGGTGGCATGCGCTAGCACAACATAGAACTCTCCTAGCATGTGTTGGCATGCATGTAATCCCTAGCATGCCCTGGAACACCTTTGTTTAATTCATTGACATACATTAGCACTCGGCACACAATGCTACTTCTGGCATGTATTGGGACCCATTATTAGTGTGCCTAGAATGCCCTTTTCAAAAGATAAGGTCCTGACTTACTAACCTCTTATTGGTTCTTCCTTTTTGTTTCTTGACACATATTGACATAATTTCGGCACCTCCATGCCACATATCCTTACACCCAGCATGTATTGATATATCCCTGCACTATTAATTACATGATATATTTAGCTAATAATTCTGAACCCCAAGCACACTGAATTCTTGACATGCCTCGATTTCGATATTCCCTTGCATGTCTTACTGTCGCTTAGCACACTGTCACTCCTCCTTGCCAGAAAACTATTGACTCATTAATACCAGCTCGGCACAAGTCTTCATATTAATTAACTCTCCATGAATTTTTACCTAGTGCTCCCTTAATGTTTTTTCCTAGTAATCCTTAACACTCATCAACATGCATTATCACTCTCTAGCACACCTTAGAACTCTTCAACATTCCCTTCCACTTCATAACATGCATAACACTAGTCCGTGACACATATTGGTGCTTGGAAAGTCTTAGCATGATTGGAATACGTTTAGATGCCTTGGTATGATTTGGCATGGTTTGATATTAAATTTATTTGTGATGATCAATTGTTGGAAAGTAGATGAGAAGCAACAAAGGAATACTTGGCACTTAGAATGCAATAAGACTTTGCACTTGGCACCTATTGCCCCCTAGTGTTGGTGTGCCTAGCATGCCCCTCTTGGAAAAGGTAAATTGATGACTTATTAGACCTCTTATGTGTTCATTTCCTTTTAGTTTAACTTTTTTCTCCCTTTTGTTGTCTTGACAGACCCTGACATGCATTGACACACGCTTGCACATCTTGGCATGCCTTATCACTTGGCACATCTTAACATGTTTGACATGTATTCCCACTATCTGGCACATCAAGGGGGTGAAGAGAGATGTAGTCCTAAAGTAGGTCGAGTATGAGGGCCAAGTAAGGGTACTTGCTAAAGGGAGGTCATGATCATCCTCCAAGAGCAAGATCATCATGTGAGGGTTCAAAAGAATGTTGCATACCTTAATGGTCGGTTTGTGCTAGGAAGTAGGATGGCATATTGTTGGTTCTCTTCTAGCAGATCAAGCTTAAGAGAGGTTTCTCATGAGAATCTTGGCATGTGATTTTAATGGTGTCTTTGTGTGAAGGCCGCATAAAATTCTGAAATTTTGAAATTTGCAACAAGAAACAGTGATATTGGAAACCAGAAAGGACAAAAAAAAAATGCACCCATACTGGTGAGGAATTTTGATGCACCAAGAGTGAGGAATGTGGGGCATCTAATTTATTTTTCCCTTTAGTAAATTGGACAATAAATTGTAATTTCATCTCATAACAACTTGTGTCAGTTAATTAAGTCATGATGACCAAGTTAGCTCAAGAAATTCAAGTACTTGAGGGTCTAAGATGAGGCATCTAGAGGGATTCTAATATTTTTGGGGTCCAGTTGAATTTGATGCATTAGTGGGGTGCAAGTGTAATTAACTCAATTAAATGAGTTAAAATTAGTTTAACTAGTTCTAACTGAGTGATGAGCTAGTGAGAGGTCCAGTGAATTAAATTATATTTAATTCACAATGAGTGATCAATCATATAACTGAAAATTCGCTATTAAAAGTTGCATGCATGTCAGTTTCGAGGAATACCCAGCTGAGACAGAGGTTAAAGGGAACATAACTATCAGTTGTATTCAGAAAATTTTTCCCATGTGCAATTATAAAGCTGTCAGATGCTGCTGATGACTGCGTAACCGATGAACACCGTATTTCTCAATTAATAGATTTAATTTCTAGGAATTGCATGAGCAAGGGAAAAAGCTAAGGCGGAGATGTTGAGAATGAGAGAATTGGCTAAGTACTAGATCGAGTTTGCCTAGATCAACGGGAGACAATTGACAAAGTGCTGGAGAATCTCATGAGATATTAAGCATTAATGTATTGTTTCATGATTCCTTGACTTAATACACAATAGAGATAGAGGGGTTTTGAGCAGTTTCTTTCCCCAAATACATCATGTTGTTGTGCAATTGGTAATTTATTTATTTTACTTATATGTGATTGTGAAATCATGTTTTGTTTTCGCAAATTGTAGGAAGGATTCAATATCTTGTTTTAGTAGATTACAAGATCAGATTGAATCTCGTTGGTTAGATTTTCTACATGGTATTAGAGCAGGAATTTTTTGGACGGTGAGTTTGCAGAGAATATCTAAATATATTGGTGAAATTTTTTCAAAAACAGATATAATATTTGGATTCCTTGTGAAAATTTGCCCAAATGGAAAAAACAAATCGGTTGAATTGGAGCTCGGATGAGGGAGATATCATCGATTTAAAATCAACTCTTTTTTAGAAACTTTTTGTAACGTCGGGACAATGCGCGAGTTAAGAACCTATATGTACTTGAGGTACTAGATGCATGCAAATATCTTAGGAGAAAGGAAGAAGTTAGAGACTTGGTGGTTTAGAGGGAGCATAAATTACCTCTCAACATGCATCCTCATGATAAGCAGAGAGGAGAGCGAGTGGAAGCATCCACTCAAGCAGAGACCTCCATGAGCAGGAAATTTCGAGCCAGATGGGAAGAGGGAGCAACCATACCTCGAGGTGTATGGTGGGGTGATGTGTAGACATAATCCCAAGATAAGAAATTTGGGCAAGGTCCATTGAGATGGCGTGTCTCATGGATCGAACCCAGCTACGAGGAGCCCACAGTACAACAGTAGTAGGAAGGATCAGTTAGATTGATGTAGTTAGATGTCAGCAAGACATAAATCAGAGTGATAGATGTTAAATACTGGAGCACAAATCAGAGTTAGCAGCAGTTCAAAGGGCACGGATGCAGATGTCAGCAGCAGCGCAGATAATCCAGTACTAGACAGGTGCAGTAGCTAGCAGCAGTCAGAAGACTCTAATGACAGATGCATTATACTGATTCAATTGTTTGGAGGCTATTCAGTTTCAGGATTTGTAGGTGTAAACAACACTAGAGAAGTGTAGCATGCAAAACATTCCAAAGGTGCCGGATGGGGATAGATTGAATTCCTTTCTTGTTGAGAGGGAGTGTTGAAATTTGCAACAAGAAACAGTGAAATTGGCAACTAGAAAGAACAAAAAAAATGCACCCACACTGGTGAGGAATTTTGATGTACCAGGAGTGAAGAATGTGAGGTGTCTAATTTGTTTTTCCCTTAAATAAATTGGACAATAAATTGTAATTTCGTCTCATGACAACTTGTGTCAGTTAACTAAGTCATGATGATTGAGTTAGCTCAAGAAATTCGATTTAAGGTGTTCGAGGTGGATATTGGTGGCCACCCGCCTATTCCACTTGGGCCCTCACCATTGTATCTTTCAGTTTTTCAGTTTCCTTAATTATAGAACAATTTACTTTGTCAGTTTTTTGGGTCCTAAACTTTCGGAGCCGTTTTGAGGCCCCAAACAATGTTTTTTGGGCATGAAAGGTTTCATGACTTCATAGAAATCGCATTAGCAGTTGTAGTCCTCAGAGAGATCTTTCTAACGAGGTATCATGTGCGTCAAACGAATATAATATGACCAAGTTACGACCCCAGGAAGTTGACTGCCCAACTAACCCCAACGGAGCCCATAAACTCTTGGTGTTACATTTCCTCAGGTTAGGGTTTTGGTTGTTTAGGGTTTTATCTTATTTTTAAATAATAAAAAAACCCTTCATCCTTATTGTAACACAGTTCAAAGGAACATAACTATCAGTTGTATTTATAGAAATTTTTCCATGTGCAATTATAAAGCCATTGGGATGCCATGATGGATTGCGCAATCAAGGAAGGTTGATTTTCCTAATTAATATGGAGATAATTCCATAAGAATTGCGTGAGCAAGGCAGGTTGAAGGAACGATGATAATTGGCTAAGTATTAGACCGATTTTGCCTAGATCAGCAAGAGACAATTGGCAGAGTGCTAGAGAATCTCAAGAGAGATTAAGCATTGTATTGTTTCATGATTCCTTGAATTAATAAAAAATAGAGATAGAGGGTTTTGAGCAGTTGCTTCCCCAGATACATCTTGTGTTGTGCATTTGATAACTTGTTTCTCTTACTTATATGTGATTGTGTGATCGTGTTTTGTTTCCAAAAATTGTAGGAAGGATTCAGTATCTTGTTCTAGTACATTACAAGATCAGATTGAATCCCGTTGGTTAGATTTTCTACATGAAATATAAGAGAGGGTTGATACCATCTTGCCTTGTGGTGGTTAGTAGGCTACAAGGTCTATGATAAAGACCAACATAAATGGAGGAGGGCTTGCATTGTAATTTAGAGCCATAACATAAGTCGACATAGGCATAATATTGATTGAGTTAACCCTAGTTTGAGGGTCGACATTGAGATCTGAAGTTCATGTCAAGATTCAGTCAAAGAAATGCCCAGAATCTATGGATCCATATGAGCTAGGTCGATTCTCTTATGGAGGCAAAATTCGTGTTTTTTCTATGTGTGAATAGGGTTTATTCTGCAACAATTAGAAGTACATAAGTATAATGCCCTAGTTAGGACATTTTCCTAGCATGTTTAGTTCATAAGGTATGCCCTAAAGACTGTGACAAATTTGCGTAGAAGAAGACGGGTTGTGACCCTTAGAGTGAGGCTTATTTCTACAATAAACACCGCATATCTGGAAGATGGTTTTCAAATTCAGTATGTGTGGAGACATCAGATCCAAAGGAGGGTGGAACCTGAGCAGAAGATTGAGCATGCAGAAGAAATGTGCCACATGAAGAATGGATTGACATGTAGAGAAGTTGATTTTGGTGTACTTTCCATATAATTTTAGACAAAGATCTAAAGAAACCTATGAAAAATTAGTAAATGGACCGTTAGGCATATTGACGGGAAAATCGAAGCCCGCCCAGCATATATATTAAGAAGTATGATAAGAGGAGTAGTTCATATTTGTTCATAGATTGGACAACAAAGATCAAATTGTCGATACACAAGAATAATGATCTTGAGAGGACTCAAAACCATTGTTAGGTGGCAGATTTGAAGAGCCCTAGATGAAGACAATATTGGGGGCCCTAGATCAGTAAAAATAATTGACTGTGGTTGGGCAGATTGATGGTAGTCCAAGTACAGTTGGAGGGTTGTTAGGTTACTGTCAAAGAAGAGCCCTAACTCTTGTTCTAGTGAAGGACAACAAAATTGGTAGAAGGGTAGGTGTATAGGGCCCAAGGATGTGCAGACTTTGAAGGACTAAAGCAACAGTCAAGTGGGCGAACCAACTAGCCCTAGTTCACTATATTGTAGAGGATTGATTCAGAGAGAAGAAGGGTAGCCTCCATAGCCCTGGACTTCTCATCTTGGAGCTGCAATATGAAAATTGGGGGCATACCAAAGGAGTTGTTCACAAATAGAGTTCAGAAGAACTTGTTACCATCAAAACTAGTAAAGGACCCAAAAGGGGTTCCAAGAGGGCAAGAAATCGCTAGTACAAGGGAAATGAGGAGGCTTAGCCTATTGTCACCACAAAATGGAGCAGTCCCTTGTTTCGCTGACCGCCACCGTAAGGGTGGAGTCCCATAGTTTAGGAAGCTGGCTCAGAGTATAGGCTGAAGGTGAAGTATTCTAAAACCATTTCCCAAGATAAAATAAAGAGGACTTTTCTTCTTTAAGCAAGGGAATTTATCTCTAGGGAGAGAGGAGGGGGATTGCAGGGTTGAGGGAGAAGAAAAATACTTATGAAGGAATTTCTCAATCCCTAAAATCCTTTTGGAACTGGGATTCCCAAATGGTCCTTGATGAAATGCCTTTGACACCAAATGGGACCACACGGGGCCTAGTGGACCCAGCCCAGGTTCAGGGATGGAATTTAGCAACCAATGATGTTCCTATCCTGGAAAAGGTGAGGGGAAAGGATCAGACAAGAGTTTTTAATTCGATAGGTCAAATTGATCCTACTAGGTTCTGTCCTTGGGAACACCTAGGAAAAACTTGATCCTAGAGCTAGGGCTTGAGGTATCCAGAGATTCCACTATTAGAATTGGCCCAAGTTCTGAGGAGAGTGAGGGCACCCAACAACGCAACTGCCTCTAGGATATAGAAGTTTTCCTCTAGCTAGATTCCTAGGAAATTGTTGCCCTAGGTGACCTAATGGGGCTAGACCTAGGGAATGTGAAAATTTCTTAATCTAAGAAACCCTACTGCAGTATCTTGATTTACTTCTCCTACTTGGAATTAAGTTATGTGTTAATTTATGTAAAATATTCAACAATTAGTACAAGTAAACAGTAAATACAACTACAACCTACACACATCAAATACTTAATAACATGCCTGTATAAAGTGACACACTACTCTTTCGGACAACTCCGTCCCCCGGAAAACCCAATGTGGAATCTCTACGTGCGTTGTGTGCCCCCCCGATCGCTCGTTTTCGCGCCCCCCTGCGCCGCCGCGTAAGGGCCCACGTCACACTTGTGCGGGCCATATTGCCCCTCGTGCCACCCGCTTAACCCATACCGCACACTCGTGGCTCTTGCTACCTCCAGCCGCCCCCGGGCTTTGGCTGGGGACCGTAGTGGCCTCGCTACCCCCTACCGCTTTCCACCGCCTGAACGTTTATGTAGTGCTTACAGTAAGAAATAAGGCACCGGCCAAAGGTACACATAAATATTCGTTAAAAAAATTGAAGAAATGAAATGAAAATAGATCAATGTCCACAAATAACTGAAATAGCTCAATGGGGCTAGAGAGTAAAGCTTTGACTACAACAATAAGTGCTTATAGAATCAGCTAAGAGAATAGAGGAGACTAGTTCATGAGGCTAAAATGTTGTATAATTGTTGGTACAGGAAAACTATAGAATTGTTAGAGTAAATATTTGCAGGTACCATTAGTTGGTGATCGTCGATTATCATTTTATTTCATCAATTACCCTGAAGAATGGGCCTTACAAGCTATTTTCGTAGACAAATGCCACAGAAGCTGTGTGATGGAAAAATATTCACACTATATTGAAGAAAACACCTACCAAATAAGGATGACATTTCAAAAGGGACAAGAAACAATAGAGAGATAAACATCGAAAAAGTTAAAACTTAGGCAACATAACATGAAAACAACTAGGTAGCACAGAAAGCAATAACAAAGTAGTACCCCAGGCAAAATGAAAACCCTAAAAACTCACACCCACTGCATCACCACAATTTTTTTTCTTTAACTTCTAACTTCCAAATTCATCAAATTATATCCGTATTCAAACCCTCGATCCTCTCCGTTAGCAATTTTGAAGATAAGGTCACCGTAGAACTTGTTTGTTAAGAATTCATCACCGCAGGCCAGGTGATCTGTATTCAAAATCGTACAACTCACTTTCTAGCATGAGACACGGAAAGGTAAACATCGTCATAAGATTTATATGTCCTGTGTTGAGCAACCACATATATATCACCAGTTTTTTCTCTTCAAATTTGTAACTTAGAAGAGCTTTGTCTGACCACCTCTGGGTTGCTCCCAGATTCACCCAAGAAAGCCCTCTCAGCATCATCCTCTTTCTATAGTACCTAATTAGTAATTTAATTAACCATAATAGTTTCTTGATCATGCAGGTATTTCAAATATATTTCGAATAAGCATAAAGCTATCATGTTAAACAATCAGGTCAAAATAATTTAGACTATGATTCAAAAAATACAAAGAAACCTCACCAACACTCAAAGGACAAACAAAGCCAAACCTCTACAAAGTATAAATAGATATCTGATAAAATTCATTCCACCACAAAAATGTGCTTAACTAAAGAAAATTCTAATTACTGTGGTTTCAAGACAAAGCTTTCAAGGGCAGTGATGTTATAAACATACCCCTACACCTCGTGAACAATCAATGTGTATAATTAGACGATCATAAGGCTCATTTTAAACATCATTATTATCATTTTATAAATCATTTTCATCAAATCAACAAGAAGCAAGCAGCAATTGAACTCAGTTCCACAGAAGCAAAGTATATGGAAGTTTCATATACTTATTTATGAAGCTATCTAGATTTGCAACTTGATTGTAGAGTCAACCATTCAGTTGTTGAAGCCCAATATTCTCTCTTGTAAGAATCAAAGTTACATCAAGATCTATTAAAATCCAATGTGTCATGACCATTTCAAAAACATTGATATTCAATACAATTTCCTAAGATTCCAAGTTCATTAGGGAGTTGGTAGTGTTGGACCACTTTCTAAAAAAGTTGCATATGGTTAATAGTTTGACAAAGCTCCTAACAAAGGGGAAGTTTGACAAGTTGGGGGAGAATCTTGGGTTATTGGCTACTCCCTCCTTAGCACATCGAAAACTCACTAACATTTCCTGTCACAAACTCTTATTCGTTCATTTTTAAGTATAGTTTTATCTGGTCTGTTATGATGAACTGTCTAGTGGAATATCCATGATAGTTTATGAATCACCTCAACATCTATCCTTTATGCAAGTCATATGATGGTATTTCTTCACACTTATTTATCTATAGTTGTCCAAACACAGTACAGGTCATCACCACCACCCTTGCAAAATTGAACATGATAGGCTCGTGGTCCTATCTAAGCTTGGAAGAAAATTTCAAAACTTAGTTACACAACATGATGGAATATCATTATAAAGGTTTCCCATGCATTCTAATCAACAATATCTAGTGGGATTGGAACAACAACACATTTTATTCACGAGAAATATCCATGATATTTTACGAATCACCCCTTATTTATCTCTTGTCCCAACACAGTGCAGGTCATCGCCACCACCCTTGAAAATTTGAACATGATAGGCTCGTGGTCCCATCAAGCTTGGAAGAAAATTTCAAAACTTAGTTACACAACATCATGGAAGATTTATTAAAAAAGTTTCCCATGCATTCTAATCAGCAATATATGGTGGGATTGGAACAACAACACATTTTGTTCACGAAAAATATCCTTGATAGTTTATGAATCACCCCAACATCTATCCTTTATGCAAGTCATATGATGATATTTTTTCACACTTATTTATCTCTTTTCCCAACACAGTTCAGGTCATCACCAGTACCACCCTTGCAAAATTGAACATGATAGGCTCATGGTCCTATCTAAGCTTGGTTGAAAATTTCAAAACTTAGTTACACAACATCATGGAAGATTTATTAAAAAGGTTTCCCATGCATTCTAATCAAAAATATCTGGTGGGATTAGAACAACAACACATTTTTTTCACGAGAAATATCCACGATAGTTTACGAATCACCCTAACATCTATCCTTTATGCAAGTCATATGATGATATTTCTTTACACTTATTTATCTCTTGTCCCAACACAGTGTAGGTCATCACCGCCACCCTTGCAAAATTGAACATGACAGGCTCGATGTCCTATCTAAGTTTGGAAGAAAATTTCAAAACTTAGCTGCTCAACATCATGGAAGATTATTCTAAAGGTGTCTCATGCATTCTAATCAGCAATATCTTGTGGGATTGTAACAAAAACACATTTTGTTCACAAGAAATTCTAACAAAGATCACAATTAAATTGATAAAAAATAATGTTAGGAAGACAAGATTCATCCTAAACCACAAAATAATGGATTTTGGTAATTCCTCCACTCCCTCTTGGATGCCCTTGTGACTTATTTGATGGTGTTGCACAAGTTATCCCACCTAGTTGCAAAGTGGGTGTGGTACTCTTCCTCTCCTAGTCTTATAGCAATAACATAAGACATACCCAAAGTTAAGGCTCCAACAACTGAGTTGATTCCACTGCTCTTTGTACCCTTCTGGAAATTGCATCCATCAAAAGAGTCAAATCCCTATAGATCATGGGGGATTCAAAAATCATGATCAATTGGGTCAATAATTCATGATAGAAAACATCTACCTACACCCCATCCTACAAGATATCATAGATTCCCCCAACTCTTTGGACTAGCTACCCAACTCTTTGGACTAGCTATCTTTCAGACACATTCTGAAGGAGATAAATACCACAACATACAAGCTTTCAAAAGAATCTCTCAAACTGGCCATCGATACCTTTGTGGTATCAGACTCCATCGATAGGATGGATTATGACCAAATGATTATTCATGTCTAAGCTCAAAAAGCAAGCCAATCTAGATTGATGCATGCACATTCCAATCATGACAATTAATTTCTACATCTTCTCAATAGAAAAAAACAAGTAATATTTTTTCTCTGTTCACTTTACAACATGAACACCAATTTCACCCATAATGTTAGGATAAGTTGAATGATATGAACGAAAAGGTGGGAGGAGTATTTTGTGGTGTATTGAACAGGACTGGGGGACACACATGTAGCATGGATGGGTAGAAGTGGGATGTCCAAGCATGGTTTACTAAGATCTATAATCCACGCATTAGAGAATGAGAAGGGGGATTAAGAACTAATGTCATAGGGGTTGTGGGGCCTAGAGGGAAGGTAACAAGAGAAATTGAAAGGGGAACCCCTGAGAGTGCTGATAAGGGTATTAGGCCCCCCATTATCACAACCAAGAAGTCATTAACCCATAACCACTAAATTCCCTATCCCTTAACCCCTACACTCATACCTCATAAGCCACCGACCCCTTGACGCATTAATCCTTAATCCATAACCCCCAAACACCTTAAAACCTAACCCCTTAGCCCCTAACACCTAAATCCCTTAATTATTAAGCCCTTAACCCCTAAATCCCTTTCCCCCCAAGCCCTTGGCCCTTAAATCTTAACTCTTGAAGCCCTTAACCACTTAGTATCTAAGGCAAAACACAACACCTCAAACCAAAAAAATAACCTCTTAGGAGAATCTTTCACCTCTAACTAAGAATATTGGTACCATTTGATTTTTAGAGAACTGGGTATTGGTCTCAAGGGTGTGTGTTTGTGGGTAACACACTTATTAACATGTATACCAAATGTAGAACAACTGGATAATTTGAAAAACCTCAATAAGAATTGCTCACAATATCTACTCTTCATGTTGACATGGAGCTTGTAGTGTTCTCCCACATAAGGAGTTGACAATGAATAAATCACTCATAATGACACAACCTATTCAACCCTAATGAACAAGGAGCTAACCCTTGATAGAAATATTTTGTTTTCTAAAAAACCACAATTGTGTCAATGTATAATACTATACATAAGAGAAAATAAAATGATATTATCCACATCAATTCTTGAAATAGCCTCGCATTTTCCACGAGTGGTGAGCCAAGGGGTGAATGTAGGGCACTATTAAAGTTACATCATGTTTAAATTCCTTTTACATCATGAGATTGTTCTCCATTAGGGTTGATGCACCATCACAAGGGAGCATGACACCTTTTTGTGGGGGAGAGATTAAAGTTGTAACACGATTGAGGTGACATACACCTCCAATGTAAATGACATCATTATACATTTGTATCAAGTTGTTAAAGAGGTCATTTATAAACAATAAATTTAGTACTTGGACTTCATATTTTCATGGCCTTGACTCTAAGATGGATTTGTACTAGGAACACTTCATGCAAATAAGAGGGGGCCTTATTTTTTAACCCTCATACACACAAGAGCACTAGATGTTTCCCTTCAGATCCCCCTTGGTGGTTTCAAAGTGGGTTTACATTAGTGTCTAGTTGAAACTAATGACATCATGATATTCCTCTTCTCAATAACATCTTCTAGCTTTGCCATATACACAACATTGAGTTAGAGGATCACCTCATCTGATGATCTTACAATTACAAGTTGTAAAAGTTCACCTGCTAAATTAATACTAAATTTGAGAAATTTTAAATGACCGAACTAAAAATTACTAACTTAAATGGCTAAGTTAGTTTACGGATACAATATATGACTAGATAATAAGTGACCAAACTAAAAGCGACTAACTAAAATGACTAATTTAGTCCACGACTAAAATATATGACTAGATAATTAGTGACAAGATTAATAATGATTAACATAAATGACTACTATAGCCCAAGAATAAAAATATGACCAAATAATAAGTACAACAAGTATATGAATTAGTCATTTATGTTAGTAATTTTTAATTGTGTCACTCCATCAATAGAAAATTTCAATTTTGATACTGAAGTGTTTCATATCACTACAGGGGTCTTTGAATCCATATGCAGTGTTAAAATTTAGAGACAAAGGGGTCTTTGAATCCATCTACAATGTTAAAATTCTAAATGCTCCTTTGTCTCTAAATTTTAACACTACAGATGGATTCAAATATTCTCAACATTAGTTTTTCTTTCCTTCATTGTCGCGGCAAGAATCTCCTTCACCAGTTCGTCCAAGGAGGGCAAGGTCAATGGCACTTAAGATGGAGGATAAGAAAAAACAATTTGGAGAAATTCGTAACTTCTGAATCTTCTGAAAACCCTAAGAAAGTCATAATACATTGTATGTCTTTCTCTGATCTCTAGGATGAAAGGGAAACCAAACTCAAAGCTAGACAACGTACATACATTGAAGATGGATTCAATTTTAGAAACTATCATTTAAAAAGAGGCTAGCTCTGCCCCAAAATGACAGTCCCTCCTCCAATACCTTGCCACAACTTCCATAGTTGTCAAATTTTACAATAATAGAACCTCTAAGTACAAGCTTACCATATACTTAGAACTTAGGTTGGAATTTATTTGATTCTTGAACTCTTTAGATGATGACTAAAGATCATTAAATATATATATTGAAGCATTTGCTTGTAGTTATTGATGAACTTGTTAACCATCCATAGAGGAATACTTCCCTCAGACATGTACTTGATTTTGTCCACAATGAAAGAATCCTACTATGTTTTTGGTATATTTGACAAGACTACATCTTGAAAGTAATGAAGATTTAATTATTAATGTTTGAAAATCCTTTAAGAGGTGGAGACAATCAAATTCACATAAGAGGAGGTATTCCCTTTGTTTAGCGAACCTCCATGGAGAGAAAGCAATAAATGCAAGATTAACCTATTGTTTATGTGATAATTAGGGAATGTATATCCATTCTCTCAAAGATTAGTCATAGATAATGAGAAAGAATCTCCTATTTATTCTAAATAACCCTTAACGCTATTTATTGAATACCTTCTCACCATCACAATCACAATAGTAATTTTTTTAAGAAAAAAACTACAACAAAACTTTAAATATCCAAATAAATAACCTCCATACATAAAGGTGAAAGCATATTTAGAACACGTTTAAAGTAAATTAAAATATAATATAGAAAAATTAACAAAAATCTTGATACAACATTAATTTAAATAATTTTCTTTAACACAAATATATTATTAAAAACTACAAATTAACATCAATAAATAAATAATTTATATAAAACCCCACCTTTAGTAATGAATAATTATTTAATTTATAATTGATTTATATAGAATCTTAATGTATATCGATTCAATGTGACTCAAAGAAATGACATAAGCCATTATAATTATCCCACCCCCTCACTTAGTTTCATTCCTTTTCCCTCTTGTTCCATTTTTTTTCCAAATTAAAAAATATTAAACTATTCCAAATTATTTGAAATCATTTGACTCAAATACATATGGCGCCTTTACATTTAATGCCTCTTTGTATTTTTCCTCTATTGCATTATTCCTCTCCCTGCCCTGAAATGAGCTCACGCATTAAAACGAGCTCACGAGCTCACTTTTTTACAATCCTGGTTTGCAATCGCTCTGGAATAAATCCCCGAGCCCCCATATCTCTTCATGCATGACTTCCAACAAATCAGTTGCATATATTCACCGTCAAAACGAGTTTAGAAAAAAGGTATTTTTCTACAAGAGAATGCTTAAATTGAAAAATCCCATAATTTTTCTTGTAGCTTTCACGAATCCTGTATGCTCTGTCTTCGAGAAAATTCATTAAATAGGCCACTGTATTCTCTGAACTAAATTTGTCGAAATAGGCCTTGCTCAAAACATTGTTTTAAGCAGCAGAATTAGAGAAAAAAAAGTTGATTATACATTGGTTCTTTGGTTCTTTTAGTTTTAATTATTCTAAGCTTTCAATGGAAAATTTTAACCCTATTTTGGCTTATAGACAATATTTCATAAGCTAAGGCTCTCTATAAATGGACTAGAGGAGGTTGTGCTCAAAAATTTGTTTAAAAAAATGACAGAGTTTGCGAATAAATTCATTGAGTTAAAGGATGGGGATTCTGATACATTTCGAGTAATTTGATTGAATGATTTCTCTTTCTGTTCTGCACATTTCAAATTTTTGGGAGAATGGACATTCATTATTCTGGTATTTGACGGTATTCTATTAAAATTACACAGAGGATGATAGAAAGTTAGGGATTTTAGAGGCTAGGCGTACAGAATGCCAAAATATTTACAGGCTTTTGTGAGATTTTTAAGACTGTCAAATAGGATAGAACATTAGGGCTTTCACTAAGCCAAGAAGGCTAATGTCACATTCTTTACAGATTTACTTAAGAGTTACGAGACTGAACATTTTTGATGTTCAGGTGGTTCATAGATATCTTCAAGTGGTTTCTATTTGTATGGAACAAGCAGTTTCTGTTTGTATGCAACCGAGAATTTGATACGTCAACTGAAATACTATGCTTTAACAGGTTTTCCCTTTCAGATCATCTTTGTGCAATAGAATACAATCTTTAATGCTCTTTAGTGTATGGATAAGTCAAAACTAATGGATCAAGAAGCAGGGACTATAGAAAAAGTTACTAATGGAGGGAAACGTTATCCTTCACAAGATAACAACGTAGAGGTACTTTTTTGCTGTTTTGGCCAGAATAGGCCATCCAAGTAGGCCTTAGAAGTTACAGAGAGAAGCTCTTTGTTTTCTTTTACAACAGCTGAAGTGGAAAATTGTTGCCACATTCTGGGGTCACCTCTGTCCATTATAGAAGGAGGTCTTGTAACCTTCTCCGAGTTGCCAGTTTCTCTCTAAGAAAGTTTGTATGGAAAACCAATGTTCTATTGAAGGTTTAATCATACAAAGGATGCATAAAATGAAACTCCTTTAGTGAGTCCAAGAAAAATACCTGGCAAAGAATTGGTGCAAAATGATACCTGTAGAAGAGCCGACAAAGTTCCAAAATTAGAGCCAACTTCGCCAATTAAAAACTGCAAACAACCTGGAATCCTATCTTCAGGACGAGATTGTTTGAAGCACCCCAAAAATTCAAGTATGTTGCTACTATGCTACCTTTCTATAGACTGGAATTATTTCTTTTATTGCTGTAATATCAGTTATATATTCCTAGTTCAAACATTTGAAAGATAGACTTGATTTTTCATCTAGTTGATTATGAGACTTTGTACTCAAGGTCATGAGAAAAAAAATCCAATACTTTTCAGCTAGTCAAGCATAAGTTCTTGAAAGTTAAATAGTAACTGTCTCTATCTAGTTTCCCACTGTGCAGCGGGCATATCGCTGATTTTAGCAAGCCTTAGCATTTTCTTCTCTAACTGCATAAGGAAGCAAATTTCTGAACTCTTCCCTGACACACATGAAAGTCAGATGCAGTTTCGGCAATGGTATTCGCAAATTATAAGAAATTATTGTACAAGAACCTTCTTACAGTCCTTGCTTCTCAATGCCAAGCAAATGCTACAATGAGAATTTTGTCCAACCATCCTTAGACTTTTAGCTATTGCAGTATGATTTATGGAGCAAAGATTTAACTGTGTCTTTATTGTTTATTTTCTCTTTCCAACCTGGATTGTTTATCTGCTCTTAACAGTTCATTTCCTTGAGAGCACAAGGCTTCCTTTTAAGTGCCCATTTTCCCTTCTTTATTACACAAATATCCAAAACAACCTTGTTACCTTGCATCTATTCTTTGACTCCTTCCTTCTTCCATTGATCCTCTAGATGATAATATGGAGGTTAATCATAAAAACAAGACAAGATACACTGCTCATATTCCAGATTGGATTTCTTCATTTCTACATGTGCCAGGGCCCAGAACCCAGTTGAATTTTCCTTCTTGTGACAAATACAAAATGATACACCGCTCATATTCCAGACAGGATTTCTCCATTTCTACATATGCCAAAACCCAGTTGAATTTTCCTTCCTCTTATCATCTTGATTCTTGCTTAGCTTAGTCCAACTTCTTACTTTGGAAGTTTACAAAAAATTTATAGAATCCATAACATCTTGTGTACCTGAGCGGTGCATTTCCAAAATCAATAGGTGAAGTCCAATTTCCTAGCGTCCAAATTCCTTCAATTCACTATTGATACAAAACAAGAAATAATAGCTAGCTACTAACATTCTCACTTAAAGCTTAACAAGATTCCCGGGAATTACATATATCCTTTAGTGTTTCTAGTCATCAGAATTTAAGGAGCCAGTTTAGAAAATCTCACACATACAGGGAAATCAACAAGAACATTCTTCAAGAGATTAAAGCCAGACTCTCAAAAATTACATCTCTGTCATTCCTACTAATAAAAATACGAGTCGATTAGGCTTGTACTAGTGCAATAAGAACATCTACCATGCTAGTGACTAATGTTTTATTCTTATTTGGCACAAAAGTGACCAGGTTTATCCCCATTGCTAGCTTCCACCATGAGTGGTTCCCTTTGGTGATTTCTCACCGTCAACATTTAGCCAACATAAGGCTTGGTCTAGTGGTAAGTTGGACCAAGTTCGATGCTGGAGACCAAACTTCTATTCCCTATAGGCATAGAAGTTTACTAGGACTATATTGATTGGTTAGCCTACAACGTTAGTGGCACCCTTAAGAGGGCTTCTGGCCATCAACATGAGCTGCAAGAAAAAATGATCTACCAATAAGGGGGAGTGCATATGATGACTTGGGTTCAAACCCTGAAAAGTGCACTCCATTGTGTTACTAAGGGCCCATGATGAGGCCAAGAGGAAAATACAAAGTTCAAGTCCAAATGGATTTTATATGGGCATAGAAACCCCTCAAATGCGGCAACTTAGCCAATGTTCCACTGTGTTTGACAGTGCTCTTGCCCATGTTATAGTGGGGAAGTGTTTCCCCTGCTTTTGACCAAAAATAAAATAACAACCTAGAGAAGATATTAAAGCCAGACCATCCTTAAAAATCACGTCTCTATCATTCCTACTAATAAAAATATGAGTTGATTAGGCTTGTTCTAGTGTAATTTAAGAACATATACCATGCTAGGGACTAATTTTTTATTCCTATTTGGCACAAAAGTGACTAGGTTTATCCCCATTGACTAGCTTCCAACATCAGTGGCTCCCTCTGGTGATTTCTCACCATCAATATTTAGCCTACATAGGGCTTGGTCTAGTGGTAAGTTGGACCAATTTTGATGCTAGAGACCAAGCTTCTATTCCCTATAGGCATAGAAGTTGACTAGGACTATCTTGATTGGCTAGCCTGCAACATTAGTGCCACCTGTTGTGGCCCTGTAATTTATAAGATTGGCAAGAATAAACGACAGAGGACAACATCAAACCGCTTTGGAGTCCAGAACCTATCCTTCCTAGACTCAGAGAGGGCTCTCTTTGTTTTTATGATTTAGCTTGATGGTTATAAAGGCTGATATTAGGCTAGTTATAGAAATTATGAGGGCTATTTGTTTTGATTGATTATGTGGTTGGACAGATAGAGCTATGAAACTTAATCCATTGGGCTATGGAATCATAAAAGGCTGAATTGTGCATCAAATTTTCAAGGGCATTCACAGGGCAAGCTAACTATGCAGACTGGATCTTACTGGCAGTGTGAATATGAGATGGAAGAAAACAATGAGTTCAGTAATAGCTAAAGAGCAGTTAAGAATTCTTTAACTATACTTCAGAAGAAAACATTAAGATAGTAAACACATACAAAATTAAGGTGCTCCCTTAGCAAATCTTAATCTAAATTTTCTGTTTCACAATCAGACAAATTGATGCTCAGCATGAAAGGCAAAGAAAAACATTAACACAAAATAAACATCACCATTAACATATCTCAAGAATCCTATGAACGGTCTCTTATTATTGATGCCCCAACAAAAACTACAGTGCTCCAATACAATGATCTTTACAATGCAGAGTCTAACAAGGTCCAACCCTTGATAATGAAAATACAAGTAGTATTTAACTGCAACTATGCTGGTTGCCCTAATCTACTTCGACAATCTTCATTAACTACAATTTAATTAGAATTTGACAACTGTGGCCATGCAAGGCCCGAACAAAAAATATCTCTGGCAAAACTAACTGTAACATTAACTTTGGCAGCTCTTTGTAAATCAAAAAGGTATGCTAAAAGTGGCTGAGGTGGTCATGAAGAGGCAACGCTGGGTGGCTTTGACATCTGGCTCTGCCATTCAGACCGCCTTTGCTGGATCATTAGTTCTAATGCGGCGCTGGCTACCATGTGTACCCTCAAATATCTCTGTCCAATATTTGCCATCGGTCACCAATTTTTGCATCTACATCGTCAATTTCTTTTCCTAGCTTGTGAAGCATAGCATCGATCCTATTTATCAGAGAAGACGAAACATTGCTTCCTACATAAACTTTAGTCGCATGACACTTTGCATCCTTTGATAGCTAGACACAGAGAATCCTTCACCCCTGTTAGGAAAGGCTGAATTGGTGGCTTCACATTGCTGTTTACGCTCAGTCACACTGTCTGAAGGAAGAGATTGTGTTGCCTTCTGTGGTATCTCAAATATACCCTTTACAAAACAACCAATTCCTCTTGCTATCTTAATTTCCTCCATGTGGCCCTCAATTATATCTTGTAACACCTGTGTTGGAGTTCGCTTGACCTTTTTTCCATGGTATGACATTTGTTTCCGCTTGTAATCTCTTACTTCAGCTAATGATTCTTCTCTTGTTTTCTCCCTCTTTGTCCTCTGATAGGAAGAACGCTGCCATATAAGGCCATCCTGCTCAAGTATGGGTTTATAATCGGAACGCCTTTTTTGCTCCTCTGTAGCCTTCCTCATGACATTTTCATGCTCAACTAATAGTTGAAAGCATTTCAAAATCACAAGAAGCTTTGCCTCTTAGACGAAGACAATTAAGACCTCTGCATGATGAATGATGAACTCAACAACATCTGAACCGAATCAATAGCAGAACACTGTCCATACACATTCTCGAGATTTTCCACTACAACGTATTCTCCTTGTGAAAGCTTAAACTTCTGAAATTGCATCATATCCCATTTCAGTGACAAACTCAAGGCAAACATCAATATTCGGAACAGGTGGACCAATAGTCTTGATTGTTGAAATAACATTTGGAAGGGAAACAAAACTTCCTGCAAAAGTTTCTGTCAAACCATAGTCCTGTACAACATGGAAACATGTCACTACTCGTAGAAACTCTTCCACATTTCTTGCAAGTGGAGCTGCTCCTGATGACATTACACAGACACGTCCTCCCAGACCTTGTTTAATCTTGCTAAAGAGAGCTTGATAAAAAAGTGGAGATGCTTTTTCATGTTTCAACCCTTTGTGCATATTATTAAGCTTGTATTTGTATGCAAATTCAAACACCTTTCTATTTAGAAATCCTCCAACGATGATCTTCTGGTTTAAACCTGAATATATGTGATCAAAAAACATGTGGGACACCACAAAAGATAGTTGGTTTTAGTTTTGCAATATCCTCCACCAAAAGCTTCACATCCCTGTGCCAGAAGCCTATTAAAGCACTTTTTGATATGAAAAATTCCTCTGTCACCTGATAAAATATATGTGCTAGAGGAAGAAACGAGAAATAAACATCCTTCTCTGTGAGCTCTTCATTCTGACATTTAAGAAAATAAGCAATTTCGGTCACCATAGAAACAATGTTTTCATTTGTGATCAATATGCCTTTAGGTTCACCAGTTGTGCGATTAGTGTACATTATCGTGCAGATATCGCTCTTTTTGGGTAATGATTGTTCAAACCTCCTTTCCTTACCTAGCAACAAAAATTCGTTCCAAGTATAGAATTTGAGCGTTTGTTTTACGAAAACCCGAAACCGGATTTCGGAGGGCCCAGCAGATGGTAAGACCTATTGTGATTGGGGGGGGGGGTGTGAACATATCCTTTGCTTTCCACGTGGTTAATGGCTGAGTTTGAAAAGTACCCATTTCGAACCCCCCCTCCTCCACTAAAATTCGAAACACTGAGGGGGTTCGAAATCAACTTGAACTGTCAATCTAAACCAACGGTTATCCTTCATAAGTCAAACATGCGTGAGGTTTAGCATAATATCGGCAGAAGCTCCACTGCCATAGTGTTATAGTTCTTAGCCCTTAAATCTCCTTCTACCAGACCATCCTCTGTCGGAACACCAATATGCATAGCCTTACTTGCATCAGGTTCATCTTGGGATTATCTTCCTCCACTTCAGGAGATCTCTGCTCATTTGTAATAATAGATTTTGAATTGACAAAACATTCAACCATTTCATTGTTTATATTGCTTTTAGACACACTTGTCGTTGTTGATATAGTGTGGGGAAAAGACTTGTTTTCATATTTATAACATGGAACCACCAGCTCAATCATTTGAGAATCTTCACTGCCTCTATGTATATGCTCAATAGAATATTTACTGAGGCTTACTATTTCATTGTTTTTTTTTCGCTGATTCAATGTTTTGCAATGTCATATCTCTGAAACATGGGTAGTCATCGGCTGTCACTCTCGCTATCTCCCTGATTTCTCTGTTACTAATTGATAGCTCTCCACCAACTTTATTTGACGAGCAATAATGTCAGCACATCTTGGAAGAAGTTCAACTGGCTGCCCTCCAGGGATCACAATATATTCAATAGCAAGTCTGGCCTCTTCTAAAGCATCAATCTCTTCTCGGGAAGATCTTCTCTTGGCTACTCCATTTGATATCTCAATATCATTCTTAAGCTTTTTGAATGAACTAAAATAACTTGCACCAAGAGTCTCCAAACCAAGAATAGTACGCATGACCCTTACCATCTCCGCCATCATGTTTGTCTTCATCACAAATATGGGTAGACGTTGATATTTAGCCACTCCTCGAATCCATGAATTCTCCTTGAGCTTAGAATGTAAAGTAAGAATTGCATCAGCTACTCCAATGTCATTGTGAATTTAACTGCATTCTCTAGGCCCATTACTTCCACTACTTGCTCCAGATCAGCCTCCATGATCTTTTATAAGTATATAAAATAAGTGGTGAATCATCATCCTTCTGAAATTGCTCATAACTACCTTTCAACCCAAAAATATCATCATCACCACTCTCATTACCAGCCTCAAAAACACCATCAGACTCTAAACATGTCAAAGTGCTCCTAAAATGGCTTCCAATGCCTGGTTCTATTGTGGCAGGACTTCCATCTGTCACTACCTTCATAACCATCTGGCGGACCTCAAATGATGGAGATTTTCCTATTCACAACATATCATGGAAATTTTATATGAAGTTTGAACAGGCCAAGATAGATACTTGATTAATTATTTTTGTTTTTGAATTGACATTGCATACTGCATCATACAGCATATTTATCCCCTGGGATGGATATGAAAAACTTTATAGAGCACCTGCTAATATGGCATCCACAGTTGCTTCTAAGCTGTGATGAATACGACATTCGGTCCTTGATGTCATCTCTATAGCATAAGTAAATGAGGATGGTCCTTTTCTCTCAAGTATAGCCTTCTGAACTCCCCTTCTCTTTGCCTCATCATCTCCAAGGGCAACACTCTGCACACTCTCTACAAGCATCTCTAAAGAAGGATTCTTTATGAGATTTTCAATAGTCATTCCATGCGCAGTTCCAACCAATTGGATTCCACGCTGAGAAATAGTACTCGCTACCATTGCTTCAGGCTCTGTTCCAATTTCATCAATAATAACTGTTTGAGGCATATGATTTTCAATTGCTTCAATCATGACTTTATGTTGCATATCAACATTTGGTACTTGCATTCTTCGTGACCAACCAATGCATGCATGAGGGATGTCTCCATCACCAGCTATTTCATTTGATGTATCAACTACCACAGTTCCATATTAGGCTGATTGGATGGGAGAGACATTGATGTTTCTGAAACATCAAACATATTTCCCAATTTCATATCTACTCCCTCACTTATTTCTTCAACACTACCAACTGCAATTTCTTCTACTGTCAAGACACTCTTCTTCTTCATTATCTGAATGTGAATCAAATTCAGCATCAGAGGAAGATGATTTGCCTCTGATTGAACTTCAAACCCCTCATCGTCAAATGAGTTAAACCTATCAGTTCCATCTTTGTGTTTCCCACTATCATCTGTGCCATCCATAGCCTGAGAAATGCCCTCAAGATTGGGTTCAGTTGCAACATCATTTGTGTCTACAGTGGGCTTTGATTTTTTGAGAAATATCTTGTATTTTAACATTGATTTTGCTTCTTTTCACAAAGGCTTTCCTCAACTGTTTGCATAGAAATTCCACCTCCCTTTGTCCTGTGACAAATACCAGTATACCACCAAGTGGTAACTTCTTATGAATAGCTAAGACCTTTTTGTAAGCCTTCCCCAAGTAATCTACCAGCTCTGTCTTTGCTGAGAGATGAATGGTTATGGGAAGTTTCCTTGTAGCCACTTCTACTACAGATGGACTTGAAACAGGAACTACAAAATTTGTGCCCAAAGGAGCACATTCAAAACCCTTAGAAGTGGCACTGGTTTGTGTATCTAGCTTTGTTAACAAGTGGCTAAGGGCTTCATTGTTGTGAGTGTCAATAAGATTCAAGATACTGAGGCAGTATACAATGTAAGTAGCAGGTCCAGGTGGTGGGGCACTAGTTGGTGAAGCCATTTCAAATTTGTCACATTTTTGCTATTGAATTTGAAAATATGCAGGAAAAAGTGTAAATTTAAAATTTATCCCATGCAAACACCACCCTTAATAGGGCTTTTGGCTATCAAAAAGAGCTGCAAGAAAAAATGGTCTACCAATAAGAGGGAGTTCATATGATGACTTGGGTTCAAATCCTGACAAGCACACTCCATTGTGTTACTATGGGCCCATGATGAGGCCAACAGGAAAATACAAAATTCTAGTCCAAATGGATTTTATATGGGCATATAAAACCCTCAAATGCAACAGCTTAGCCAATGGTCCACTGTTTTTGACAGTGCTCTTCCCCATGTTATAGTGGGGAAGTGTTTCCCCTGATTTTGACCAAAAACAAAATAACAACATAGAGTGTTGTAATATGTGCACCTCAATGCAATTGATTAATATTGAAGGCAAGTCTTTTTTCCATCTTGGTAACTCCCTCATTATCGCAAAAATTATTATGCTTATCCTAATGAACTTGCATATCTGCAAGTATTTTCCCAATCCAAATTGCTTGACATGCCCATTTTGTTGCTACTCTGTCTTGAGTTTCCTACATTCAACCTTGGAAGTTAGGGGAGAGACAGATCTAGTGGACTATAACCTTGTCCAAGGACTTTGATACCTTTTGCAGGGAAACAAGGATCAAGAGTATGCTAAGAATGGGCTTGTAGAGTAACAAATCCATCATTGAGATAGCTAAAACCATGATCCAGGACATGGATTTACCCATGTGTCTTTAAGCCAAAGCTTGCAACACATTGTCTATATCTTGAACCAATGTCCTCACAGGATCTTGAAGGAAAAAACACCAAAGAAATATTTTGTTATTGAGAAGCCACAAGTATTACATTTTTGTTTCCTTTTTTTTGTCCAATTTATATTCATATTCATGATGAGAAAATCACTAATATTGAACCCTTGAACATAAAGGCGGTCTTTGTTGGATAGAGTAAGACATCCAGGGCCTACATGATCTAAATTAAAGTGCAACTTAAGACATTGGTGAGCAAGGATATGAATTTTGATGAAGATGAATGGTCCTCAAAACCATAGAAACATCCTATAGTGATTAATGCATGTGAAAATGTTGTTCCAGATTCTGTTCTAAAACTGAAAAAGAAATCAAAGTCAGATCAGCAAGATTCTAGTCAAGGAACAGAGACCTAATTACTTACTAGTGTAGCCAGGAAGTTAAGATGGCTTACTCAAACATTGTAGGGTGTACAGGAACAAGTGGGAGCATCTAATTCCACGTCTCAGGCGAGTCATCAACCTAAGAAATTTCCTACTTATGTTGCACTAATGTCTTCTATTCTTCAGACAATGCCCTCCCTTTTTTACTTCAATTTTGTCTTTGAGAAAGGATGTTTCCTTGGTAAATTTTTGTCATTGTATGTCAAGGGGATTTGCTAAGCTGAGGAGATAAATGTGGCACTTGATGAGCAGTGGCTCACAATTGAGGTTGAACTAGCTTTCAACTGAAAACACATAAGTGTGTTCTTCCAAATGATCATTGAGAAATGTCTTTCAAAGCTGCTGAAAAAAAAACTGGGCACAAATTTGGACTAAAATTGACATCATTGTTGTGCCCTTGGGATTGATTTCTTTTACATGTAGTTTATAAGTTGCAGATATAAGGATACCATTTTGAGATCATGATGTGCAGATATCCTGAGCTCACATATTTTTGGTGAATGAAATAAGAGGTAGTGGTGGTACTAGTGTGAGAAAGAAAGACCATCCTCCTTTATGAATTATTCCTTATAGGTATAACTGCTGTAATGAAGTGAGTTCTAGGTGGGAAGATTATCTTCAGTAAGATACAATGGTCCATCAAAGTGTTTTTCGGTTAGTTCTACTGCCAGACTTGGCAAGATATGGCTCAAAATTCTTGCAAGTGATCCACCAAATATATATCATGGAGAATTGTCAACTCAAAATGGCTACGATACAGACTAAGGGATGCATCAGGGATCTGATTTATGATTTCTGGTCGTTTACCTTGTTTTTGTAGCTGATTGGATTGTTGCCTTAAGGAGTTCATGCTAGTAAACTTCCTAGTGGACCCATAAAAGAAATATGTTCATAATAATTTAAATTCCTTTCCTGTAGGTTGTCATATCAAAGGACTTACCCATGGCATGATCAAAGCAACTGTAAAGAAAAAGAAAAGCAAACTTTTCTAAGCTTAATGACTTCTTTCCATTGCTAAGCTAACTAGGACAACCTTGAAATATTTTCAAGGAATTTCTATGATGATGCTAAATTGGTCTTGCAAGGCCTGTCAATGGCAAATTTTACAGCTTGATTTCACAAATGGAAATTTAGGGTGACTAAAATATCTTCTATAAAGTGCAGAGGACCAGTCACTAGAATGAAAAGAATTGTTTTGCTACACTATTTATCTAAATTGATGGATAGAATCTTAACCAGACTCCTCAAACATTGATGATGTCATAAATGATTGAGGGGCTCTTGCAATTCAACTCCATACCCAACATATTCATGATTATCTTGGATGATATTTAGGCCATTAATGAGATTGAAAAGAGGGATCTCATATTGGAATCAAATTCATCATATAAATAGATCTATCTATGTGTGTACAATAATTCAACTCATCTCAAGGTGGTACATTGTACAAAAATCCCTTCAGCTCATCAAAAGCAATGTCTTTCTAATTTATTTCATCATTTGAGTGAATGCCAGTTCTTTGTGCCCTACTCATCTTAAATTCTTAACAGTCTGAGTAAAATCACTAACTTCTGCAATTTACCACAGTCAAACTGTATAAGTCGCCTATCAGGAAAGAACAACTGCCTTCACACAATAACAGGTCTAAGAGATTCAAGAAGCACACCGAGCTCTTTGTTAGCATTATCTTATAGGATTCAATGGATTAGAACCAAGTATTTTGATTTAGTACACCACTAAATTGGTAGAGTTTCTCTTGCAGCTGGAATTGCAAAGACAAAAGATTTAATGAAGTTCAGCAACATTTGACACCACTATGAATGTAACAAAACAAGATCAGTAAGTCTTGATGAAGACTTCATATAGCATGAGCTTCATCCATTGTGTGAAGATAAGTATATTTATGATACCAAATCCCTTGAAATAGAATTGGGTATAGGGTGGTGGTCTCACTCTGAAGACAAAGGGTTCACAGCTATAGCAAAAAAGACACTAGAAATATTTAGTTGTGTAAAGTTTAAACAAGGCCTCTTGTCTTGTAGATTTTTGGTTGAATGCATTAAAAGCATTGATGATTTTGTTAGCCTTGTCAATATTCGACAAAAAAATTGTAAGTTCATTCATGCTTGAGAACTATCATACTTATCCAAAACAATTTATGTGCTTGTTATGTATCTAGACTCTACCTACTTTCCTTGTTTATGGTACAACATTTTCGGTTCAGTTAGTTTTGGTGCTTATCCTTTTGTTTATAGGACCTCATAGTGTGTCTTTTTGGATAGGGGATGCAGTTGGGATCAATAAACCTAAATGCAACCTTGTCAGAAGAATCAATAGGGTTGTGTGTTGAAGATATTTTCAATTATCTGTTATCAATACAGGTGTTAGGCCCCATTGGTGACCCAACAAATTACATGTGAAATTTTCTCTTTAAATAGGCCCAACGTTTGATAATTTTTGTGAGATGGATGTCAATGCAAACTTGGACACTTTATGCAAAGGATATCAGAATAGTGATCACAAGCCTAAGATCATTGATGTATATAAAGCCATTTGTTCCATATGGATTGGAAACAATGCTTAGATGACTCCTGCAAGTGCTTGTGACATCATTAGATATTATTCATTCTCAACATAAAAAGTACTAGGAAAATGGAGAATCAAAGATAGGAAGAATGTGGGAGATGTCCTTTCCGATGTTTCTCTTATGAGTTTGGGATTTTTTCCTGTTCTGTGCAGTTGTGTTGAAAAAAATAATGTTTCAAACATATCTTTAGCTGTAATTGATATGCTCTTAAAAGGTTTCCTTGCATATAATACATGGATTCCTGTTTTTCAAAAGAATTTTCCCACAAAGTGTGTAATTAGTCAGCTTCGACATGATATTTGGAGAGATTCAGCTCTTGTAATCCTGAATTTATGTTTATCTTTAGCATGTGTTAGAGGAGGTGCTGAGATATTGCAGTTTGCTGGGATTTTTTCAAGCTTGTCAACATTTAGTCACTTCCTACGGGATGAACTTTCATCGGGCTTTAGAGATAGAGAAGGTCCATTCTCTGTATGGCATAAATATAGATAGTGTGATGGGTTATGGGGTTTAGGGCTAGAAGTTGTAACAACGAGGGTGAATTATATTGGGGAAAATGCAACTGTTGTTTCAGTTCTAGACAATGCATTGCCATTTTATTTTTTATTTTTATTTTTTCCGAAAACGATTATATCTTGTGTGCATTGTATGTTGCTGACCTTCCAACCGATGCACTTGGTAGGAAAATAACATAACATAAAGAACCTAGACTTCTCTTGTTGCATTACGAGAAACATAGCATGCCATTACTCTTATGTGCCATCTTGCAAAGAACCGAGTGACATGACTACATGTTATGAAATGTGTAGATTTAGAACTCAGGGAAACTAGTATACATCTATTAGCCTTTATTGTTGGAGAAGGTCTTATCTATACTCAAGATAATACTAGGGAAAGTATGTTTTTGCAATGCCCTCCCATTCAAAAGGAAAATCTAGGTGCACATGAAAAACCTTAAACAACAAAAATGGATGGTTTGGTGTTTCAACAAGGGGATCTATGGCTAAAAGAAAATGGTGGATAGCCTTGTAATAATTTGCACTTGATCTTGGAACAAAAATTTTGTCATTATTCTTGGTAAAGGGTGAAGCTAAATCAGAAAATATCACTGCTTCCTTTACGAAATACTTAGATTTGGTTTCCTTACAAGTGTTCATAATAATTTTTCTAATTTTGAATTTTTTGTGAAGGCAAGCAAAAGCAACAATTGAAAGAGTAGAGGAAGCTGACAATATCGATCTTGTTCATTTCGTAGAGCTTCCAGTGTTTGAATATAACACATACCCAGTAGGAATGAATATTTAAATATGAAATTCGTTGGTTTGATGTATTGTTTCTTGGGTCCAGAGGTGTGGCCAAGTACAAGTGAGGTTTTCCTTTGGCATGGAAAGTACATGCTTGAGACCTTGAAAAGATTCCAAATGATTGTTTGTAAATCCATGGTCACCCCAATGATGCCAATTCTAGGTTGCATGCTGACTAGAACTCAGACATGGTAGATCCTTTGATGTATAGACAGTTTATTAGATACTTGATGTAACATCAAACTTGATGTATGTTTCATAGTGAACACCTTGATCTAGTTCACAGTTGATCTGAGGCATATTCATAGGGTAGTTGAAAAACATGTTCTTTGATATTTTAAGGGTACAAAATAGTATGGTTTGAAATATGCAAGAGATGGTGAGTTGAAGCAGCATGGATTTATTGATTTTTATTATGTAGGAGATGCAAGTGATAGGAACAGTACTTTCTGGTGCTGCTTCAATTTGGGTTTAGAAACAATTTTCTGGTTGAATAAGAAGCAACGTTTAGTGCGATTGAGTTTAGAAGAGACACAGTACATTGCAATCAACACTACTATTTGTAAAGCCATATATGGCTTCACAAGTTGATTGCAGCACTAACATGTGAGATGTTGGAGCCCACTTGGGTCAATTGTGACAATTAAAATTGTGTTGAACTCTATGATAATCCAATATTCCATGATTGCTCCAAGCACATTAAAATCAGGTACCATTTGTTGGAAACATGTTTTAGAAGGGAGAAATTGATCTAGAGTACATTCAGACAGGTTGCAAATATCTTGACTAAGCCCTTGGCCAAGGGAATTTCAAGATATTCATGGGGAGACTTGGATGGGTGGAGAACAATTTCCTCAATAAGAGGTAGTATTAAAATATTGTACCTTGGAGAGTCTTTTACAATCTGGTTGCACATGTGGCACTCCTTGGCACATGTATGGATGAGGTATGAGTGCTTTAGTTGCAGAATTTCGACAGGATAGTGAGGGGCACATTTCCTCTTTCCAAATTCAACAGTATGGCACTTTAATTATGAGGGAGTGATCAATCTTATAGATTGGATTGTTGTTCTGTTCTTAACAATCTATTCTCAGCAATTTTCATGTGTTTTCCATGTAAAATAGGGTGCATGCACTTTGCAAGTGTTAGTTTTAAATTCATTCAAGTAGTTTTCTAATTTTGACCTAGTCTGAAGTCTAGTTAAGAAGGGTGCAGGAAATCTATCGATAGGGTGTAGATCTCAAGGAGATTTTATCTCTTCCTTGGAGCACACTAATTAAAATCTGCCCATCATGCAGAGATAGGATGTAGATCCCAACGACCTTAAAACATTTACTTGCATATTTTTAAGTTTTGTATTGTCACAATTATTTGACATGGGTCTGTAGTATATACTAGCAAGTTGTACTAGTCAATATTATCAGAATTATAGGTTGGGTTTGGAATAATGGACAATGCCAAAATGGAAAATATGCAGTAAGAATGTCTACATGTTTCAATCTCCACCTATTGGTATGAATGTATGCAGGTTCGAAACTTTACCTTTCTTATTCCATTACACTTCCCTAACATTGTGCTGGGATAAAAACCCGTACAAAGTTTTGTATCACGTTTAATTTGTTGAAAAATACAGAAGAAAATTGTAGCTTAGCTGCTGAATGTCCATATCTAGATATGAATCTGACCTATCCATGCTAAAATTAGAATCGTATGCCATTGGTGTTCACGTCTTCTCCTTTTCCCCATCTTAGTTATCTTTAGTTCTGCTATATGAAATTGATGGTAATACCAGGTAAGGATGGACTTTGTAATGCTTTTTCTTTTTTTGGAAAACATGTCCTATATTTGTAGAAATTATTCAAAAACAGTAGAGAAAAAAGTGGAGATAATAAAATCTTATCAAAATATAAGAGCCTATAAACTAAACAATGGGATATAAACATTGGGCATCTTTGATCAGTAGTGTCTTTGGACAAACGCTGATGGTATACCTTATCCCTCCATAGAACATAAGCATAGACTAAGTTATCCTCATGGTGAAAAACATAAATCTTCCATAGATTGAATAATTCCAAACTCTGTAAGGACTGCCATATCCCAAAGAGGGCAATACAAACTAGAGATTGACAATCTCCAAAAGATGTAAAACACCAATGAACCTTTCCTTGAAGCAGAAATGAACATTGATCATCTATATGTCTCCAGAATTGTTTGAAAAACTAACACTCACAAAAGATAGGTAGGACACTGGTCATTAGAAAGGATGGTGGAGAGGGAGGCATTCCATAGGTTCCATGGGATGTGTCTTCCTTGTGGCTGAGTAGTGTGGTGTTTAGGGGGTTCAGTGTCTTGGGAGGGCTTGTATCTACATCTTCTATGATTAGTGCAGGATTAGACACTAGAAGATTATCAAGAGAAAGAACAGTTGCAATTGAATTAATAATAGTGAAATATGAACTTTTTTAGTTCTACTTAGGTAGATGCGCCAATATTGACAATCAACTGCTCTAGAGATTGAATTCTTTATGGAAGAAATCCAAGATATTTGTGGAAATTTTCAAGCTTGTTATGTGAGTCGATGAAATCTTCCTTACCCATTACTCTTATGTGCCATCTTGCAAAGAACCAAGTGACATGACTAAATGTTATGCAAGGTTCCTTACCCATTACTCTTATGTGCCATCTTGCAAAGAATCGAGTGACATGACTAAATGTTATGCAAGGTGTAGATTTAGAACTCAGGGAAACTAGTATACGTCTATTAGCCTTTATTGTTGGAGAAGGTCTTATCTATACTCAAGATAATACTAGGGAAATTATGTTTTTTTGATGCCCTCCCATTCAAAAGGAAAATATAGCTACACATGAAAAACCTTAAACAACAAAAATGGATGGTTTGGTGTTTCAACTTTCAACAAGGTGATCTATGTTTTGAGAATTTGTAGGGCTGGAGATTAATTCAAATTCTCTTCTTGATAATTAATTGTGAGTTTACTTGAGTTAATTATGTCTTCTCTTGCTTATCTTATTTAGGCTTTCATGGGAGAGGTTTTGCCCTCACTCTAGGAGCCTAACTTTGTGTCTTTTGTATTTTGGTAATGGATGGTTTGGTGTTTCAACTTTCAACAAGGTGATCTATGTGCTGAGAATTTGTAGGGCTGGAGATTAATTCAAATTCTCTTCTTGATAATTACTTGTGAGTTTACTTGAGTTACTTATGTCTTCTCTTGCTTAGCTTATTTAGTCTTTCATCAAGTAAATTACCAAAATACAAAAGACACAAAGTTAGGCTCCTAGAGTGAGGGCAAAACCTCTCCCTCTTGGAGAGGAAAACCCACAAGAAATTCTTCTTATAGATATTCAAATGACAAGTACCATGACCAGGACTTAGACCCTTGACCTATGAATGCTTCCAAGACCTCACCACTGCTTCCAATGCTGATCCTTTATATTTTCATCGTCTTACACTGATCTGCTCCAACATTTAGAGAACTTGGTTTCTACTTCTATTTTCCTTGGTTTAGTCAAGACACTGCTTCTTACTTCATATTCACTTGAAATATATATATTACTCTCTTTTTAATACTAAGAATAGGAAGGTAAATCTCTGATTTACCTTCCTTTATTTTACTTTCTCTCTATGCAGATATACACCACTTCAGACTTCAGATGATTAACTTGGCAATTCACGATTTACCTTCCTTTCTTTTACTTTCTCTCTATGAAGATATACACCATTTCAGAATTCAGATGATTAACTTGGAAATTCATATCATAGTATTTTCACACTTTTTCAGACCTGATTTGTATATCTCTTCACTAGATTCTAATTCTTTAAAGGGTGCTAGCTCAATGGAAGAGCACCTGCTTTACAAGCAGGAGGTTGGTGGTTCGATTCCATCATGCCTTGATATTCATATGGAATGGTGGTGATAAATTTTTGGTGACGAAGCTCTTTCGACCATCACCAATGAGCTTATGGTGACATTTTTCGACCCTCACCAAAATATGAAATGGTGAGGGTCAATGAATGCCACCATATATACGCATCAATAGTGATGACCATGAAAGGTCCGTCACCATAAATCGTTGTTATTGATATGAAATGGTGAGGGTCACTGTTTGTCATTATAGTCATTATTCGTGACAGACCTTGAAGTCACCAATGAACTTATTATGACATTTTTTGACCCTCACCAAATATGAAATGGTGACAGTCAATGAACGTCGCCATATATATGCACCAATAGTGACGACCATGGAAGGTCCATCACAATAAATTATTGTTGTTCATTTGAACTGGTGATAGTCACTATCCGTCATTATAATCAATATTCGTGACAGACCTTGAATGTCACCACAACACATACTTTTGGCGACGCCACCTTTGGTGACGTTCAAATTTTTGGTGACAGAGGCTATTGTCCGTCACCATTGCTCATATGCTATGGTCACGATCACTATCCGTCATTATAAATCATTATTGGTGATGAACCTTGAATGTCACCACAAAACCTATACTTTCGGCGACGCCACCTTTGGTGACGTTCAGTTTTTGGTGACGAAGGCTCTTTTGACCGTCACCAATGAGCTTATGGTGACATTTTTCACCCCTCACCAATGTCCTTTTTTCTTGTAGTGAATGTTAGAATTTTTAATGTTCATGTATAATCTAAGCACAAAGTAAAAAAAAAAAAAAATTTCTATATAGCCTAAACAATCAAATCAACAACTCATCTCAAGGCTACTCTAAAGGAAAGCCTTCCTCCTACAATGCAACCAAAATTACATCCAAACATTCCTTTCCCATGATAGTACTCAATTTTATTGTGTACTATGGTACTTCTAAAAAAATATTATAGATGTTTTTAAATACTCCTTCTCTTTCTTGACCATCTCTTGGAAAAATATCTTGTGATTCCATTTATGGTAACATGATTTGGGCACTAACAAGGTTAATAAAAAAATGACTTATGAACCCAACAATTGCATGCAAATAAATTGAAATTTTTCACAACAAATTGAAAACAGAAAATCAAACAGACTTTATGACCAACAATAGAAGGTAGCAACAACCTTCAAATTTTACCAACCCCTTTAGTTATTGTCAATTGAAAATAGCATTATGGAAACGAACACACTGAACACTATAGTTCAATATGAAAATACAAAATTTTGTTCCACAATTCATTATAGGATCCTAAAATGCAAATTTGACTATTTATATGATTGGCATGCATCACGATGCAATTTCAAATTGCCAATATATGATAAGTGAACTAAATTATAATCAGTGCTCATGGAATTTGAAGCTTATAAACTATAACTACATTAAATGTCCAGAAAAAAAAAAAATTTCTAGAGATGTAATTTAAAAAAAAAAATACCATTGGCTTCAAAAGTCAAATTTTGATAACGACACATTTTAGAACATTGAACACTACTAGTAAAATAATCTTGAAAGTAAAAAAAATTAACATAGTAAGATCCTTGGTATAAAATAATTTCATATTTGTGGTTGCAGCAAACAAGATTGCCCCTATTCCAATTTAACTTCTCCATGGTGCAAACATTTTCAGACACAATGTGTTGCATAATCAGATGTAATGATTATCATCCTTGCAGCCATCTTAAAAAATCATGTATGAAAATTTATATTCCACAAGCTACGACCACTAATAGACTGTGCCATCAATCGTAGAATGACTATTTCTTGACCACTAATTAACATGACAAATATCTAGCCTTACTATCTCCCAAAAATTGCATGGAATGTCAATAAGATATCTATTTACTCTCGATGACTTCCCAAAGTCTCAGGATGCATCACATAACATGGAATTCCCTCTGCTTGGGTGCCAAGTCTAAGGAGAATATATTCTACCAATTTCATCCAAGACTGCAATGAATAACTTATGTTCTCCAAGGTCCAAGGATTAGCTATTGATAGCAAAGGAATTATTGTTGGGATGGCCCAGAAATGGTGGGTTGGTGATTGCAACGAGACTAAAACCATATTTTCCACAATTTCCCCACATCATTTATGGTATATTCTAGCTCAAATGTACATTTGAGAGATTTGAAGTTCAAGGACAGTGCAAAAATCCATTTTGAAATAGCTTGGTCAACACTTGTTCAATTCAAACTTGGAAATTGTTTCTCCCGGGGATAGTCCAAATACAAATGGAATTCACGTCTCAGCCTCTCGACATGTAGTGATTCAAAATTGCAAAATTACAACAGGAGATGATTGTGTTTCTGTAGTTACACAAAGCTCAGACATTGAAATCAAAAAACTAGTTTGTGGGTCTGGGCACGGAATAAGTATTGGAAGTCTTGGCAGCAGGGATTCACAAGATAAATTTGAGACGTGGTTGTTAATGGATCTTCTCTTAATTGCATAGAAAATGAATCAGTACACATAAAAACATGGCAGGGGAATCTGGGTATGCCCAACAAATAATGTTCCAACATGTGAACATGATTAACATCTCAAATCCCATTATTATAGATCAATATTACTGTACCCCTCCATTGTGATGCCACGATCAGTTAAAAATATGCAACAATCATAGTTTCATTGTTCAAGTTCACAATGTGACATACATAGACATCATTGGCACTTCGGCAATGAAAGAGGCAATAAAACTTGCATGCAGCTAGACCGTTCCATGTACAGAAATTGTGATGGAGGGTATAGCCTTCGCTTGGACAATAGAGACCCAACCACTTCTTTATCAGCTAATGTGCACAGTTCTAGCAACAGCCAAGTCATTCCTCCCATTAATTTCACATCACTAAGCTTGCAAGCATCAAATTAATTTATTACTGGGAGTTATCGGTCATCTCATTAGTTCCACAATTATCTTCTTTTGTGCCATGGTGGTGAGATGAAGTTGTTAGTTTGAAAATTATTTATAATTACGTTGAAATATGTGAATATTCTGCAACTAAAGACAAGTCCCTAATGAATATGCATCGGCTATGGAGGAGAATGAGGAGTATGTAAGAATTGAGGACCAAGGTCATGAGGCTTCTGTTAATGGGTAACCCATCACTAAACGACTATGAAGATGATGAAAATTATGATTTTTTTTATAAAGAAGCTTCGTTCAAAAATAAGAAGACTCGAGGTGAGCAATCTGTCTATTAAAAATTGTAACTAAGTGAGTCTGGAAGATGTTGGGGGCTTATAAGTACTAAAAATTCATGCTCTCCATCCCAATATTCTTCCCATGCACACTTTGAGGGTAAAAAAATCATTATTACCCCCTCAAAACCCACTTTCTCTAATGTTAGTGGCAAAAAGTGAAGAAAAATTCAAAAAATAAATAAGTGGTGATTTGTTTATTATTTTTCAAAATCAAAGGGGGCAAGGAAAATGACATGGAAAATCAAGATGAAGTCAAAGGCTACGTCAAAGGGGGATTGGAGCATCCACCTAGGGTCCACAAGTTCAAGTGCCAAACAAGCTAAGACAAGGAGGGAGCACATTGAATTCTGTAGATACCACAAATTGCTGTAGACCCAACCTCAATCCCCCCTTTATGTTCCATGCATATTCATTGCAAGAAATGGAAATTCAAAATACGCTTTGTTAGTTCCAAACTCCACGCAGCAGCCTGAGAATACTCCACACAATAGCCTGTACACATGTTCTAGTAAGGTTTAATTGGCAATTTTGAAGGCAAAGTTATTTCAGAGTTGGACAATTGGACTCCCCTTAGCCTCCCTCCTACATCTATTCAGCTCAACCTCCACGCAATCTACTCACAGTAGACTACAGCTAACACATAGCACCAGAGTGGAGATACGCAGACAATATATAAAGGACATACACAACAGTATTGGACACATGTTTGATGGATGAGTTAACTAAGAAATTAGCTAAGATTTTGTGGGAGTCTGCTCCCCTTTCAACTCCACTCATTGCACACATGTATTACTCAGCCAATTCGCACAGTAGTTTAGAGGATGAGTTAAAAAAAAAAAATTAGCTCAGATTTTGTTGGAGTCTACTCCCCTTTCAACTCCACTCATTGCACACATGTATTACTCAGCCAATTCACACAGTATTTTAGAGGATTTTCGCTCAGCCGGCAGAGTATTCTACAGCCAGTCACAAGAACAAAAAAATAAGGACAAAAATGCAGAATACAAAGTCTTCAAACATAGATTAACAACAGTTGTTTTTTGTTACAACACATGCGTACACAAGATGATTGAGAGTTCGAGTCTCGGGAACAATATTATACTTTCAAACAGTGCCTGGTTTGAGATTTTGGCTTGTTAAGACTCAAATATTATACTTTCAAGCGGTGCTTGGTTTGAGATTCAGGCTTGTTTGGCAAGAGTTGTGCTTGATTTTTCCCATTATCTTCTATAGCACTAGGTTTCTTGTGAGTGAGCAAGAATGGCCGACTTAGTTAAATCTGCATTTGCAGCTTTCTTGGTCGAAAATTCTCTAAAAATCTTCCTTTCCACAAAACATTGTTAGAGAATTTTCGTTTTCAATATCGAACGAATGGAAGATTTTCTCATCATCTTCTGCATGTATGGTCTTCAGCAGCCTCTTTGTAGATGTTGTTATTTCAACAAAATAAATCAGCAATTTTCTAGTTCTTATCGGTTCTTTAAGCTCTGTCTATAATTTTTCCAGCACAGTAGAGAGATTTATGTAAAATCATGGATAAAAACCCTAGAAGGTAGAAAGATAAAACTAAAAAGTTACCCGTTTTGGTTTTAGCATTCGTCATTTTCTCCTTGGTAAAGGAAGATCGAATTTTCCCTTTTTCTCTAACTCAGGCCAGATTTTTTCATCTTAAGCATGTCTTGTTTGTTTTCCAGTCTTTAAACTTTCTCTTCTACTCTATTGTCAGTTTTCTAGCACAGTAAAGAGATTCACTGTTTGGATAAACTAGCTATAAAGTAGCCCAAGGGATTAGCTCAACCGGGTAGCCCAAGTGATGTTGTTAGACATGTGGATCTATCCAAGTTCCTGGGTTGATTCCACATCCATAAAAGTGGGAAGGATCCCTTGGTATCCTCTTGTGGTTTTACTCTGGAAAAATTGGTGAAAAACCTGGTTATAAGGTAGATATTTAAACGAAAAGTAGAAATTAAAAAAAAAACTCTTTTAGTTCATTTCTTATGTAATTTTAGCATATGCCAAGAAAAAGAAAATCAGAGAGTTTTCTGAATACCTCACAGCCATAGGTGAACAATGTTCTAGCAAATTTGCTTTTGGAATTTTCACTATAATACTATTTTAGCTCCTTATTTTCAATACTTTGTTGTCCAATTTTTCTTTTCTAATTTTATCCTTGCATTCATTGTGCACCGACTGTTGTGATAAGGTAAATACAATAATTTCTATTACATTCAAGTTGCTTTAACATAACATTGTGCCAATGTATTTTAATAATATATTTTTGACTGGATTTTATCCTAAAGGATTCTTTACCCTGCATGGAGGCAGTTTGGGATTCTCGTTGTCTCTTGCTGGCGATAGTCCACATATCAACGTGAAGGAGTAAAACAACGCAATAAATTTTGCTGTGATAAATTGTCTTTAATCTATTACAAGCTTGTAAACTAACTCGTTTGAAATGTTGTTGACTGACAATATCATCAAGCAGGTTGCATTGTTGGTTTTGTATTTCTGAAAAGCCCATGGTCTTACCAACATCATCTCTTCCCATATGAAAGTATGTCTAGAGAAAATATGAACGATACTCTCTCTTTAAAGTCTGAAAATGGGATGGTCTTATCAGAACCTCTTTTTGATGAAGAAAAGTACATAAGGTGTCTGGTCTCCATAAAAACTACTGCTAAAATCCATTACTATCGAGTCTCTTCCTTTTCACTACCCTTGTATCTTGATTTTGTGATTTGACATGATGCAATCATTCCTCTTTTGTCTTCTTTTATTCTATTTTTTTCCATTTCTCTGTTTTTGACAAAAAGAAATTTCTTTCTTGACCTTATCTATGTATATTTTTTGACGGTGTAAGAAATGAAACTGGTGCCAGTCCCACATCCTGGGCAAGGTGGACACGTATGTGGACAGCTGAGGAAAATAGACACGGTGATCTTCTTAATAAGTATCTTTACTTGTGTGGCCGAGTGGAAATGAGATAGGTTGAGAAAACCATACAGTATTTGATTGGTTCTGGAATGGTAAGTGACGACACAAGCGTTTAAACTTTACAAACATATGGTCGAAGTATTTTATTACATTTACTATTGGTGTCAACAGGTTGTGGTATTGCATTTTGTCATGTTATTTTACTGGATTTTCTATATTGCATGTTGGGAGCTTTCTGCAAGATATTCTTGATGAATATTATCTGACTTCACGTTTTGGCTTATTTAGGATCCACGCATAGAAAATAGCCCCTATCTGGGCTTCCTATACACTTCTTTCCAGGAGACAGCAGCATTCGTATCACATGGCAACACTGCAAGATTTGCTAAAGGATACGGTGATTTGAAATTGGCTCAAATATGTGGAACTATTGCTGCAATACTTGGAAATGCTATAAATTAACTAACTCCAGATATAATCGCAAAAGGCTGAAGATTAAAACTTAAATGCACCTAGATCATGCATAGAACAAGTGGCAGGACAATGTGAGACAGAAAAAGAAATATGTTGATTTCATCAAGAAATGGAGTTTGAAAAAATTACCTCGTCATTGGTTTCGGCCTCGTCGCTGCCAGAAGCATCTTGATCTTCGTCTGGGCTGGACATATCTGTCTGCTAATTGTCTTCATCATTGTTGTCTGCCGTGGGCTGAGTTACGGCTTCCAGTTCTTCTTGGTTCACTTTTTCTGTTAGAGCCATATGTTTGTATATTTCCACTTCGATACAGCTCAACGAGAGCCACAAAGATCCACAAATATCCAGATAAAAAACCAGAGATATTTTACAGAACATCGAAACACCAAGCCCAGGGACAGTTACCAGCATAAGGCTCTACCAGAACCAAAACATAAGACCATTTGCAGACAAAAATAAAAACCTAAGGCAGCATCATATTTCCTATCTCCTTCAGCTGTCACAGTCAGAACCACCACCACCATAGCCAGATCCGCCACCACCACCATCGCTGTAGCCACCACCACCGCCATAACCATGGTTGCCATGATCACCGCTTCCACTGTAACCCCATCACCGCAACCCGCACGGTAGCCATGCGAGCCACAACCTCCACTACTGCCCCTGTTTCCTTTGGACAGGGCTGGGTTAACGTTGATGCTCCCCCCATCAAGCATTTTTCCTTTCATTGAGTAAATGGCATCCCTCATCGATTAACCAGTCAGTCCAAATTTGAAACCCTTGGACCAGATTTTGCTGTCGTTCCAATGATTCTAGTGGATTGCAGTAAAAAAAATTCACCGCTATTTTTTATTAATTTATTTTCATTTTAAATTTTCCCTCCAAATGAATTTGTTTTTATTTTCTCGGATTTTAGTAAAAAGAATAAAAAAAATTCACCTTTAATTTTTATTAATTTATTTTCATTTTTCAGCTATCCGTGGATTGGAAAAGTTTCCCTCCAAATACATTTGTTTTTACCTTCTCGGATTTAGTACAAATAAAAAAATTTCACTGCCATTTTTTATTAATTTATTTTCATTTTTTCAGCGATCTAGCAGTGGATTGGGAAATTTTCCCTCCACGTTCCGAAATTTGAAAGTGGGAAGGATTCCCCAAGGTTTGGAAGTTCCCACCTCTTTTATGCATTTCCTCACAACGAGGGTCACTAGAGCCTCTTGAGTCCTTGTTGGTCTATGGGAAAGGTTATCAAGGAAGCAATAAAACATATTGGCCTTAATATATTATTAGTTTTAGATGTGAATATATCTCATTTATATAGTATTATAATTATATTATTGTTGTAGTTTTAATCTTTGTTGAGTTATAGAGTTAATGAATATATGTAAGTGTAGGTAATGATTTTAATGGAGGGTGTTATAAGATTAATTTAAGGAAATTGAAAAATGGAGAGGGTCATGAAATCAATACAAAGATTTTCATGAGGTTTAAGGGGTGTCAAGGTGGTAGAATATTGCAATTAAGAGAACTACATAGAAATTTAGGATATATTGATACAAATTGCACATATGTTTATGTTGTGGTGTATATGTAACAATGTTTTTTAAATTCTTTTGTAAGGTATGACAATGGTCAAGTTTGCCATGTTCTTTAGAAGTATGCATGTGTATGTAATGGTGGACTAAATGACTTATGTTAGGTGGGATGAGGCTGAACCCCAACAAATACAAGAAAGGAGATCAATTGAGTAACGTTGGTGGTGTGGGTCAACTAGCATTGGGCTATTTAACTTGCTTTCACATACATTTGTTTTTTGGATTGAATTTTTTTTCATGAACATAAGCAAGTGGCAATTAATTGATTTTAGACATTGCAATGTGGTAGAAGCATCTCAAAAGCTATGAAAGCACCACTTTAACTCAAAAATCACAACTAAGTGGTCTCTATTCTACGAGAGTCACTCTAGACTTGGACCTAACCCTATCTTAAACAAACAACCCTCTTAAGAAGGAAATTCGGCCCATGAGGGTTGAACATGTCACATGGAAATATTGAACACTTGTGGGGGAATAATAACACACTATTTTCACCCACCAAGCAATAAGAAATCCCTCATCAATGTTATGCACTACTTTAAATGGGTTGAGTGTCCTTGGATGCCTCGAAAAATCATATTGAATTTATGTGATGTTAACTAAGTTAACCAACAAAACATGTATTCAATATTGGTAACAATATTTGCACACTATTTATTTCATTGACCATTCAAATGAGGCTTTACTGCTTGTAACCAACCATACATGTAGTTGATCAAGTTGACCAACCTAACACACTACTACTAGTGATAACCAAAAGGTACATGTTGGTAATCGGGTGACCAATGTGGTATGCCTCAACATTCGTAATTGAACATAAATGTTGTTGATGGGGTTGACCAGCCTAACATACCTCTCGCAATTGCAGTTAAACATACATGTTGATAGGGTTAATATCCAAGATAGTGTTAATAAAAAATAGATGTTAATAACAACCTAACACATCACTAACAATGACAATGGAATGTGCATGTCAATAAATAAATTAATCGACATGACATGTTGTTCATTAAGATGATTGATATGACACACAACTTGCTAAGTTGACCAACTTGACAAACTATTAGTTTTTTCAATGAACTAAAATTCCTTTAATGAACACAACCAAATGTGCATGATGTTGAAAAGTAAACCAACCTGACATACCTTTCACAATAGTAACAATGTGTGAAATTTGTGGATTGGGAAAACCAAACTAACATACCTATGATAATCAGAGTCGACCATACATGCCTATTGTTATTAACCGTTCACGAGTTCCATTGATTTCTTGAAAAATTAAGCATGTCATGCAACTCTTAGACTAACTTTGATATGTATACAAATTAAGTTTGTATTTACTTGTTAGAATTGTGTTAAAGTGTTTCCCCTTTAAATGTCATAATTTTGAATCCAAGGGAAATTAAGGTATGTATACCTCCATCATCATTGCATGAAGGTCATATATTGTCCCATGAACAAGGGAGTCTCACATGCCAATTTATCATCTACCTATATTATAACTTTATATTAAATACTATTATTATTTTCTTGTATTAATATGAGTGCTTTTAATATTTAATATACAGTTAAGTAGATTACCCCTTGACTAATTAGTGAAGTATTTAATATTGGATGAGAGAGTTGTAAGGTTGAAATTTCTATTCCTCATGTTAATTTGGGTGTCTATATAATTTCAATGAAAAATTGGATTTCATACATATCTATGGATCCATTAAAGGCATTTACACATGCCAAACAAAGACATTCAATAGTTGGGTTAGAACTAGCGGTTGGGAAGATTTCATTATCATATTCATCCAAGGGTTTCCATACTAGAGAAATTAGGGAATGTGTTTGATTTATGGGTTAATGTTTGAATGATATGAGGATACGAGTTAGTGCAAGTCCTTCTTATGGTAAGGCCCTGCACCTCTTCCTTTATTTCTTAAAATAAAATTGAAAGAAGTGATTACAAATATATGATACATATAATCTGCAAACCATTCACAACATCGTGACATTAAACATTTACATGAGAGGCAACTTATTTCATGTTCAATATATTTTTCCTTTAAAAAAGAAATATATGGTACCATGATATAATATAGTGATTCACCAACATTGACCACCAGACAAATGACCTAAACGACAAATGTTATGTATGGTGAATATCATCCACCATAAACTATGATTATTAGCCACTCTAACACCCATAAGTTTATGGTCACTCATTGAACATGACTCCAAGATTTGTTTCGAGCTTCTTAAAATTATTCTTTCCCAAAAGACTAACAAGGATGTCTCATCACTGTAGCATTCTTTTTTTCTACTTCTTTCATCAAATTCTCTGCAAACGCCTTTTTATGTTATCCTTAATTAACATTTCAATTCCACACGTTTTCTTATTGCGTATTTTAAAGGGTTTCCTTCATTCTCATGGCAGAATGGAGTCGCATTCATGGGTCCTTCTGTGTTTTGGGAACCATCTCATTAATTGCAGTGGTTTCTCTCTAAATCAACACATGGCAAGCGCGGTATGATCAAACAAAACATATTAGCACCTAAAAGGCCATCGATTTCGAGTTAATCCCTACCCTACAACATGGAATTTTTTTTGGTTTGTCGAATAAATTTTGTCAATGAATAAAATTATGGTGAATAATGTAATGCAGTTTGGCTTGGCATCTTCTTGCTGCATTAGGGGGTTTAATGGGTTAGGGGTTAAGGGTTTAGGGATTAGGGGTTAAGGGTTTAGAGGTTTAGGGTTTGGGGGTTAAATGGGTTAGGGGTTTAGAGGTTTAGGGGGTTAGGGGATTTAGCAGTTAAGTATTTTATGGGTTAGGGGTTAGGGGTTAATGGAGTTAGGTTTAGGGGGTTAAATGGTTTAAGGTTTTGGGGGTTAAATGGGTTAGGGGTCGGGAATTAGGGTTTAAGGGCTGAGGGTTTTAGGGTTTAGGGGGTTAAATGGGTTAGGGTTAAGGGTTTAGAGGTTTAGGGTTTAGGGGTTAAATGGGTTAGGGGTTTGGAATTAGTGTTCAAGGGATTAGGGGTTAAGATGATAATTTCGTTGGTCTTTGTTTGTGCACAATAGTTCTTTTTTCTTTATGTCTCAATGTAACAATTTTGTAGGTACTCTTGCTTGTTGCCATGTCTTTTCTATTTATTAATTTTTAGTATTTTTTAGCCATTTCTTTACATTTATTGATGAAAATGTCTATTGCAATTAAACTAAATGTATCTTCAATCTCTAGTTTCAAACTTAGCCACAGTGTTGTCACACAATTTAAGTCCGAAGAATGGACATCTGATGAAGTCTCAATAACTACACTACACCTCATGACTGCTACAAAAAAGCTTAAGTTCGAGTGTTCCACATTCATGAGAAATTTGGCGATTATACTCTTACTCCACCTGATTATGTCCTGGAAATACCCTTCTTTGTTGCAAAAACATCCTAATGTTGTTGACCTTGTCCCTTAACAGACCAAGGAAAAAAATGAGACTGAGAGGAATGGAAAGCACTACAAAGTTGGAGAGAGTACAAAAGACTAGGATGATTTAAAGGATAAGATTGAAGAATGTAACAGTGATGAAACAATTGAAAGGTATCCCAAACAAAAAATTGATAATGTGAAACCTTCTTCTGTACCAGTCAAGCAAGACTACATTCATGTGAGAGCAAGAAGAGGCCAAGCGACTGATAGGCATAGCCTGGCAGAGATGTTATGGTTCCCTCTTTTTAATGAAATATTTGATCTACATTTTTATATCTAAGATTCACCATTTTGATCTTGCAAACAAGGGGGAATTTACCCGATCATAGGTCCCAAATATACTTGCTCTCGTTTGGAATGGATAATCCTAACGAGTTTTAAGGACTGTTATAAGGGTTAGGGGAATAATGAGTTAGTGGTTAAGGGATTAGGGGTTAGGGTCTTAGGGCTTAGGGGAATAAGGGCTTAGGGTTAGGGGTTAGGGGAATAATGAGTTAGTGGTTAAGGGGTTAAGGATTGGGGGGTCAGGGGTTAGGGGATTTAGGTGCATTTAGGGGTTAGTGGAATAATGAGTTAGTGGTTAAGGGATTAGGGATTGGGGGCTTATGGGTTAGGGGATTTAGGCGCAGTTAGGGGTTAGGTGAATAATGAGTTAGTGGTTAAGGGATTAGGTATTAGGGGCTTAGGGGTTAGGGTATTTAATAGTTAAGGATTTCAGGGGTTAGGGATGAGGGGTTAATGGGTTATGGGTTGGGAGTTACTGGCTTCACATTGGAAATTCATGTGAAAATTAATTGTGCATTGGAGTTTCGAGGTGGTGAAAGGATAAGGAAAGGGAAGATGAGGGAGCCCAACATTAGACTCTTAAATATGGTTTGGTGTTGGTCTTGATGGCGGCCTATGAAGAGGAAGCATAAACATCGTAGGAAGGTTTACAGAGGGAGTGGCTTGTGTGTGCTTGTCATGGGAATTTGCTGGTGCGGTGTGTTCAATCAGTCCCTATGGCTCAGTTTCTTAGCCATTGACTGCGTTTGGGTTGAGGATAGGAATTTGAAGGGAAGTGAGATCACTCGTTTCCATTTTTCTTGGCTTTCAGTGAGTCTGTTTTTTCGTGATAAGAGAGGAAGCTAGAATTTGCAGTCTAGGAAACCTTGAGGGTGGTGGCAGAAAACTAGTTTCTTTTCCAAATTTAGTGCCCTTCAACGTGGGTGTGACGGTGTTTGGTGGATTGGTGTGTGGTCTCTATGTGGATAATTTGGAGGCTGGTCACTTCCTTGGGGGAAGTTACACTCAGGCGTTGGCTACTTTGTCATCGTTTATTATTCAATTTCCTGTGTTGGTTTGGTGGGTGATGGTATTTGGTTTTACTGGTGGTAGAAGTCTTTATCTGGTAGTGGAAGGTGTCTCTGTGCTTCCTTGTGGTGGTGGGAGATGATATTTGGCTCCTTTGCTGGTGGTGTTTTTTTTTCTATAGTGGGGGGTCTGGTCTCTCGAATCTACACATGGCGGGGTTCCTCGACCTTGGCGAATTATGAAGCCCCTGGTGTGGTCTGGGTGTTCTCCCTCCCCTGTCATCCATGGCCCTATGGGGGTGGTAGACTCAGAAATAATCATGGCGGCTCCATGCCAGGGTGGAAAGACTGCGAGCGTGCACGACTCGTTAGTGTGGGTGTGCATGGGGATGGTGGAGGAGGTAAGCGGGGGAATAAAAGAGGTGGAGGTTTGAGGGTTCAAAAGCATAGTCGTCGGGGCGGAGGAGGCCATGGTGGCAAGGGGAATCATAGATTTGATTGATTTGAGGTAAATGAGGGGCATGTTATCCAACATTTTTTCCTAGAGAACAATCGTGCACTTATCAACAACCTGATGGAAAGAGTGGACACAACTGAGAGATTATGTCGTGAGGAGCATGCAGAGCATATGGAAACATTGGACTGAATGCACTATTTATAGTTCCAAGTCCGAGAGAGACTGGTAGTTGTTTGGCGAGGCCAAAATCAACTCACTGAGAAAGTAGAAAAGTTGGAGACTTGGTTGGCGCACTTTGAAGGGCACGGTCACTGTGACTTCTGTCCTCCACCGCATCTAAGAACAACCCCGGACAACCATGCATCCACCACGTTGGACTACTAGTACAATATTTTGTGTTCTTTATGTTTTATATGTGTTTTTGTGCCTCTGGACCAACCGTTTATGGACAATGTCTCTAGTCCCTATTTTGCATTTTTTTGCGTCTGGTGCAAATTTTTGTTAACAAACCAAGTTGAGGTGAGACCACCCGCTTTGTAACTGGCTAGATGTACTCCTTTTTTCCTACATGAATATAACATTGACTTACAAAAAAACAAATGTTCATACATCATTCAAAATTTAATTAAGTTTCATACCTAAATTAACAAATGTTCATACCTATTTACTAAATAGTTCTATAAATATATATTGTAGGTTTATCTATTTAGTATTTATAAAATGTAAATATGATGATTTAATACTAGATTTAAATGAAATCACATGTTTAACGTAAGAAATGTTATATTTATCTAGTTATTAAATGTAAATATGAAGATTTAACCTTAGATTTAAAACAACTCACACTTTTAACATAAATCAATGAATTTTAAAAATTAAACTTTATGGCCAAATATTAAATATTAAATATAAATATAAATTTGACTATCTAATTAATATTACCTTTACTAAAATTATAATGAATGCATTAGTGTAAAGTTGATAGATGATACATGCAATTATGTTAATTGTAGATGAATCCATTTGCATTGTTAACTTTAGAGACAAAAGGGTATTCATAATTTCAACACTGTAAATTCAGAGACCCCTAATTTGTCTCTAAATTTTAACACTGCAAATGGATTCAGAGACATCTATAGTGAAATGTAACACTTCGGTACCAAAATTGCAATTTTCCATATATGGAGTGACACAATTAAAAATTACTGACATAAATGACTCATTCATATACTTGTTGTATTTGTTATTTGGCCATATTTTTATTCTTGGACTATAATAGTCTTACATTAATCATTATTAATTTTGTCATTTATTATCTAGTCATATATTTTAATCCTAGACTAAATTAGTCATTTAAGTTAGTCACATTTACTTTAGTCACTTATTATCTAGTCATATATTTTATCCCTAGACTAAATTAGTCGTTTAAGTTAGTCACTTATTATCTAGTCGTATATTTTATTCCAAGACTAAATTAGTCATTTAAGTTAGTCATTTTTAGTTCGGTCACTTAAAATTGCTCAAATTAGTAGTAATTCACTTGAAATAATTGGAGTGACTAACATTTTTAGTCACCTAGTCATTAATTTCATCATTTTTTACTAGTGAATGGATCTTTAAGGTTATGTGTGAAGTGATATGGACATTAAGTTGGTGAATCAAGGTAGGGCAAAGGGCAGTGAAGTATCCTTTGTAATATACCCATAAACAAGAAGGTCTCAAATACTGATAAGAAAATTATAATAATCATGAGATATGGAAAACCATTAACTCAATGACAATACTTAAACAAATAGACATTCAACATGAACAATTTAATGAAACACAGAAAGTAAGAAAACCTATCTAACTTTAGTGATTTCACCTTGAAGGTTTGAAAAAATATAAGATGAAAAATAAATGTAATCAATGTAGAGGGAACTCCTAGACATCATCAATCAATCTATAAAGAACTTTGAGGAAAACTTTTCAAGAATGGACAAAGGGCATGATCAAAACATGGCCTCTTTGGATTAAACTAGAAAGTAACCCATCAAAGAGAGATTCCACAAACAGAGTTTCGATAGCAACAAGTAAGCATGGCTAACCATAAAACATATTTGGAAACTACCTTCTTAAACCATTAATGAAACAAACAAGCTTAGGTGGATCTAAGGAGCAGTTAAGAATTCCTTAAACTAACCCAGCAGAGGAAAATATAAAGACAATAGCAACAGCAAGGACTAAGGTGCCTCAAACAAGATTTCTTAGCCTATACTTTTCTGATCTACTGCAACATAGAATGATGGACACAATGATAAACAAGAAAACATGAAAAAATTAGAGACGCATCACCATTGACCAAGCTCAGGGATCCTGCAAGAAAGATTTCATCACCATCAATCAAAGCAAATCATTCACAAGCTCCATAACACCAAATTTCTCTTCAACCTCAAAGAACCATGTATTGCTCTCAAAACTCATCAAACGCCAACATTGACAATGAATCCTCAATGAATTTTTAACAAGAAAGGAGGAGAAAAACCTAATAGAGTCTCTAGAAGCCTATTAGCTAATCAGAAATGTCACTATTGTCCTTGAGACCTTGCAAGGCCCAAGGCACAAAATATCTAAAACAAAATATATTTTCGGACATTTTTAGAAAATAAAATGATATTTTAAGTTTGACAAGCCTCCTAATACTTTCCAAGCGTACATTGTTGACTTTCCCTCTACTAAGGGCGCAACACTGTGTTTTAGGAGGAATTTCCATGCCAAGGGCATAACATAGGAGCAGGCAAAATGGGTCATCTTATAGCAGTGTTTTGAAGGCCTTCTTGATGTTGGAATAGGCTCTGTGATGGCTCGTTGGAAAGCCCTTGAAGTCTACTTTCTAGATATACCCTTGTTTCTCTGTTTGTACCTATTTAACCTATTCAAAAACCAAAAATTCCAAGACTGGTAAAGGCGCAACACATGTCCTAAAAAACAGGCAGAAAGGTGAAAATTAGGGTGTTTTTGACCCTTTTGGAGGACCAAAACAACTCCAATTGATCTGAAACTTTGTGAGCATGCTATTATTATGATGAGGATTCCAAAAATGTAAGCCTTGCCTCCTAAAGATGCTCTGATAAAAAGTGTAGCACCATGCATGCTACCCCCTTGGCCCTCAAAATTAGCAAAAAACAAAAAACTTGTCAAAATTATCCCAAATTTGGTGGATGAGTGCCTCATGGGTTTTGGGAGACCTGTAGAGAGGCTTGTGCCAATATTCCAAGCCTAGCTAGGCCTTTTTCTTCTTTTAGTGCCTGGATTTGTTCTTGAGCATTTTTCAGTTTAGCCCTTGCAATTTGGTTCCTTCGGGCATAATGTTTAGTCATTCTTCTTTGGAGATCAAGATCTTGATTTTCTTTCTTCAATTTGGCCTCCAAGTGTATATTGGCTCTCTCCAACCAAGGCTCCGAGTCATGGGCTATCTCCATAGCCAAAAGCTCATCTAAAGGGAGTTGTTCTGCTAGGGTTGATTCTTCCTCCCTTTGTTTAGCCAATGCTTTCTTCAATCCCATGGTTCTAGGTCTTCTCCTAGATTGTCCTTCCTCATCACTACTCTCCTCATAAGTGCATATTAACTCTTCTATTTTAATTTGTTCCTTTTGGGATTCTTTCCGGGAATTGAGGGCTCTAGCTTCATAGATTTCCATTTGTGCTCCCATATGCCCTATTCTCCAAGTCAAGGGCATCATTTATACTCTCGGCCCTATCTAAATGTGCTTGGAGGTCTTTGATTTGTGCATTTCTGTCCAGGAGGAGCATGTTTGTGATTCTTGCTTCATTCTCCTCATCACTATCTACCTGAATGATCTCAAATTCCCTCTCCACCTCATGGTATTCTTCTTCTTCCTTTATTCTTTGTTTCCCTTTGTCTAGTGGCTTAGGTGAGGAGGATGGCATGGTCCCTTTCCTCTTGGAGGCAGAAAACACAAGCCTTGACCCCTTTTGATATGTGAGAGGGAGAAAATAAAATTTGTCTACTAGAATGCCCTCTTCATGGCTGGCCTTAAGACTATCTTTCCTTTCATCAATGATCTTTGTATTCATGTCTTTTTCATTTTTTTCTTGACTGCCCTCTTAAGAGGTATTTTCATTTTCCTTGATGCTAACATCACTGTCATGACCTTCACCACTATCATCAATATCTTGACTGCTTTTTGGTTTCATAGTGTCACTGTTGTCATTATTTTTAGGGATATCAGTCATCATGGTGTCTTCATTATCCTCATCTGTGTTTGCAACATTATCATTGCCGTCATCATGTTCTGTGTTGTCACCATTAGAGGTTTCTTTGTTAGTGTCTTCATTACTGTGTTGAGAATTTTCATCATTTCCATCCTCTTCCATATATTCTTCATTGACATTTTTTTCTAAACTGTCCTCTACATCAGAATCAATGTTTTTCTCACCGTCATGCTCACTGTTTTCATATTTATCACCGTCATGTTCATTGAATTCTTATTCTAATTTTGCCTCTATCTCTTCTTCAAATTCTGTATTTTCATCATCTGTCCCTTTTTCATTTGTCTCTTCTTCATTTCTTGCATCTTCCTCTTTTTCATCTGTTTCTTCCTCACTATTTGGCTCACTGTTTTCTTCTTCATCTTCAATGTTTTTCTCATCAAAATCTGCCTCTGTCTCTTGATTGTCATTTGTTTCTTCCTCCTCATCTAGCTCACTGCCTTTGTTTTCATCATCCTCTGCATTATCTGCCTTATCACTGCTTTCTTGTTCTAAGTTGTCTTCCTCTTCATAATTTGCCTCTGTCTCTTGATTTTCATCATCATCCTCCTCATCATCATTTTCTGCTTCTTTATGACTGTCATTTTCTTCCTCATGAAAGTCACTTTTTGCTTCATCATGTGTTTCTTCTTCCTCACTTTCCTTTGTTTCTTCCTCATCATCATTTTCTTCATTTTCACTTTCTTCTTCTCCATCATTTGTCCTTTCTTCTTGACTGTCGTTTTCCTCTTGCTCCTTATCACTTTCTTCTTGCTCTTCATCACTTTCTTCTTGTTCTGATGCTTTAGGAGAAGGTGAAGGAGGGAAGTTCTCTTTGGGAGAGGATTCATGTGTGGATGAGGAATCATGGTCAATGGGGGTTGATGGAGGAATTGAGGAAGGTGGATGAGATGATGAGGGTAAAAATTTCATAGGAAGAGGCTGTGGATTTGTGAAAACATCATGGGCGATGAATACATCCCATGGGATACCCTGTTGCTCTAATTGATGCAACACAATCATCTTGTTAAGAGAATGGTGGAAAAGACTCTGCAATTGTTGTGAAGGAGGCCTCTTTTGCACAATGTATGACATCTTATCAATACTTCAATAAAGGTAATACGGCAAATGCAGTAGCTTGGCCCTAGTGAAATGCATGAGAAGTCTTATATGGTAGGAATAGAGCCTAGAAAACCTAGCCTCATAGGTGAAGTATTTTATGATGACTTTCATTAAAGGGGAATATCTTTCCAATAGACGGGAAAAGGGAAAAATAGTCTTGCAATCAGCTTGGAATATTGGTTTCAAGAAAGACAGGTAATGAATTAAGTTCAAATTCACCTGTTTGAACCATTTTTATCCCATGCAAGGTATCCCAGTGGCCATAGAAATTGTATTGGTGAACAACTCAAAATTTACCCTAGCTAGGTGTACTTGGTGGTTATGGAGGTTTAGGATGAAAAGTATGGTCAACTCAGGGTGAATTTTGACTTTTTGTACTTTTTCATAGAAATCAAAACATACTACCTCTTGGAAATATGAAACCATGGTAAGGGAGGCTGTCAACTCTTTGGTGCTCAAAGGCCCAAACCTGTTTAATCTCCCACCCTTTCTCTGTGGTCCCCTAGGCCTTTGGCCTCCCTAGCCACTGTCAACACTGCCTTCCCTAGGTATTTTATCCTTTACTCTTGCTTTAAAATCAAAACGTTGAAGCTTATTGTGAAATGATATGAAGAGGGAGAGTGGGATGGTGAGGAGACAGTAGTGTCAAGGCTTGGTAGTGTGGAGGCTAGTTATGAAAATGGAGATGTTATTTGGTAGAAGAGCCACTTCTTAGCATGGAGACCAAACTTATCTTTTCCTCTAGGGTTTCTATCTTTCTTTCTAAGTTCACCCTTTAAAAAAAAATGAGAGGGGGTAAAAATATAAATACCTCTTTCAAAAACCTTCATTATGCATGAAGTAGAGGTTTTGAGGTGCTTTAAGGCAAATTTGAGGCTTCTACTAGCTTGAGAGGCTTTCTGGATGAATGCGCAGCACAGGAGCACAACACTTAGGTGGAGCTACACGAGGTGTCGGGCTTTCCTGGGCATGCCTGAACGGCCCAACACATAGTGCGGCAGAGTCTGAATGCAGTCAGGCCTCTCCTGGACAGTTCCTGAACGCACTAGTGCATAGCACGACAGAGTCTAAAAGTTGTTGGGTGTCCAGCTTCTCCTGCACGCAGAAAGTGTAGTGATGAATGTGCCTTGCGTGTAGTGCCTAGGCGAGTCGGTTGGGTGGTCCTGCACGTGGTAAACGCGTAGCGCCACAGGTGGAGTGGTATCGGGCGGCCCTGCACACGGTAAACGCGTAGCGCCACTACACATGAGCGCAATGCCCTGTGGAAAATTGAAAAGGTGGCACACACAGGTGCGTAGCACACATTTTCAAGAGCGTAGCGTAAGGGTTTTCCTTCCCGAGGTCTGCTAGGAACTCAGATTTTTTACTTGAAGGCTTTCTATCCCCTTTTGCATATGACAAATGAGTTGAGTGATAGACATGGGATTTTTATACCCTTGGAAAAATAATTAAAAATAAACACCCAATTTTGCTAATGTTTTCTTTTGATCCTTTTATTCCTTTGTCTTTTTTTGGATTTTTACAACCTTTAATAACCCAACAGGGATTTCAAGGTTAGTCGGATTTTCCATTTCTGACACTTTACCTTATGTTTTCCTTATCTTGACCATTTTGAATACCTTTGACTGTACTTTGAAATTTTAGGTTCCTTCACACTGATACTCTTTATAATTTCTCCCTTTGGTGCAGTGAAACAATGTTGTCTTGACAAACCTTAAGGCCACTTTGAACAACCTTTTTGAAAACCTCTTGTTGTCATGACGGAGGCCCATCATTTTTATTCTTAATAAATCTTCAATTCATGCTCATTGGTGCTGATGTACATCTATCCTTCGTGGCTTTGGCTTTAGCTCTTTGCTTAGCAACATTGTTTTGTCAATCAGCCATAAAACCCTGATTCTCTGTGAAATTAGGCATGATGTTTCCCCTTTGCTGTGAATGTCCTTGAGGAGTTTGGATTCTCACCTTGCCTCTCTTCTGCTAATAACCATCATCAACCATTCATGCAGAAATGTTTTAATATGGGCAACTATCCTTTTGCAGAATTTATGCTCTGACCAAGGAGGTCTCCTTTGAAGGATTTTACCAAACTTTGGACAAACAATTGCTTGTATTCCTTTATATTTTATTTACCTTATTGGCATATGAAAAACACTAATTACGAATTTCCAAAAGAACCCTACAACTTATGAGCCCAAATGACCTAGTGGACAACTCCTTGGATTTGGTCCTTGATTGAGATTTGGCTTGGGATCTTGACAGTGCAAAAGCAGAGCTTCATGATTAATGGTTGTATTTGAGGATATAGAAATGGATGAAATTGACTGACTTAAAGAGCTCATAGAGGGATTTTGAGACTATCAAAGCTTTTTAAGATCTCTGGTGAACATGGGAAAAAGTAGGTTGGTTGGTGATCATAGATGGAAAATGGAGGGATCGGGCAAGTCCAAACTGAGTGCTAAGGTCAAAGGTGGAAAAACACAGAGAAGATGAGTAGCTTGAGCCCATGATTGGTCTTATGGGTCTAATAGGCTCGCCATGACTTGATAGAGTAGTAAAATAGTAAAAACTTTATCCAGAAGGCAGTGAGATTTCTAGAACTCACAATATTCATGAATTTTGTTTCTAGAAATCTGGGAAAATTTTTTAGTCATCTATAGAAAGAAAAAAATACTGCCGATTAACACAACACATGATATTGAGTTGCAACGATCATCCATGTAATGAATATGTGGAGGCACTATCTTCTTGGTAGGAGGTTTGTATTGATGAGAGATCACAGTGGATTGGGGTATCTATTTGACCAACTAAATCTGAATGCCAAGAAAGCTAGATGGTTGGCCACAATCAATGAGTTTGATTTTGAGATCATGTACATCAATGGAAAAGAGAATAGGGTTGTAGATTATTTTAGTAGGCGGATATAGTTAAATCACATTACTACCATGAGATCTTATGGGACATACCTACAAGATCGGATCTTACAGGAAGGTCAGTGGGATGATAGGTATAAATATCTTAGGTACAGCTTACAATAGAGTACTAGTATAGGTATAGGTAGTGGTAGTGGTACAAGTAGTCGGATAGGTAAAAGTACAAATACAGGTAGTGGTACAAGTGCAGGTACAAGTTCATAGGATGTGGACTATCATCTCTCACCAGATGGATTGATTAGAATTAGGGATTGGATATATATGTGAGAAAATAATGAGCTCAATAATATTATCTTGAGATAGTTTCATGTGAAATCGTATTCAGGTCATCCAGGGTATCAAAAGACATTGACAACAGTGAAGAAATTTTATCATTGGTGGAATCTCAAAAAATATGTGGCAGAGTTTGCGGCTAGATGTTTGGTCTATCAGCAGGTAAAAGTAGAGTGTAAGCATCCATGTGGATTACTAAAGCTGATTCTGATTCCAGAATTTAAATGGGAGTTCATTTCCATGAATTTCATTATAAGTTTACCAAGGAAATCTAGACATCATGGTTCCATCATGGTTGTGGTGGACTGGACTAAACTAGCACATTTAATTCCAGCGAAGGCTACGTGTTCAGCTAATGATGTGGCACAAGTATTCATCAGAGATATGGTCATATTTCATGTTGTTTCGAAGAAAATTATGTCAAACAGGGATGCTAAGCTCACTTATAGGTTTTGGAAAGAGTTATTTGCAATTTTGGGTACATTTTTGGTGTTACACTAAATTTTTTCACCATCACTATCGATTTAGATCCTTCACCATTCGATGGAGTGTCTCAAGTGAATCCCCAATGAAGCTTGAAGTAAAATAATACCAGGGACAAAAAAATTCTGGATTACACTGCTTAAAAACCCTTTTTGAGAATCTGAACGGTTTTCTAGAAAAAAAACCTGCACATGTGCAATTTATTACAATGTAAAGTGCGTAGATCTATGCACTTTCTTCCACTATAAATTGTGCAGTTCTATTAACGCAGGTAAAAATAAAACAGTAAGTTATAAAAGATCTGGTGGAGGAATCTTATCAAAATTAGAGACCTAGAACCACTACATACCTGCGCCTTATCCCTTGGATCATGGAACTATACTCCTCCTCTTAAGCATCATATCCCTTGAGAAGAGGAACTAGAAACCTCCTCATCCTACCTATAAATTGAGCATAGGACTAAAGGGAAGGAAGAGACTTGGATTTGTAAACTTATATTGTTGGTTTTGGGTCTAAAGAGTTTGTCATCAGGGGAAGGAAAGGAGACCATTAGAAGAGGCTCGTGACATCAAGGAATCAAGGTTGTAAGCTTGTTCTTCCTTTCGATTCAATAAAAAGTAATTGTTCTTTCCTAATTGTGTCTATTTTTATGTTAGTTGTGAGATTCCTTGATAAATGGCATGGTTTATAATTGATTATTGATTCAGTTATATGTTGTATTCTAAATTAGGGTTTTCATTTACATTTTATTTTATATTCGATATGATTTTATCCATTTGAATGTTTTTGTCTATGTAGATATCTTTTGGAGCATCATGGAGAAGTTGTGGAAAGAATTTGGAAAGCCTCTAACGCATTGAGGAAAATATGGTTGTGGAAAGCGCTGAAAGGAATTATACAAGCACTTCATTAATAGGTAAGTGATCCTTCACATACTACATGTTTCATGTTTTAGTTATAGGCTAAGGAAAGGTAGAAATTATTCTGATGTTTGTGACTAGGTTTTCTTGGAAATCTAGGGAGATCATTTTTGTTTGCAGAATGGATTTTTCCACATAAAAAATTGGTGACCACATTGGGGAATGAGAGTTCTCCTTTGTGTACTTTTGTGACCCCTGACACATTTAGACCCTTTAAGAAATTAAATTTCTAGTTTGAGAACTTTGTTTTTTATTTTTTCTTAATTTCTCGATCTGCATAGTTCTTGTTTAGCAACAGAGCGTTGATCTGCACAATTTTTCTTCAACAATAATGTGCATGTGCACTGGATTACATTAATTTCCCATGCAACCCAATTAATTTTTTTTAAAAGTTAAGGTTTCTCTCATTTAAGTTCGGATTTTTTGTTTTTATGATTTCTTTAGCTTGTTTACTGTCTCATAAAGCTGTTGTTAAGTTGATTAGGTGTTTTCAATTTTTTTTTTTGAGAAATTATTAATTGGATTTCCTTTGGTCATTACTGAGAGGTTTGTTTCAGTTTCTTAACAATTTTTAATGATTTTATGAGTGCTAATCACCTTTGAGTGTCATTAATTTTTATCTTTGGAATTTTCATCCAAATTCCTTATAGTTTATTGGTTCTTTAGATTACATTGGTGAAGGAAAATCGCATTGTTATTGTTCTCTGATTTGGAATCATCTTGTGTTTATTTTGGATAATTATCTTGCATAGATTACATTTTCATAGTTAGAATTCTCATTTTCATAATATGAACGGAAATTGTGCATAGATTAATTTTTCATATTTTTCAAGAAAATTCTGCATAGATTACATTGCATGGTTTGTGATTTAGGGATTTTAATTGCATTGGAAGAGTTTTATTGAATATATAGTGTGGGAAATTCGTTTTTGTTGCACCATTATTTGTTGCAATTTTTTTTGAATTTCCTTCCTTCCTTTTGATAGATCTTCATCGAAATTAAAATATTACAAATTTCATGCTTGACTGCATTATAATTTTTGGTTCAGGTCAAAACACCATCAATTTCACATCCATTTACCCTATGAGTAAACAACAACGTAATAACAAAACGCTAATTAAAATCAATTATAAATTTTACTATTTTAGGGCTCTTTCAACTACATTAGATCAGGTTGTAGGGCTTTGCAATAGGAAAGTGATTAAACTTTCCAAAGCTACCGAAAAACATTAGAATCTTGTAGTAGGGAGTATATCCAGTTATTACAATTTTTCTCTGGGAAGTTCTTCTTAGAAGAGAGTTAATCGCAAGATCATATCGAACCAAGTGGAGTGATTGACCCCACTTCGTTGGTAACGATAGAATATTTCCATGCATTAAAAATGGTACCAAAAGATACTTTGGGTCACTTGGAAGTAAACCTCATATTTACCACATTGAGGAAATTTCAATGGGGTTGAGATTTGTTACTCTGCACTTACGTGTATGTCGGATCTGCAACTGTCCCCCCAGGTTAAATTGTTGTAAGTGGTGACCTTACTAACCATATTATTTGGGATTTTACTTGAGATCATGATATAGGGGAAGTCTCTGATGTACCTGGAATAGACATTGGCTAGACTCACTTAGAATGTTTTGGAGGGTAATCTTCACTTGAGATGGAAAAAGTGGAATTAGTTGCACCAGATCATGTTCAATAAGAAGGTTGTCAACGTAACTGGTTCCACCCACTCTATCTATATACACTTTTTGCCTTTATTTCCACGATGTTGGATTTCATCACCAATTAGTGATTTTGTTGTGAAAAGCTTGTTTGCATGGTTTGACTCCTTAGAATTACTAGCATGTGTTATTTTATCGTTTTTACTTTTTATAGACCTTAGGTGTGGATTTTGATTTTGGATTGTTAATATTGTTAAAATTCTTAATAAAATTCACCAAATTTGAATCTGATGGAAACAATTCCAGAATTTACCAACCAATGAACCCCTCTTAATGGGAATCCTAGTCTTTTTCCTTATTTTGTAAATGTTGGTCCTCCTTATATGGCTACATTGTCATTTCCTCGATTTACCATAGGTTTACTAATATGGTTGTTTTCAAATTTGTTGGCCTTAAATACTAAAAATTTTCCACCTCAACTAGATACTTCACCTTAATCGATTTCACCATATCAACATCACCAATCTCATGTCTACCCTTTACCTTCTTCACCCAACATTTCTTCCTCCATTTCTTCTTCTTTGCTTGGTAAAATCCTTGATGCTAGTAATCGAGTGAATAAGAAGAAGAAGAAAGAGAAGAAGAAGAAGAATAAAGGGAAGAAGAAGAAAAAGAATCCAGATAAGAAAGAAGTCAACCAACCGACCATGGTTGTAAGAATTAGTAATGTTGAGGAAACCTCCAATATGCATCACAAGCCCAAATACTCTTTATAGCTTTTTAAGGGTGATCAAATTCTTATTTATTGTCTTGGTATTCCAAAGGTATTGGAGGTATGGTTAGAAAATTATTATCAACTTACTATTGATCCATTAACTAGTGATTTTCAGGTTTCAGGGAAAAAGGGTAAAATTAGGTTTCCTTGTAGGTTATGCGAAAGGAGTCATAAAACTCACCTTTTCCCTCACATGAATGAAGCATAAAAATAGTTGGAAAAACTTACTATTCCACAACAAAAAACTCCAACTGGTTACCGTATAATTTCTCCCAACCTATCATTAGTTAACGAACTAATTGATCTAATTCCAAGTAGAGTCAATCCCACTCTTCAATTGGAGAGTGAAACCCATATCACTTAGGTTGATGAAACATTGGTTTACCAAGTGATCAAATCAATTCCATCTTCGGTTGATCCCACTCTCCCTATAGAGAGTGAAGGTAATACCACTCAGGTTCTTGTTACTTCAGATTCTTCTACACAAGGGGGAATTTCACTTGTTTTCATGGAACCCCCTCCAAGTACTGAGGTCACTTCCTTTGATTGGGATAGACTAAAAAAAACTCCTCTTCTTTCTTTCACACTTTTCCAAATCATTTTTAAGGCTTATGGTAAGATTTTTCATTGCACAAATGTAGATGAAGGTGATCCTTTTAGTATTTTATCCTTAACCGCTTGGAAAGCTTTGGGTTCCCCTTAGCTTGTGCCTGTTACGCTGAATCTGCTAGATTTTAACAGAACCATTAGTGAAGATTTAGATATCCTTCTTAAGTTACTTATTACTCTCAAAGGAGAAACCATATGTATTTATCTTATGGTAGTTCAAGACCCCTTGGCTTTTAATTTTCTCCTTGGGCGAGACTATGTTTATGCCATGAAAGTTTTTGTATCGACACTCTTTCGTGTGATGTCTTTCGCTCACAAGGAAGCATTGTGAATATTGACAAGATTTCATTTTTCAGTTTCATTCGGCTACCAACCATATGACATCCTTTAATGTTTCTTTTATGGAAGTGGTAAGTACCCCGCCACAGGTTAATTATGTGGTAGTCGGTCCCATGTTTTCAATTACTGTAGTAAGTGATCCTCTTACTGTTTTCTCGAATTATTTAGAATTGGATCTAGTAATTGACATGGTGAACCATATGGGGGTATTTAAACGTGATGTTCCTATCCCTATTGAGTCCCTTGCCATGTATTCCTTTCAGAGAATTATTCTTTCTTATGATGAAGACCTCTTGGAAGCCATGATCGAGGCATATCCCTTGGAATGTGTTCCTTCCATTTGGAAGCCATGATCTAGGGTCTTGATAAGGATGGTTATTTTACTATGTTAACCTCATGAAAAAATGAATCAGGTTCCCATTAGGATGGTTATTTTACTATTTCAACCTCGTTAAAAAATGAAATAGTTTCCCATGAGGATGGTTCTTTTACTTAAAAGATGAAACAGGTTCCCATAAGGATGGTTATTTTACTTTGTCAACCTTGTTAAAAAATGAAACAAGTTCCCATGAGGACGGTTCTTTTACTATGTCAACCTCGTTAAAAAATGAATCAGGTCACCATGAGCATAGTTATTTTCATGTGTCGAGCTCCTTAAAAAAGGAAACAAATCCTCCCAATTTGAGTCGAGTATTTGAATATATCTCATAAATGTTAAGTCAATTATTTAATTTGATATCATAAATGAACTTTCATTCCATCTAGCTATTAGTAGCTGGTGGTCTACTTAAGTGAATGAAATCAAGCTCGGGGGGCATGTGCCCTTGCACGCTATTCTTGGGGGGCATTGAAACTTATCTCAAGCACAATTTGTATATGTTTCAAGCTTGTGTAAAAATGAAACAAACTTATATCAAGCATATTTTTCTTATGTTTCAAGCTTGTGTAAAAATGAAACCACTCTCAAGCTTAGTTTTCTCTATTTTAAAGCTTGTATAAAAATGAAACCTATCTTGAGTCCATTTCGATTATTATTTTCAAGACTCGTTAAACTCATGAAAATCCCGAGCTTATTTTTATATCTTTCATGCTCGTAAAAAACATGAAAATGCCAAGTTATTTCCGTCTTTTTCTGCTCATAAATTAAATTGAAAGTTGGCCATACGAGAAAAATTTTATCGCTTTTTTGGGCTCTTTAAAATTACGAAAAATAAAAATCCTGGAGTCCTTTTCTAAGCCCTTTTCAGAGACTCTCTAAAAATGAAAATATCGCTGAGTACTTGACTATTCGAATTCGTAAAATTAAATGAACAATCGTAAAATTTAACCCATTTTATAGACTGAACTAGACTATTTACGAAAAAGGTATATGTTGACTAATCATGGTTATTAGAGTTCTCTCCTACATGATTTTATCCCTTTTCGGGCTCAAGGGACTAAATTTACGAAAAATAACATTGTGGAGTTTTTATGTTTTTCTCCTGACTCCCTAAAAATGAAAAACATCGAGCTTTACTTTCTCTGGGCTTGTTAAAATTTTACATTTAAATAAAAACATGGTTTTTATTTTCGTGTATTTTCAAACTATTTAAACATGAAAACGACATCGAGATACCCCTTCACTAGGCTCATAAAATTTAAATAGTGCAGGACTCGTCAATCATGACGAGACCGAACCACTCCTTCCTAGGGTTTGTTAAAAATACTTCAGAGGACTCATCCAAAGGATAAGCTTATATGATAAGAAAATTTTATCCTCCTCAAGATTGACAAAAATAAATAGGTATTTTCTAGTAATGGTTGGGGAAAATTGGGAAGGAACGTTCTTTTTTGTATCTCATTAAAGGAAGTATGTCACTCTTGAACATGAAAATTCGTCACATTTGTGTCCGGGTTGGAAAATCCATTTGTCTCACAATTAATCAAACCTTATTAAAAGTATTTAGTTTTTTTAGGTATTATTGTTGAGTCAAATGTTTCCAAGTATAAGTGTCGTGTCGCCAATATGTTCAAGAGAAGTCCAACCTTAGTCAAAATTACCTAGAAAATCATAACCTTCAATCACATCGGTCATCCCTGAATCACTCCATTTTGTTCTTCAAAACTTAATACCCGTTTCATGTCTTTGATGGTGGATATATCAAGGCCCTCCTACGATGAGTTGCTTTCGATTGACGTCAAATAATTATCTAGGAAGTTGAATTAGAAACCCCCTTTCAGTACCTTGGATTCAACATGCCTCAATGGCAAGTTTCTCACTTTCGACGATAGGTTCTCATCATTGGCCTTCATTAAAGTGATTCTATGAGTGTTCGACCTCAAAACATTTAATCACACTTCATATATTGTATTGGAGCACCTTGAGAGCCATTTTCATTATTGGTGACTTCTATCGCACTTGTTAACGATTCACATCATTGATCGGTAATCAAGTGGTTTCTTCCACGTTTGACTTCGAGACATTCATTCGCATGGTTAGATTCATACTATGGATTGAGATATGGAGATCAGGACCCTAGATCTAGTTTCATCTATCCATGTTGCGTGGAGTTATTAAATATTAATGATTGTGAAAATAGATCCATTAATGGTTGTGCCCATACTATGTCTTTTATTGACATGGATCTTTAGATGTATTTCCATACTGATTCTTTGAGATAATTTTACTTTGAGTATGGGAATTCCTACATCAGTGATGTTTATATGAAATCATGATACGGTAATCCTTGATTATTTGTTTCAGGTGTTCAACCAATTAGTCTTCGATCTGAACCTTTGACATGCTAAAGTGCTTCAATCATCAAACATATATTTTGGCTTTTCACTTTAGGGGAAAATCTGTTACACTAAATTTTGTCACCATGACTGTCGATTCAGATTCTTCGCCATCTGATGAAGTGTCTCAAGTGAATCCCCTATGAATCTTGAAGTAAAAACATAACAGGGACAAAAATAGTTTTGGGTTACACTTCTTAAAAACCATTTTTGAGAATATGCACAGTTTTCTTGAACAAAACCCGCACATGTGCAGTTTCTTCCACTGTAAATTGCACAGACATGGGAAATTTATTCCACTATAATCTTCAAAATAATGTTCATGCAATTAAAAATAAAAATAAAAATAAAAATTTAGAAGCTTTGGTGGAGGAATATTATCTAAATTATATACCTTGAACCACTACATACCTGCACCTCATCGATTGGATCATGGAACTAAATTCCTACTCTTAAGCATCATATCCCTTGAGAAGAGGAACTAGAAAACTCCTCATCCTGCCTATAAATTTGGTATAGGATTGAAGGAAAGGAAGAGACTTGGATTTGTAAACTTATGTTGTTGGTTTTGGGTCTAAAGATTTTGTCATCATGGAAATGAAAGGATACCATTGGAAGAGGCTTGTGACATAAAGGCAACCAAGTTGTAATATTGTTCTTCCTTTCAATTCAATACAAATTAATTTTTCTTTCATGATTGTGTCTATTTTGATGTTATTTGCAATATTCCTTGATCACTCACATGGTTTATAGATGATTATTGATTCAATTATATGTTTTATGCCAAATTAGGGATTTCATTACCTTTTCTTTTATATGCGAGATAATTTTATCCCTTTGAATTTTTTTGTCTATGAAGATCTCTTTTGGAGCATCATGGAGAAATTTTGGAAAACATTTGGAAAGGCTCTAAGGCATTGAGGAAAAGCTAGCTACATAAAGCGTTGAAAGAAATTATACAAGTACTTCATTAATAGGTAAGTGATGCTTCACATTCTACATGTTCCATGTTTTAGTTATAGGCTAAGGAAAGGTAGAAATTATTTTGATGCTTGTTACTAGGTTTTGTTGGAAATATAGGGAGATCGATTTTGTTTGCAGAAGGGATTTGTATGCATAATAGTTGGCCTTCAACACAACTTATCATCTGCAGACAAATGGACATATAGAGAGGGTCAACAAGATTTTGGAGGAAATTTTGAGGAAGCATGTGATGCATCAACATAGGAGATGGGAGGAGTATCTTCCTTTGGTTGAGTTCTCTTACAATAATGGTTACCAGGAGTCACTAAGGATGAGTACGTTTGAGGCATTTTATGGATAGATTTTTAATACTCCCATCAGTTGGAGTGATCCAGTGAACAAGGTATTGATTGGACCAGACATGTTGGCATAAATGGAATAGGAAATGAAGGTAATCAAGAAGAATCTAAACACTTCACAAGACATGAAGAAAATGTCTGCAGATTAGAATAAGTTTTTTAAGGAGTTTTAGGTTGGGGAGCAGGTGTACTTGTGCATCAAGCCCAAGAAGAGATACTTGCGGACTGGATAGTGCACCAAGTGGAAGCTTAGTTTTGTGGACCTTTTAAGATTCTTGAAAGGATCATACCAATATCCTATCAATTTGCACTACCTCCAACAGTGAAAATCCATGATTTTTTCCATGTGTCATTACTTAAGAAGTATGTTAAATATGTTGATCATGTGATTGACTGGTCTATATTGTAGGTGGAACTAGAAGGATAATTCCAGCCAAAACTGAAGTGTATTTTGCAGAGAAATATGCTCATGCTCCATAACTATGCAATCAAGCAGGGTAAAGTGCAATGGAAGCACTTTAGGCCCAATGAAGCTACATAGGAGATGGCAGAAAAAATGCGGGCCGTATATCCTTCTCTATTCGCTGGTTGAGAAAATATTTTTGGTATATTTTTTGGTATAAGTATTGCTGTGATGTTTTTGGTATATGTACATATGTATATGGATGTAAATACCGCTACGAGTTGTGCTATAAATCTACAATATGCGGTATGGGTGTCATGTCATTATGGTTTTCATGTTATTATGTTGTCATGTTAGTTTCTTCTGAGCATGTTGATAATTTTAAATACTACAATGATCTAAGTTATAAAGCTCCATGGGTAGTATGTTTTGCTATCAACAATCTTGTTGGTTATAGATTGCATTGAACATCGATGATGGTGTTTGTAGAAAATATCTAAAACAACTCCAATTCCATGTAGAAAATGTATATAAAATCTATACCAATGGATTAAATCCAATCATGTAAAGTACTAAAGCAAGATACTAAACCCTTCTACTATATTTGCGAAATATAAAACACGATCTCTCAATCACATGCAAGTAGGAGGAAGGAATTATCAATCACACAACACAAGATGTATATAGGGAAAGCACCTGCTCAAAACCCATCTATCATATATTATACATAGTCAAATAATTATGAAACAATACAATGCTTTCTCACACCGAGAAAATCCTACACTCTACCGATCGTCTCATCCTGATCCTGCTAAAAACTGACTAGCAATTCTTAAGAAAAATTGACCAACACTTAGCCAATTCTATGCCCCTGCTTAGCCCAACGTTACTCATGCAATCCTTAGGTAATTAATCCCTATTAAATATGATAATCAACCTTCCTTGACTACGCAATCCCTATGGAGCCTTCCTCTGACTTTATAATTGACCCAGGAAATTCGCTAATAATACAATTGATAGATATCTTCCCTTTAACCTCTGTCTCAACTGGGTCATTATCAAAATTGACATGCATGCAACTATTAATAGTGAATCATCAGTTACTTGGTAGATCACTACTTGTGAATTAAATCTAATTTAATTCAATTGACCTCTCACTAGCTCATCACTCAGTTAGAACTAGTTAAACTGATTTTAACTCAATTAATTTGAGTTAAATGATTAGACTCACACCACAGTAGTGCATTAACTGCAACTAGACCCTGAAAATACTAGAATTATTCTACATGCCTCAGCTTTGACCCTAAACTCGAAAATCTTGAGCTAAATAAGTCTATCTCACTTAGTTATCTGATACAAGTTGTTATGAGATGAAATTACAATTTAATTTCACTTTAATTAAGGGATAATTAAATCAAAAGCCTCACATGGTAGCCATTTCCAGATTTTATTTCTGGATGCCAATTTCATAGTTTCTTGTTGCAAATTTCAACACCCCCAAGGGGGAGAGTTATGTAAAAACCCTGGTAAAAAATACATGTAATCAAGTTAATAGAGGTAAAACAAGACCATGGAAATGGGACACATATTCCAAGTTCAAAGCCAGGAAAAAATATAGTGATGGGTATCACTTGTGATTAATTACTTTCTATGGAAATTGGGAAAGGAAATGGAAAATTATTTGGAAAGGAAAAGTGGCATTTATTGGCATTTTATTTATGAAATAGTGGAAAATAGGGGAAAATGAAGGTGAAAGGTATCAGGTTGCATGTGAGGAGAAAAATGAAGGAAAATAATGGAAATTGAAGAAAATAGAGGCCTCATTAATAAAAATGCTTCTGAGGATCAGTTGGTAGCTTTTTGTCAGCTCAGTTTTGGAGCTCTCATTCTATTATCTCTCTCTCATACTCTTGGAAACTTAGAGTTTTCATGGAACACTCTTGGAGGTGTGTGGCATAATTGGTATTTGGAGCAAGAAGGAAAAATAAAAGTAGGAAAGCGCAAGAGGACATAAGTATCAACAACTAAAATGGGATTTTCTTGTAGGTAATGAGTTGCATGTATGATTTCCTTGCTATTTTTGGCATGAATGGCATATGAATGTGGTTTCTTGGTCATGATATATCATTGGCATGGAAGATTTCGTGGATTGGAAGTGGTTTTTCCTAGCCTTGCAATTTATTGAATAGACATGGTGTTGTGGGTTTATTTCCTTTTGTTTCTAGTTGTTTCTCATGTTCCTTTGGTTGTGGGTTGAGTTATTAGTTCCTGGAGCCTTGGTTGGAAAAACACTTTGGAGCCCCATAACAACTTGGGTTGAGTTATTAGTTCTTGGAGCCTTGGTTGGACAAATGATATGGAGCCCTATAACAACTTGGGTTGAGTTATTAGTCCTGAAGCCTTGGTTTGAAAAACACTCTGGATCACTTGGTGGGTTGAGTTACTAGTCCTAGATCCTTGGTTGGAAAAACACTTTAGAGCCCGAAATTTTTTTTGGGTTGAGTTACTAGTCTTGGAGTGTTGGTTGGAACAAAAACTCTCGAGCCCGATAAAAACTGTGGTTTGAATTACTAGTTGTGGACCCTTAGTTGGAACATATGCTCTGGAGCCTTGGACAACTTAGGTAGAGACTAATCTGGTGATGGTTAGTGATGTCTGACTGTGAGGTGGAATCACTGGTTGAGGGTTGAGGTGGTGTGGCCCCTCCAAGCCTTAGTAAGGTTTTATTTGTATTTTTCCATGAGATCCTAATTTCATTCTTGGAATATGGGACGGAGGTGGCTGGCTGAAAGAGAGACTTGGTTCAACCTAGTCTATGTTTGGGTGGTATGTGTAATTCCCAGACCAGGTTTCATTTTAAACATAAAAATGAGAGCTTCTCTCCCTTTGTAGTTGATGGGTAAATGTATTTTCTATTTTGTGGTTTATATGGTTGTTATACCTCTGCTATTTCTGTTGTTTATATTATAGTTATGATTTATAGATATCATCATGTTTTTATTTGAAATTGAATGAAAAATGAATATATGACCTAGTAGATGATAATTAAACTAATGTGAAAGACACAAATTATTCTTAGTGATTCACAGATAAGTATGAGACACCTATGCTCGCATATGTTGTTAAGACTTGTAGATTGCATATTTGTGACATATTTGACGAAATTCCTATCATGGCTAGTCAGGATATAGTCAAATCCTTGATCAAGTTTGTTTTCAAAATAATTTTATTAATGTCTTTTATGATTTATGGAAGTTTCATGGAGTTTCCAGGTAGTGACTGGATCCTAGCCCTGGAAAATAGCCTTAAATAGCACAGTCGCTGACATAGAACTAGAAGAGAAATGATACAATAACACTCAAGTAGGCTCATGGGAGAGACTAGAGTCTCTCAGTTGCTTGGAGGGCCTGGCAAGGGAGTGACAGGGGCTCTAGGATATTAAAATCTTAAGTTACCTCAAGGGTTGGTCACCTGGATGGATTGGTTGGATGCTGAAGTTTTTGTAGCATGTGTAGAAGGTTAGTTTGGTTGTCTTTTGTTGGTTCCACTTCATTAATTGTACTTGGGGATTTGAATCACATCATAGTATCCTCTCATCACATGATAACCCAGTAGACTAGTTAGCTTGGGTAAATGTGGGAGGAGGTTCTTACACTGGCTAAATGTATTAGATGTACTGGGATCTTGCTGCAAATTTTGAATGAGTGTCCAAACCTCTTTTTATTCTTCCATTCACCCCTTTCTTTGGTTATCCAATCAGGTTGGATAATAAAATTAGCACAAAGCAATGATTCCACATCCTAATCCTTTCTTAAGAGTGCATCTGCAACAACATTTTTGTTCCATTTTTTGTAGATGATTTAAAATTCATAACCCAACATATTTGTGACCCATTTTTGTTTCTCTTCTAAAGATAATCTCTGTTCCAAAAATGATTTAAGACTATCATGATAATTTTTTACTTGAAGTGTCTTCCCATTAGGTAAGGTCGTCATTTCTTTAATGCATGTATTATTGCCACCATTTCCTTCTCATAATTTTTTTTTTGTAAATACCTTCCTTTGATTGGAATAGTTTCAAAAGCAATGGGGCTTCCTTATTTTCTTTAAAACAACACCAATTCCATTTCCTGAGGCATGAAATTCCATAATAAAGGTTTTTGTGTATTCTAACGTAGCTAAGACTAGTGCTTGGAACATTTCCTCTTTAGATGTTCATATGCCTTAGTTGCTTTTGGAGTCTAGGAAAATGCATCTTTCTTCAGTAATGTTGTTATAGGTGCTACTATTCTCCCAAATTCTTAACAAAGTTTAGATAATACCCTGTCAACCTGAGAAATCCTGGAAGATGCTTTATGGTTGTGGGTATTTTCCATTCCTTAATGGATTTAATTTTATTAGGGTCTACCTTAACACCCTCATGAGATACATTATGACCCAAATATTCCACTTCATGTACTCGAAAGAAATAGTTCAAAGTTTTTTCATATAATTGTTTCTCTTCCAATAGTTTGAGCACCCTGTCAACATGTTGAACATGATCCTTCTAAGTCTTTTTTTAGATTATTATATCATCAAAAAATACTAACAAAAATTTTCTAAGGAATTTTTCAAAATGGAATTCGTCAAACCTTGAAATGTGGAAGGTGCATTAGTTAGGCCAAAAGGCATGAAAAAAAATTCCTAATGACCCTCATGAGTTCTGAATTTTTTTTTCGAAATGTCTTCAATATTAATTCTAATTTGATGATATCCTAAAGGAAGATCCAACTTGGTGACGTAAATTTCTCCATGTAATCCATCCAAAAATTCATCAATGACAAGAATGGGAAATTTATATTTAATAGTGAGATTGTTGATATCCCTATAATATGGACACATACACCATGATCTATCCTTCTTGGGCACCAATACTATTGGAGTAAAGAAACAAATATGACTAGGTTGAATTATACCGACCTCTAGCATTTCTGAAACCATATATTCAATTTCACTCTTTCGGTCATAGGGATATCTATAAGGTTTAATATTTGGAGGAGCACTTTTTGGACTTAAGTGAATAGCATGATCCTAATCTCGAATAGGTGGGAGGCCTTTGGGAGTCTCAAGTACCTTGGAACAATTTTCCAAGACTTTTTGGAGACTTGGAGAAATATATGATTTCAATGTTTGAACCTCTAATGAGCATAATTGTGCAAGTATGCCCTATTATTATTTCTTCATAATATTTTTCATCCCATGAGTTGATTATATTTATTGGTTTCACTACGATACCCCTTAATTCAACTTCATTTCCTTCCCCCAAAAAAATCAAGAAAAGTTTTTGAAAATTAAAAGCTATCATCCTCAAAGATTTTAACCCTTAGTCTCTTAGTAAAACATCAAACCAACCATTGGAATGGAAATCATTGTATTCAATACATATCCCCCAATGGTTAAATTGATATTATGCACTTTACAGAGAAATTTATATTTCCTCCATTTGCAACCATCACTTGACACTCTGGTGTTGGATATAGGAAGAGATTCAATTCCTTGGATATCTTACAATGAATAAAATTGTGGGTACTACTTGATTGAATAAACACTATTACCTTTATCTTCTTGATATATCCTTATATATTGAGATTTTGAGGAGTGGTAATTCCTGCCAATGCATTACAATATATGGTTAGATTCATTTCTTCTTGATTTAGGGTTGGTTCCTAGTGTATATCCTCATATTTTGATGTTTATTGTTCCTTTTATTCCTCCTCTTCACAATATATGTGTTATCACCTAGATTGAACTCAGGCTGAAGGAAGGCAAGCCAGGGTAACCAAAAAACACACTTAGCCTTGTAGCTAGCCCTACAAGGCAGGGATAGGGCTTTCTCCGTAAGAAATCTCAGTCAAGGATGACTGCGAAAAATGATTTTAGGCTATGTATAGTAGCTCAAAAGGTTTTGATAGGTTTTGTTGGTGTTTGTTGGATCAGATGGAGCTGGGCAGTTTAAGTCTAGGAAATTAAATAAAAAATGCAGGGTATTCTATGGGGCAAGGTAGACATGAAATTTAACATCTTTGCATTAATGATGTGAAGTGTTCAAGACTGGTGAGGAGCTGAGGGGGGCATATGAGATGAATCCTTCTCAAACAGTAGAAAACATAAAATATTGAATGATTTACCAAGGGAGAGCACTGTAACAATGGATTCTACCTATCTAACTTGAAAAAATTCAATAGAAATCAATGGAATGAATGATGGCATACATGGAACATTTAACAAATGATTACAAAAGAAGAAACTGTGCTAAAATTCCATACCATAGGGATCCCATAAAAGATAGCTGCAAATCTTATTAATTTTCTGCCAAACTGATTACAAATAATGTACAATCAAGCTCAGAGTGCCCAAGTGATTCCAACCTCTACAAATGACTGAAAAATGATATTAAATAGACTAGCCTCAGGGAGTGAATCCGTAAAAAGAGGATTTGTTTCACCTTCCCCCAAACCAAAACCTGAAGATAGAAAAACCCAACAATATACCTCTGAAAGAGAGGAAACTGTTCATTCATTTCGACCATCTAGAAGTATCATCTGTTTCATTTACTCCAGAAAATGGAAAGAAAACAAATCTGGAACCGACCTGCCCCCTCATTTATCATTTGCTGTTGTTTTGTGGTTAATGCCGTAATGATATCTGCTTTCACAATTACTTATGGCCTTAACAGAATGCCCACCCCTTTTAACCTTTTTGCTGAAGAAAACCCTTTTAAACCAATAAAATGAATGTGCCTCATTAAATGGAGAAAATCCCCTTTTCCTTAGGATAGAGAGGAGAGAAGTGGTGGGCTCGCGGGAATCGCAATTGCAAATGGAAGAGGAGCGGGAATGTTCTGGGCGGAGGAAATCACGATATGCGATGAGAGATGGAGCAATGGAGTGATGGCGCGATGCGATGAGCGATGGAGCAATGCGTGATGGTGTGATGCGCGATGGAGCGATGGAGGATGGCACGATGCGATGAGCGATGGAGGATTATCGCATCGGGGAAGATGAGAAAGCAGGAGCGAAGCATGACAGGAAATCTATATGCAATGATGCGATGTGATCACATCAGGGAAGTCGGAAGAGTGGGAGTTAAGCGCTAGAGGGTGATGCGATGTTGCGATGCGATCGCATCGACGATGAGCAGTCGCATCGGGGTTGTAGGAGACGGAAATACAAAGGAAAAAGGGACATTACAGTAAAGGGAAAATATAGAAAAAGGTAAAAATTTTAAAGTTAAAGGCCAGTGAAGTAATGGAAAAAGGACAGAGCTGTGATTTTTTAGCCATTTATTCATTTGGGCATATTTTCCGATCCAGAAGCTGATTTTGGGAGTGTGATATACCATAGGAAATATTTTTCTGAGATGCTTTTGATGAACATGCTTAGAATATGATTTTGACTGAAAATCATGTGTAGAACACTTTTAAAAACCAGACAGAGAAAAATCTCCTTTGACCCTTGGTGGCGGGCTGCGAAAGACTATCATTGGATTTATGGAGATAACAGCTTTTGAAGTTCAACTTATTACATATGGAAACATAAAATTACATAAGAAATGATAATAAAAACAAAGTACCCTGTTTTCACCTCAAAACATGTTTTGAGGTGAAAATTACTTTAAGCTTAAAATAACAACTCTTTGACTTTTCCAGATACTATGCTTTGAGTTTATTTGGCATCCTCATGTCCTTGCTGATATTTATTGACACTTTCATCATTAATTTGACTATGGTGGAAACCTAAAACCTAATGAGACCAAACCCTATGACCTAATAAAATGAACTGCAGAGTGAAAATGAATCATGACTAAAGACCATAGAGAGGAGAACCAACAATTATTTTTCATGAGGGAAAACTGATGAAGTGACCCGAACCATCAGTGGATCCATGACCTATTGGAGTGATAACAAGTTATAGTATGAGACTCCTAGTATGCAAATGAAAAAGAGCAGATTTTGATCACTGATGGCAGTATAACAAGACTGACACTAACATTGGCTCCAATGGGGATGGTAGCTCCTTGGAGGTGCCAAGAACACCGTAGACTTAGTAGCCTTATTCATTGGGAAATACGGTCAAAATACTTTAAAGACTAAAAAATGACACAATGCAGACTAACTCGTGACTCAAACCATGACTGTAAACTAAATCAAAACTGGCAAACCTTACACATATCATTCAAGTTTTATAGCCTTCTCTTCGGGCCCCAAGCTTCAATGATTGTGTACTTGAAATCTTACCAAAAATGAATATGGCATGTACAATGACTGTGATATAATTTCAAAGGATCATCTTAAAAGTAGTAGTGCTTCAAGAGCCTACCATTCGCTGGCCCTCTTGGGAAATCTTGACCATCCATCTCTGTGAGCAGAAAAGTGTTTTGTCCTCTATATGCTGAACTCTTATACGGTCCTTTCCATAGGTTATCGAACTTACCATGCTTTCCTTTGTCTTCATTTCGTGTATCCCATCTCAGCACTACATCTTCTAACTGAAATTTTTCTGCTTTGGTTTTGCGGTCATATATTTTCTTTATTTTTTCCTGCAAATGGAAAGTGTTTTAAGAAAATTATTCCCTTGTTTGCTAAAGGTGGATCATTTGATTGATCCTTCACTGAATATCATCCTCTTCGCAGCCAGCTTCTTGTAGTAATCTCATGACTGGAACTGTAAGTGATGTAGGAAATATGAAATCAGTGCCATAAACCAATTCAAATGGTCACATACCTATGGATTTATTGCTACTAACTCTGTTGGCCCATAATGCATTAACAAGTTTTTGATGCCAATTCTTCTTATTCGCTTCCAACATTTTATTGATTATATTCACCAAAGTCTTATTTGATGACTTTGTCAATCGGTTGCCCTGCGGGTAGTATGCTGTCGAATGACCCAGTATAATATTGTACTTATGGCAGAACTCCACCATATTATTGGATTTAAATGCCACTACATTATTTGTTATGATCTTGTGAGGGCAACCAAAACGAGACAAGATATTTGATTCTAAAAATTGAATAATTACCGTATCTGTGGCATGCCTTGCTAGAATGGCCTCAATCCATTTGGTGAAATAATCGGTAGCTGTCAAGATCCATCGATGTTGTGCTGATGATTTGGGATGGATCTCCCCTATGAAATCAAGTCCTCATTGTTGGAAAGGTGCATTTATTTGAACTGGTTTCAAAGGAAGAGGAAGCAGTTTCCTTTTTCCTTCAAAAACTTGACACCCATGGCAGCTCATCACTGTTTTATACAAATATGAAAATAGAGTTGGCCAATAATATCCTGCTCTCATTACTTTTTTAGCTGTTTTTTTCCAAAAAAAATGACCACCACAATCACCTTTATGAAATTCATGCATCACCTGCTGAGCCTCGTTTTCAACCAAACAATTAAGTAGAATACCTCCCAGATATTTCCAATAAAGAGCACTGTTTAAAATACAGAGTTTAGCAGACTTGAGTTTTAGTGATCTACCTTTGCTTCTAGACATCCTTGGAGGTGGTGAAAGATGCTGAAGAACATAAACTATGTCTGAATACCATGGTGATTAGAGAAAAATTTCTGAAACTGGAATAAGAGAACCATCATCCTCATCCTCCAGTGATCTACCTTTGCTTCTAGACATCCATGGAGGTGGTGAAAGATGCTGAAGAACATAAACTATGTCTGAATACCATGGTGTTTGGAGAAAAATTTCTGAAATTGGAATAAGTGAACCATCATCCTCATCCTCCGACATTCCTGCTATGAGATTTATGTCCAGGGCACGCAGTTTTGATTGTGCCATTTTTTTTTCCAAGCCTTGTCCCTTGATTAACTTTGTGGGTTTAATCTCCAAATCATATTCCAACATTACTGTTATCCACTTACCTCTTCTTCCCTCTGGATCAGTTTGCACCAGTACATATTTTACTGCTACATTAGGAACATATGCTATGGTATGTGAATGCAAAATGTACACTCTGAAATCATTTAATGATTTTATAAGAGCCAAGGCTTTTTTTTTCAATGATATTATACCGCAAGGCAGCATCTCAAATATTCCTACTAAAAAAGGCAATGGTCTGTTCAATCTGATCTCTCTTTTGCATCAATACCGCAGCCATGGTATGCTCCAATGCAAATGAAAATATAATGAAATCTTGAGTTTAATCGGGACTAATCAAGACTGGGGCGTTGGAAAAAGCAAACTTTACCAAATTAAATGACTTCATAGCATCCTCGCTCCATTTGAAAGTGCTGTCCTTTTTCAACATATTAGTCATTTCTCGTAAATGTTCTGCCAAATTGGGTATAAATCTGCATAAGAAGTTCATCTTACCATTGAATGCCTGAATCTCCTTTTTGTTACGTGGGAAATCTATGGGCTGAATTTCCTCCACTCTTGAAGGATCAATGCGGATACTGTCTTTAGAAATGATATGACCAAGAAGCTTTCCCTCATCCATAGAAAAAAGACTTTTCTTCAGGTTGAGAGAAATCCCAAAATTTTTGCAACTCTGAAATACAATCCTCAAGTGGTGTAGGTGTTCATCACCAGAATAAGAAAATACTATCAAATCATCTAAATAAACAACCAGAAAAACATCCTTCTCATTAACAAAAGCGATGTCCATTGCTTGTTGAAAAGTGGATCCAGCATTCTTCAATCCAAATGGAATTTTGGCGTACTAAAAAGTTCCCCAAGGGGTCGTAAAAGAAGTTTTGTCTTGGTCTTTTTCATGCACCAAGATCTGATTATAGCCTGATTAACCATCGAGTAGTGACATCCGCGATGCTTCAACTACTCTTTGCAGAATATGATCCATCTTCGGAAGTGGATAGTTATCCTTTAAGGATACTTTATTGAGATTCCAGAAATCTATGCACAACCTTATTTCTCCTGTCTTTTTGTGTACCGGGACTAAATTTGAAATCAAATCAGAAAATCTAATTGGAACAATGATACCAGCTTTGAAAAATCTGTTTACCTCTTTTTCAATGGATGGAAGTAGCTTTGGATTGATCCTTCTTAGCTTTTGTCTAAATGGCTTCTGATCCGGCTTGATAGGAATAGTATGTTGAATTATATTTTTGTCACATACCTTCAAATCTGAATAATCCCACGCAAACACATCAGAAAATTTAGAAAGTAATTTAACATACTGGGCTTTTACCTCGGGAGACAATGCTTTTGATAACTTCACAAACTTAGGCTTGTCAGCTGTTCCAATATTGACATCCTCAACTCCGTTATCAGTAGGCACCAAGCTCGAATTTCTTGCAACATCATCTTGATCAAAAAGCTCATCTAAAGGTATGATACCTCTAGGAATAACATTATCTTTCAGCTGCAAAACGTCCATCTGATTTGGTTCAATCTCTTGTTCATCGGTATCATAATCACCATCTATGGAAGCATCCTTGAATTTTCCTTCATTCTGTAAAAAAACATTGATTTCGTTGTCATCCCAAAACACTTGGAAATACCTTAAATTATTCAGAACAACAGGCCAATGTTTGACATGAATCTCAAATTTTTTGCAGGAGTTCATTGGAATCTTCAAACTGCTTGCAGCAGTGGCAAGTGAATCTGCAATACGATTATGAATTATGGGTATTGATGTCAAAGTATATTCAGAAAAAATTCTCAGGATGTCTAGGACTGAATTTCTATAGGCTCTCAATCGCAGATGCTTTGCTTGATACTCTCCTTTTACTTGTTTGATTACCAACTACGAATCTCCATAGATAGAAATCCTTTTTGCATTTAATTTCTTCAAAATTTTCAGACCTACAATCAAATCTTCATACTCTGCTTCACTGTTAGAGCAGTCAAAAGCCAACTTATAAGCACATACTCTAACATTACTAGGAACTCTGTCAAGTTGGAAAATAGAGCTCCGAATCCATATTCCTATACCAGCACCATCCTTACCAACAGCTCCGTCAAAACCCATGCTCCAAAGGCCTTCATCCTCTTCTAGATGCTAAAATTTTGTTTCTTTCTCTACCTTACCTTGACTAATCTCTTCATTTTTCTACTGTTCACAAACCTTTTGCTGCTGGCAGGTGGAAATCTCAGAAAGGCTTGCTACTTTTTCTTTTTCCTGTTTAAGGACTTCCCTAAAATTCTCTGAAATTTTTGGTACTTCATCTACTTCTACCAACTGAACATCTTCATCATTCAAACCACTATCTAAATATAGTACAAATTATTCTAAATCTATATGTACAACATTAATTGGATGATTAACTGGCTTCTCTTTTCTAGTGATCATATATTTCATTTTCTTCTCCCTGTATAGCTTTCTCAATTGAACGAAACGAGGAAGGTAGCATAAGAGAAATCAAGTTGTATAGTTCCCTTAAGTTTTGCACCCCACAATCTGGAAAAAAGCATACCAAACTGTGGTGGAATGTCAGCAACAACCACATCCATCAAAACATTCTTGGTTGGGATTTGATATAAAGATACTACCAAGTATTTGATAATACCAATACAACGGACCCTACCGGAGTCAAAGGAATACAGATCATGGTATTTGCAGGTAATATCAAGATCCAACTTCTCCATAATGGCTTTAGGCATCAAATTGTGAGAAGCTCCGGAATCCAACATAGCATTGTGTAAAATGTACTGATGCAATCTAAGACTCAGGTAAAAGGGAGGGACTTCACTATCTTCAGACTGACCTTCTATGGCAGGACCAAAAATGAGTTTAGGATGATCATCTTTGACATTTACCATATCTGACATAGATTCTATTTGAAAAATTCTAGATACCTGATGTTTATAAGTGCTGTTCTTCACCAACTTAGCTAAGGGAATGGACACCTTCAACTTAGCAATTTCATTTTCTAAATTAAAAGATGAAACTTTTTCTACCTCTTTGACGGGAAGATCTTTCTTCTCCACTTGCTCCTTCGTTGCACTTGGCTGATTATTCTTCTCATTTTCAATGTTATTTGTCGAGGGTACTTTGCTGGAAGTTGGATCAGCAGGTTCTTTCCCTTTCCTCTGAATATTTGAAGAGTCATTCTTTGATAGCAGCTCTTTCCTTTTTTGAATGGGATTGATTGGCACATCTCTACTCCTCAAAGAATACTGCTTCTGCTGTGCTGTCAAAGCATTCATATATCCCTGTTGATAATCATCGGACTCTTCCTTTAAAAATACGTCATTTGCCAATATGAAATATTCATCTCTTCGAGTGTCTGAAACCACTGCATATTCTTCATCTCCTGTCAGAAAAATGGGCATACCATCGACAGTGAAAAAATGACTAGCTTCAACTACTAGATCATCATCATCATCTGTTTCCATTCCCTGAACAAAATTTTGCTGCAAAGGAGTTCTGATCTGCTGATGTTGTGTTGTTTGGTCTTGCGTTTTATGTTCCCTCTTCTTGATTCGGAATTGGGGCTGTTGTTGTCCTCTGAAATTTGGATTCTGGATTGGTGTTTCAGGTCTATCTAAAATAGTCAACTGATCAACCATCTTCTCCACCGTTCGGATCAAAGTATCCATCTTAGTATCTGAAGGAGATGCTCCCTCCTTTACAGTCACTCTCTTTTCAGCTCTCATTTTTGCTCTTTTAGCCAGCAGATTTGCTTCCACGCTTACAACGTTTTTCTGCATATCTTCAAGTGTGGAAGCATCTCATTCTCGTAACTGATATGCCATGTCAGCATCGAAACCATCTGGAAATTTAAGTAAAGCTAACCCCATGGGGAGTTTGATGTTGGCCAGAATAGCATTATACACTGCATTAAACCTCACACAATAATCTTGTACACTTTCACCCACATTCCTTTTGATATTTTCGTACTCAGACAAAATTTGGAGTGGGTTTTTCTTTACCTCCCACCGGTCTAATAATTGTCTATGTAGCTCCACCAAAGTGTGGATAGAGGCTGCTCATAAGGCTCTGAACCATTTTCGAACTTCACCTCCAAAACTTTGGACAAACAATCTCACAGTCACATTTTCTGCCTCTAACTTATGAAGGCCAAAGAAGTCATTCATTTTATCAACATGTTGCTGTGCTGTAATGCTTTGAGTGGAATCAAAAAGAGGTATTTTAATTTTTTAATCAACAGGAATATCATTCAGATTCTGAGGTAAAACCAAGGGTGCATACCGGGTAGCCATGACTCGAGGTGGATTTAAAACAACGTTTGAACTAATAGGATTTAAGAGAGCTGTTGAGGGAGAAGTAGGGGTGATAGGTTGGAGGGGAAGGGTAGGTATAAACGGAAGTTGAGAATTGATTTCATAAATTGATGGGAATACTGATGAATTGAGGGTAGCGGATGCTGATTCTGATGATTCTAAAAGCTCAGGGATATTGGTAGCAGTGATAGATGATTGAGAAGAGTTTAAGATATAATCATCAATTGATCTATTTGACTTTTGAATTTCAAGATCTATAAGAAACTATGGGTCTAAAATTGTGTCATCAAGTGCAGTTTCAGATTTGGTTCTGAACAGAGAAAGCTCAAAATACTCATCAAAAGGGAGGTCTTCAACGAACAACCACTCATTGGGATGGGAATTGGATCTGAAAATAGGTCTAGGACTTACTGAACTTTCTTGTCTTCTGATTATTCGCGAAATAAGGTTATGATTTTCAAATATAGGGGGAGGATTTGGATCAGGATTGGCCCTCATGTATTTCCTTGAAGCCAGTGTGGTCAAATTTCAAAATTTTTACTTTGTAACGTTTTATTTCAGCCTAGCAAATTCTAAAACTCATCATCCAAAGTTCAAGAATTTATATGGAAGATATTACTGGGGTGATCAGTCTTTCATTTTAGATTTTTCCCCAGTATGGTCACCACTATGTTATCACCTAAATTGACTTCAGGTTGAAGGAAGGCAAGACAGGGTAACCACAAACCACACTTAGCCTTGTAGCTAGCCCTACAAGGCAGGGAGAGGGCTCTCTCCGTAAGAAATCTTAGTCAAGGATGACTGCGAAAAATTATTTTAGGCCAGGTATAGTAGCTCGAAAGGTTTTGATAGATTTTTTTGGTGTTTGTTGGATCAGATGGAGCTGGGCAGTTTAAGTCTGGGAAATTAAATCAGAAATACAGGGTATTCTATGGGGCAAGGTAGGCATGAAATTTAACGCCTTTGGCTTAATGATGTGAAGTGTTCAAGATTGGTGAGGAGTTGAGGAGGGCATATGAGATGAATCCTTTTCAAACAATAGAAAACATAAAATATTGAATGATTTCCCAAGGCAGAGCACTGTGAAAATGGATTCTACCTATCTAACTTGAAAACATTCAATAGAAATCAATGGAATGAATGATGGCATACATAGAAAATTTTAAAAATGATTAAAAAAGAAGAAACTGTGCTAAAATTCCATACCATAAGGATCCCATAAAAAATAGCTGCAAATATTATTAATTTCATGCCAAACAGATTACAAATAATGTACAATCAAGCTCAGAGCACCCAAGTGATTCCAACCTCTACAAATGACTAAAAAATTACATTAAATAGACTAGCCTCAGGGGGTGAATCCGTAAAAACAGGAGCTGTTTCACCTACCCCAAAACCAAAACCTGAAGATAGAAAAACCCAACAATATACCTCTGAAAGAGAGTAAACTTTTCATTCATTTCGACTATCTAGAAGTATCATCTGTTGCATTTACTCCAGCAAATGGAAAGAAAAAAAATATGGAATTGACCTGCCCCGTCATTTATCGTTTACTGCTGCTTCGTCGTTGATGCCGTAATGATCTCTGCTTTCAAAATTACTTATGGCCTTAACAGAATGCCCGCCCATTTTAACCTTTTTGCTGAAGAAAACCATTTTAAACCAATAAAATGAATGTGCCTCATTAAATGGAGAAAATCCCCTTTTCCTTAGGACAGAGCGGATATAAGTGGTGGGCCCGCAAGAATCGCAATCGCAAATGGAAGAGGAGCGGGAATGTTTTGGGCGGAGGAAATCGCGATATGTGATGAGTGATGGAGCGATGGAGCGATGGCGCGATGCGATGAGCGATGGAGCGATGGAGTGATGGAGCGATGCACGATGGCACGATGCGATGAGCGATGGAGGATTATCTTTTCGGCGGAAGCAAGATGGCATGGTTTGGCACTGCGGGAAATACGATATGCGATGCGCGATTATCGTATTAGGGAAGATGGGAAAGTGGGAGCAAAGCACGACGGGAATTTGATATGCAATGATGTGATGCAATCGCATCGGGGAAGTCAGGAGAGCGAGAGTTAAGCGCTGGAGGGTGATGCGATGTTGCGATGCGATCGCATCGGCGATGAGCAGTCGCATCGAGGTCGTAGGAGATGGAAATACAAAGGAAAAAAGGACTTTGTGGTAAAGGGAAAATATAGAAAAATGTAAAACTTTTAAAGTTAAAGGCCAGTGAAGTAATGGAAAAATGACATAGCTATGCTTTTTGAGACATTTATTCATTTGGGCATATTTTCCGATCTAGAAGCTGATTTTGGGAGTGTGATATATCGTTGGAAATATTTTTCTAATATACTTCTGATGAACATGCTTAGAATATTATTTGCACTGAAAATCATGTGTAGAACACACTTGAAAACCAGATAGAGAAAAGTCCCCTTTGACCCTTGGTGGTGGGCTGCGAAAGACTATCATTGGCTTTATGGAGATAGCAGATTTTGAAGTTCAACTTATTACAGATGGAAACATAAAATTACATAAGAAATGATAATAGAAACAAAGTACTCTGTTTTCACCTCAAAACATGTTTTGAGGTGAAAATTACTTTAAGCTTAAAAGAACAACTCTTTGACTTTTCTAGATACTATGCTTTGAGTTTACTTGGCATCCTCATGTCCTTGCTGATATTTATTGACACTTTCATCATTAATTTGAATATGGTGGAACCCTAAAACCTAATGAGACCAAACCCTATGACCTAATAAAATGAACTGTAGAGTGAAAATGAATCATGACTGAAGACCATAGAGAGGAGAAACAACAAGTATTTTTCATGAGGGAAAACTGATGAAGTGACCCCAACCATCAGTGGATCCATGACCTAATGGAGTGATAAAAAGTTATAGTATGAGACTCCTACTATGCAAATGCAAAAGAGTAGATTTTGATCACTGATGGCAGTATGAAAAGACTGACGCTAACACTATGTAGAATAATTTCTTCTCAACATACTTATGACCATTAGTGTATTTTCTATCACAACTATAACAAAGCCATTTTTCTCTCTTTTACTCCATTTTTTGTGGTGTCAACATTGTAGGTTGTGTAAGGCTAGGAGCAACAATACTTCCATCTTTATAGTTGTGAGTGGTAAAATTCCTTGTTTCCATAATTTTGATTTCAACTTTTCTTGCCATCTTGAATGCCTTCTCAAATGAATCAAGTTCGCAAATATGAACCTCATGTTGGATGTTGTCCTTTAAAATACCTATGAGTAAATCAATCCTATGCTCCTCTGGGATATCAGTTACCCTGATATTCAATTTTTGGAAGTCCTCAATGTGCTCCACCATTGAACCCTTTTTTTTTAGATTTGTCAATTGGCTAAATAAGGTGTTTCTCTTTGTATCCTCATAATGTGATATCATCTCCTCCATAAATGTTAACCAAGTGAAAAGTTATTTACGAGAACAAAGCCATCGATACCATACAAACTTATCAGGTTCTAAATATAAAGATGCAATGCATAACTTTTGTGTGTTTTGCACATCATGGAGATCAAAATATTGCTCCATTTGTAGTATCCATGTTATTGAATCCTTGCCATCAAACTTCCTCATATAGATCTTTGGAATGTGGTGGTTATTAAACCAAACATTGGAGTCTCTAGAATCATAATTCATATTCCTTTTATCCTCATCATTATTTTCATGGATTATCTTGTCACCACTAGGAAGCCTTTCTTGCAAAAAAAATTTCAACCCTTCCATCTTGACATTCATTATTTCTTCCATGTTAGCATTTAAACCATTCATGTCACTTTAATTTCTGATTTAAAACCATCCATTTTTCCGTTTATTTCTTCTTTTAAACCATCCATGTCCCCTTTTAAGCCATCCATGTCCCGTTTTAGTTCATCTTTGGTTGCTCTTTGTGAGAGTAAAATTTGTTGCACTTGGTCTCGTAATTTCGATATATCATGTTGCAATTCTTCCTCTTCATGTGTCATAGCAGATATTTCTAAGGGCTTAATGGGTGTAGAATTATTTTTCTTGGGAGGAATTTTAGAACCAAATACTAATATCTATACTTCAATATTCCCTTGGAATCACTTCAAATTGATTTTTCAAACAAAAGATGCAATTTAAAAAAAAATTACACACTTTTTTCTTGATTTTGAGGAGCTCGATATTTAAACGATTGTACCCATGTAATTTAGGCTCCCCAAGTTCTTAAATTTTGTCCTCTGATAGCCTTATGAGCCTTCTTTCCAATGCCACAAGTCATACCAAAATTGGATTCTTCAAGATAATGTTATGCTCAATCTCCCACGAAGACTTGATTATGGAATGGTTTAGTAGAGTGACCTTGTAAGGAATTCCACATTTCATTGTTTCAACATTTGGCCCTAAAAATGATACATGAAAAACTACAACTCGTCCAATTTCAATAACATTTTATGAAATTCAAATCCGAGGCTCATAGAGGAAGTTATGGCGATTTTCCCAAGGTCACATGTTTGAGACTGAATTCTGGAGCATGCAAAAACCCTAACTTCTTCCGACCATATCTCAAAAAATGTAGCGAATCAAGATCTAAACTTTTTACAAGAACTTCATCAAGATTTTGGCTCCTTATGGTTGCAATTTAAGCTTCTAAACCTTCATAGAAAATTCATTATAGTGAAAATTCCAAGATGGCCTATTTGTAGCAGCGAAACCATAGAATCCAAAGCTATGATACCAAATTTTATACAACCAACTCACAAATCAGAAGAAAATATATATCAATGACTTACAAATTTTCTTGTTCTAGGGGGGAACCTCCTTTACATTACATAAATGAACAATTCTTGGATGATACAAATGATGAGACCTCCTTGGTATATATAGGAGTATAAGAAAGGCCTAAACCAAGGAGAAAGAAAAATCGAAGTTTGAAACATCTCCCTCTCTCACATGTGCAATATTTGTAGGGTTTATGGAGAAGTTGCGGGGGCTAAAATTTCTACAGTAACTGCAAGTCCAAATTTTTTTTGTTGGGGGCCAAAATTCTAGATTGAAGCGCTGTTTGAGGAGCTGACACTTGGTGACTTTGGTAGAGTTTGTCTACTTGAAGGAAGGACTAGATTTTTTATTGGAGGAGGTATTTTTCTAGGTCAGAAGGGTCTTGGATTATCTCATCTTGATTTTAATCTACTAGAGGAAGAGTTTGGCTGGGTTCTCCCCTTCATAGGGGGTTTTCCCTAGCTGAGTGCCTACATCTTGTGTTCTCTTGATGTCTTTGTGATCTTCATAATTTTGGAAATTTTCTTGATCATGAATATATAATAACAAAGAAGAAGAAGAAGTAAAAAATAATAACAATAAATTTTCAAGTAAATGAGAAATAAAATTAATAAGAAACCCTAATACATTTCTCGAATGGATTTCTCAATACCTTTGGTGATGGCAGAGGATTTTTGAAGAGTAGTTTGACTGGTTGGAAAATTGAATTTCTCACATGGACGACCATGTACATTACGAGTTCAAAACCCCATCTCCTCCTAGTTCGGATTCAAATCATTGAGCACCGATAATTTTAGTTGATAATTGAAGTGTGTCGATTGTTTTCTTGTGTTTTTTTTGGCAATGGATAACGATTAGTATTTGTAGATTATTGTCTCTCTGTTAGTATATCATGTACTTGTACATGACCCTGTTGGCCAATAAATCTAGTAAGAGTGAGGCCAACAAATTTTTTAAAGAACCTCTGAAACTATGTAATCTTTTGAAGTAATGGAAATCCTTGCCTTACAAAAAAAATGAAAACTTTTCCAAATGCAAGTAGCTAAATATTCTCAAGGATATTTCTCTATTACAATTATGATTGTTAAGAGTGACAAAGGAAATATTATGATAATCAAATGAAAAAATATAACTTATGCTAACCTCATATATGGCATCAACAATTTTGAGAAAATGACTTCATACAAATATCTTGGGATCAATATTTGTCATGAGCTCAACTAGAACTACAAATTTTGAAAAATGATAAATGGAGGGTGGTAAGTGACTCTTCCTTACATTGATATCATGGCTATTACTAGGTACATAATGTATAAGAACATGATAAATGTAATGAAATACAAGTCCCTTCCTATGATTACTTTAAAATCTAGTCAAAAACACCTACAACTCAAGCAGGGTTAGCATAAATGCCTATTTTTGGATAAATAAAAAATGTATCAATAAAGAGGTCATTATGGAGAATAATTATATTATTAAATAAATTAAACTAATATAATACATGTAATTGATCAACCCTAATTTACAATATCAATGTATCTATTTTTTTTAACTAGTGAAACAAGAAAATCATCATTTCCAAAATAAGAACAAACTCTTATTAGCTCCATTTAGCAAGGGCGATGGACAATTGCTAGTGTCTTGGGTCAAAATATTTGTCACCATTATGACACTAAGAAGGTTGAAGACAATTTTTTTATAATGTCCATGTGTAACAAAATTATATCTCAATTCCAAAATATTTGTTACAATAATGAACTTACAAACTTTTTAACTCCTCAAAACTATGGTGATTTAGAGTTATTTTCATAAAATTCTCAAAACACATAAATAAGATTTTAAAGAAAACCAATATTTTTTTTTGGCAATATCTCAAGGTCCGTAGCTCATTATTATTTCCATAACAAATAAAAAAGAGAATAAGAGGAGGAAAAAAATTGTAGATGATTTCTTTCCCATACATTTAAAAAAAAAAAAAAAAACAAAAACAATATTAAACAATACACAAAAAAAATATAAAAAGAAATTTTCAAATTTTTTTAAAAATTCGCATAAAAAGAGTAACAAGTTAAACAAATATCCATAATTGACGAAAGTAAAGTGAATTTCCATGTACAACTTTTAAATTACATATGAATAAATATTCATATTTATGATAAAAACACTTATTTTTGCATGGAGGAATTAGAAAAGAAGAAGAGAGAATAAGAGGAGGAAAAAAATTGTAGATGATTTCTTTCCCATATATTAAAAAAAAAAAAAAATATTAAACATTACATATAAAAAAAAAAAATATAAAAAAAAATTTTCAGATATTTTTAAAAATTCGCATAAAAAGAGTAACAAGTTAAACAAATATCCATAATTGACGAAAGTAAAATGAATTTCCATATACAACTTTTAAATTACATATGAATAAATATTCATATTTATGATAAAAACACTTATTTTTGCATGGAGGAATTAGAAAAGAAGAAGAATACACTTAAAATATAAATCTATCTTTATGCGGAGGATAAGTTTTATACACTTATTTTTCCCTAAGGGATAAGTTTTGTATACTTACTTGGCCTCTAAGTTTTATTTTAATTTTTAAAATTTTATTTAAAGTTTTAAAGTTTTATATACTTATTTTTCCCAAAGGGTTTTTATATGCTTACATGGCTTACAAGTTTTATTTCTTACGTAGATGAATCCTTGCATGGAGGAATAAGTTTTATAATATTTACATAAAAGAAAATAATGTGAAAAAGAAAAATATTAAAGTAAATTAACAAGGCCATATATTAAAACTTATATTCTAAAGCTCAATTACAAATAATCTTCAAGTTACACACTCTTTAAATTTAAGTGAAATATTACAAAATTTTGGCAACAAATAAAATAAAGTGACAAAATGAAAATATTCCCTCACACAACAAAAAAAAAATTATAAACTAGTGTTACTTAGAATTAAAGGGATATTTACATGGAAGGGTACTACGATTTCTATTACTCCCATGACATCCAATAATATGAATATACCAAATTTTGCTAATCGATTATTGATTCCCAATTCAAATATAATAGAAAAGATAACATTTTGGATATGATATAAGTGATTACAACTGAATATTGGATATCATAATTTTGTATCACAATTTATTGTTAAATTGTTGTTGAAAAATGATGATAATATAATTATATGCTCACCCTAAATAGAAATAGTTGTAGATCAAGGCAACATAATTATGTGTTTACCTGAGATAAAAACATTGACGACTTTTATCTTAAACATGAAAAACTAGTTTTTAATATTCTCGTATGAGGAAAAGAGAATAATAATTCAAAATGGAGCCATGCACAAAAGTTTTGTCATAAAGATATATAAATTGTGGACAAAATAATAAATTCAATACAATGACAAATCACAACAAGGTTATGATGATTTGGAAGCGAAAATTAGAGATTGAACAATACCATTATCATCAAAGATGAAGATATTGTACACACTTGAAGGGAAATAAAGCAGCAAGTTATAAAAATCTCTAAATCTCAACATCAAATAAAAAAATGTTGAAACAATAAAATAACAAAATTAAAAGCACTCATAAAAAAATATTGAAAATCTCACTAATTTTTTTTGTCCAAATATAATGAAATTTCTCATTTGAGAAATCCTAATAAAACTTTACTAATAAAAATGGAGAATCTACATAAAGAGAAAAAGCCATTTCAATAAACATTGAAACAACTTACCAGCAAGAAATAACTAATTGATAAATAAACAATGATCAATTCCATTGACATAGAGAAGTTATCAATAATAGAAACCTAAAGACTATAGGAAAAGTAACCAATACAAAAAAAAATAAAAAAATCTTATCACTAAATATATCATAGAAGTATCAAAAGACAAGGTTTCCAAAAATAAGATGTAAGATACAAAGAATCTTCATCATCATCCAAACTATAAAAGTCATCATACGATTCAATAGCCTAACAAAGGCTAAATCAATATGAGAAGCTAAGTAAATATTCTATTATATTTAATAAATTCTCAAGTGTGGAGTCTTATTATTTTCCAAATCATAGAAGTTGTTTCCACATGGTTTTGCAAAAAAATAAAATAGGTTGTTCTAAATCTTCCACTATTTGAGAGTTTTACTCAATTATTGATTTCATATAATCGTGTGTCATTAAGCATGAAATGAAAATACATTACAATCCAAAGAAAAAACATAAAGCCATTTCATAAATATGCTTTGAGACCAAAACATTTTCAAAGGGGGAAGACTTGTAACATACCTAGAACATATTACACTATTACAACTATGATTATCATATACTGGTTATATTATAATAAATAATAATGTAACAATATTCCTATAACAATTATTATATAATCATGGATGGGTATTAATGATAAGTCATGCTCTTTCCAAAGACATGACTTATCACCCAACACATCTATTTTATAGTCAATGAATGATGAATTATATATATATATATATATATATATATATATATTCAAAGAGTGAATACTTTTAACATATCTAGGACATATTATAGTTAATATTATCATATAATGATTATTATGGTATAGATAATAATCATGTAACAATATTCATATAACAATTATTATATAATTATTGATAAGTATCGATGATAAGTCGTGCCATTTTCCAAAGAAACGAGCTATCACCCACTACATGTATTTATACATATATGTTGTACTAAATGAATGATGACTTTGATATGTGTGTGTGTGCGTTCATTTTGAAATGAACTACTAATTTCAAAAAAATAAAAATAGAAAACTAAAAACACATTGAGATTGAACCTTAGTTAATCAATATATACTTCATTGTATTAATTTTATTCACATTTTTCATCATTAATTCATTTGTCTTTTTGATAGTCCTCGATTTGTATCTGCTCAAACTCAATCTTAATCTCAAGCAACAAATGGGAGGTATGCTCCCTCTAGAATTGGAACTAATGACCCGAGCCCTTTTAATGCTTCCCAACCTATTCCTTTGCTTGGTTCCAAATCTATTTACCCATTGATTCTTTCTCGGACTAACAACCTTACCCCACATATCTTAATTATGCCATTTAGAAAAAATAGTAACACTCTTTACCTCACTCTCGCCTCATCTTGCCTTATGATACGTTTCCTCCCTCTTTCGGTTCTGTTTTTCTTGCCAGCACCTGATTTCTATTCTTTCTATTAATCTTCTCTTCTTCTTTGATTTCACTTGGTTGTGATAGAATTTCCTTGTGCCTTGGTTTAATCCCCTTTGTTTAAATGGTGAGGTTCCATAAAATTCCTTTCTTTTTGGGAAACCATAATCTTTTGTTGGTGAGATAGGGTTCATTTTCTGTTACCCGAGCATGATATAACGAATCATTGGATTATTACTGGTTGAACTAGTTCATTTACTTTCTTGAACTCTCGCTCGACCTTCAAACCTTGGGTGTGAGCTTCTGCGCATTGAAGGGGTTACCCCTTCCCATGAGCATTTAGGGGTCGCTTCGCCTCTTGGAGAATCATATTTGGAGATTGTGGGTGCAAACCCATTGATGAACTTGCATACCAACAAAGTAGTGCAATGGACCAAGATCTATCATATCGAACTCTGTCATCAATGTCTGCTAACATTTCATTTCTAGAGTTAATACATTTGTTCTCTTCCTTGAGTGGTGGGCTTAATGAAGAGTTTTTATGCTCCCGTTAATGTGTATGTGCCTTCTTATAGTTGGGCTTAGTGAAGACTTTTTATGTTCCTTTTAATGTGTATGTGTTTTTTTTTAGGCTCGGGTCTGAACCATCAAATTTGGTTCATGTAATTAGATGTAATTAGATGAACTACATTAGATGGTTCCAAACTATCCACCAACAAATGATAATGTGATTAATCTAAAAAAAAATAGCTAAATTAAGATAGAATTTGGTAGGTGGATAGAAGAATAATGATGCGGTAGCTGAATCGAATGTGACAGGTCGTTGTGGTTGCAATCATCATATACCGTTGCAAATGCAATTGTCATATAGGTAATGACATGTTCTCTTGTTCGTTGTCAAGTCAAACAAAGAAGAGAAATGTGGCTATCAATATATCATGTGTTATCCATCCATTAATAGGAGGGGGCAATATATGCCACCAGTTGGATTTAAGCAAGTACATAATCCAACATGTGGCATATACTACCCCTCATATTAATGGATGAATAGCACAAGATATATTGGTTGCAGGAAATACACATCGTGTTATAGTCCTCGCCATAATCATATCCCCTTTTCATGAGCAAAAGATCAATCGCCTTTACTTTTCGTGGTGTTTCAATTCAATCAAAGAACAAGGTTGGACCTTACTCATTAACTTTTCCTCACGTTTCAATTCAATCAAAGGATAAAGTTGGACCTAACTCATCAACTTTTCCTCTCGTTTCAATTCAATCAAAAGACAAAATTGGACCTTACTCATCAAAAGACAAAGTTAGACCTTACTCCTTTAAAATATAAACACCTAGGCTTACTATTAAAGCCAACCTAAATTTATTTTTTAAGTTTAGATTTATAAGTGTCTCAAAATATAGAATTCTTTAAAGTATAAATATTCTTCCAATTTTTATACTTTAAATTGAAAATTGAAAATTTTTAAATTAATTTAGAAAACTTAAATAAACATTTTCATAATTTCTAACAAAAATTAAATTTTAATTTTTAAAATTAATTTATAAAGGTTAAATAAACATTTTCATAAATTCTAAAAAATAATTGGAAAAAATCACATAAAACGTGTACAACAAATTGTAATGACAAAATATTAAAACACAATTTCCGACAACCCACTCTAAATACACAAAATGGACTTATACATAATGAATATTGTGATTTAATACAGAATTATGAGGTGTTTTGCTTCCTCTTTATATCCCATTCATTTACGATGTTAAACTATAAAATATACAAAATAACAGAAACTGATCCCGTTTCCACTTAGATAAGGAGATGAAGTTTAGGTAAATGATACATAGGTTTTTTTATTTTCTTCTTAATTTTTGAAAAGAGCTAGGTGGAGATTAGCTAGGGTCAGTATTATTCGTTTATTATGAGGATGTTGTAAGGACTTGGTCATTGTTAGTTTGATTGATTATTGGTTTATTATGAAAATTTTGTTGTAAGTATTAGGTATAGTTAAGTTTGGATATTTATTTAGATAGTTTATTTTAAAATAATTTTAGTATTGTGTTTTTTCATAATATATATATTTTTTTTAATTTTGAAATTATTTAAAAGTAAACTAATTAAATTTTATGAATGTTAAATTAATAAATACTATACTAAACCAAATAATCTAAAATAAATAAACGGATGGATTCTATTAAAACTCTATCCCATTTTACAACTAATAGTTAACTCCATCATGAACTCTACTACGCGATTGTGTGTCAGGTTGAGGGTGCCAAACAGGGATGGAATTGGACGGAATTTGAAGAGCAAATTGTTTGTTATAACGTGATTTGCTGGTTGAATGATTTTTTTTCCTGACTATTAAGATTTCAGGTTAAAATAATCAAAACAATTACTAACAAATTTAATCGAGGGTTTGAGATTTGAAATTCCTACCCTGCTGCCAAAGTACTGGAATGTCCACGAGTGAGTTTTTTTAATTAAAATATCAAATCTAACACAAAACCTGGAACTGATCTACTGTACAAACGTTCATATGTTAGTCAGTCTTAGGTCGTAATGCATTGTAAAAGTTAAAAAAAGATACTGTATTCTAACGCGTAGTCTATTGAGATCGCATTTTGACCCAGAATCTGGTAACGATTTTCAGAAAATTTGGCAAAGATTTGCCCAAAATCTTGTTTACAGTTGTTAAACATTAGTATTTTGAGTGCCCCAGGGGTTTTTGATAGTGCTGAATCTATTTCCACTATCAAAAATGGATTCCAAGCACTGCAACTACTTGATTTTTTAAAATTTAGTTGACCCGATTCCGACAGATTTCTGCGGTCCGAGCCAAAACGCGGCCTCGGTAGACAACTCTGTATTCTAATTGTTAAATGTTTTTGTTGGTTTTTGGTAAATTATTAAGGTAATTTTTATTGAAATTTTATAGATTTTTTTTGAAATTCTAAGTTTTAGAGATGTAATATGTAGAAATTGAATGACTGTGAGGTTTTTTTTAAGGGTTAAATCTATTTATATGGTAAAAATATATTTTAAATATTTTAAATTTTAAATTTTATAAAAAAATATTTCACTTTATTTCCAAAAAATAAAAACTAAAACTTGTAATATTCAGATTACTCTATACATTGTATATTTTTCACTTGTAAAGTTTGTAATATATTGTATATCTTGCACTTGGATTTTTTTCTCTCTGGATGATAGAAAGGGCAGTCGGACATGGTGGCCCTAATGTAGGAGTGTGTGTAAAACTATTTCACAAGTATAGATCTACCAAAAATTAAGAGGGATCAAATCTCATTTTATGTAAACCTCTTTTTAAAATGAAAAACTTGAAAAAAATATTACAGATCAAAAAATTTAATCCCTTTCAGTGAGTGATTAACATAAATTTATAGTGATTTTTTGTCTCTATATAAACCGTGTGATATTTTATCTCTGTAAAGTAATATGAAATTATATTGTTTAACATAGATATGGAAACATTTTATTTATTATTGGAATAATAAAATATCAATTTATTAAGTGAAGACAATGAAAACATAATTATTAATATTTTATAATGCTTTTAATTAAAACTAACCAAATATGTATATTTGTTTATGTTTTCATTATAGTTAATAATATGTTTTCATTTAAAGTATATTGTTCAAGAGAAACATGTCAACTCCAAATTAAGCACGAATAAGTCTTATACTGAATGGTAGAATAAACCTCCCACTCAATCATCAACTAACACATATAATGTAATGGCCTACCTAAATTAAGTTAAACACCATAACATACTCTGCGAAGCTTCGGCGACCAAAAAAATTTCTATTGGGTTGGCAGTATGCAGGACCTTCCTCCTTGAAGAAAAAGATGATTGATGAGTAAGTGAGTTTGATAGTAAAAATATTATCATTCCTAATTGAGAAAGAGATGGTTGATGAGTGAGTGAGTTTGATAGCAAAATATTTTCAACTTTCACTTTTTGTATTACTGAATTCTATGACTTCATGTTATAGTATTACTGAATCCTCTGACTTCATGTTATAGAAAATAAGTTGATGAGTGAGTGAGTGAGTTTGATAGGAAATATATTTTTAACTTTCACATTTTTATCACTGAATCCGCTGACTTCATGGTATAGAAAATAATGTTGTAAGTACTACTGAATCCTCTGACTTCAGGTTATTGAAACTAATTTCGTTGCATGGATAAGCACGTGAGTTGTACCGTTGAAACGCACTGAATCCTCTGACTTCAGGTTATAGAAAATTTGTTAGCAGGATAAGCACATGCATTGTACCGTTGAAACGTACAGAAAATAAACTTGGTACAAGTAAAAACACATGCATTTTACGGGCGAAGTATGGAAGTTGAGATAGCGATAAGAGAATGCCTGCAGAACTCCAAAACATATGAACAAACTCTACCGAACCCTACAGATTTCTTTCACCAAATTCAGAAGATATGTCAGGCTTTGCACGCAACATGGAGATGTGTTTGCATTCAACAACTTGCGTATTCTTTGCAGCTGAACACACAACATTCTCGGTGATGTGAAGCTCAATATCCGGCCCTACACACAACATGGAGATGCATTTGCATTCAGCGGTTTCATTATTCTTTGTACTTAGTACCAAATGCTTGGTGATGTCAAAATCAAATGACCATTACGAGTGAATGAGGGTTGAAAGTAGGGGTAAAATTTGATGGGAGAATTAAACGGTTGGTTACAAGGTGATTTAAATATAATAAAATTAGTATAGATTGTTAACATGAGTTTAGAGGGATCAATTTTTTTGAATTGCAAAATTTTTTTTTATAGTCTAAAATTTACAAAAATTACACCCTGCATTTCTCTAGATATTTGATAAATGATGAGTAAGATGATTCTTCTTTATTTTTAAATATATTTCAATATTACTTAATTTTATATAATGAAATATTTTATTTATGATGCATATTGAATTTTTTGTACTATTAATATTTTTTAAATGTCAAATTCTTTTTAGTATTTCACACTCCACACATAACTCTTTCTAACGGGATCTAATTTTCTATTAAAAAATAAATTAATTACAGGTCAAAGAAAGAATTGAATTTTTTTGCTTTCAATTTTTCTTTTTCTATATATATATATATATATATATATATATATATATATATATATATATATATAAAAAGTTGATATTGAAATTATTTTACTTCATATGGACGTAGAAATATTTTATTTATAACTCAGAGTGAGAATCAAATACTTTTACCATATATACTTTTGCATTTGGGTTATACAACAAATAAATCAAGCAGAATTAGAGTGGACTACTTTTTATAATACTTTTAGGTAAAACAAACCCCATATATGTGTGATGATAGTAGATATTATTTTTTAATTTAAAGAATATTTTATTTTTATTTTAAAAGGGACATGTGTCAATTGATTGTTGAACATGGACTAAATTACACATGACCTTCTTATTGGGTTGTAGAATGTATTGGAAAAATAGAGCTAGTGCAAATAGATTGCACACACAACACAAAACCACACTTTCTTCTACAAATCTTGATCATAAGAAAGTGGATTTATGGCTGGGACATGACACAACTACAACTCATACACAACCATTTCTAGAATAGCACCTCAATCTCAATCACAACGAGTAACAAACATGATGCACATGGAAGCATTATTTCCAACACCCCCATGTAACAAATACTAAAACAAAACATTACAACAACAATATGAATTTCACATTTATCTGATATGGTCATCACTAACACTCACATCCACACATACCGTTTGAAATCTCATGATTTCTGTTTTTTTCTTCACCACACATTCAAGCTTCCCACTTGATCCATTTAAGACATAACAGCTTTAAGCCATTGTTGACATACTTTGTAGAATTGAAGCTTCTGATTATCCTATGGCAGTGCCACCATCTGTTGAATCAACAACCCTTGGAAACATTCAAGAATTATCTATGATAACATTATGGGTACAAAATGTCTTCAACAAACAATTCTACAACTTGACTTCGTATAAAATAACCTATATTGATGCTTCCATAGCGCTATGGGTCACACCAACTTGACCTTATTAAGAACAACTTGTAACTAGCACATTACAACATAATAATAGTGCAACATACCACACTATAAAAACTAGATAAACAAATATTTTATGAGTTCAAATTTTGAAGTGTTTGAAGCTGCATAGGAAATTATGTTTGTAATGTTTTTCCTTTACACAAACCTCTCTACAAATATCACTGGGCCATATCTCAAAGCAAGATCTGCTCCTTTTATTTGTAAGAACATTATGCCGTAAAATTATACAAAATTTACAAATTAGCAATTGTACCATATGTTGCAAAGGAAATTTTTTAAGGCATAAATTCAAAAAGAATCTTGACATATACAAGATTAAATAAAAAATTAGTAAAAAAAAATTCCATTTAAAGATAGAAGATAAAGAGAAATCACTTACATTATGTCAAATTTACATATTCTACAACCTTTCCACCATATATTGTCTCTCAATATTCAAAGATTCTCTTTCAAGTTCCAATAGCAAATATCTCATAACAAAAATGCTCTTTTGAGATATTGAATTGTTTGAATTGATCAAAATCTTACAATATTTTAGCACTTGCTCTTAAGGTGGGTACATTTGTTTTTGCTTGTCCTTACTTAACTTCTTTGGGGCATTTTGACTAGTTGGTAACATAGGAGGTTTATTCAATCTTTTTTTCAAAATGACAAATTCAAAATTTTCTATTGAATGAACTGATTTAAATGAGAGAAAATAAATAAATATATTAATAAAGTTAGTCACTCACATAACAAATTTACCTGATTACATAGTCACTAAGGCCCACCGTCCCACCGTCTATGTCACCGTTAAATAGACAAACATTAACATTATTATCAGAGTTGTTTATTGTTGAAATTTTTTTAATTGTTTATGTCACAGTTTAAATAAACAGACATTGAAATTATTATCAGAGTTGTTTATTGTCGATTTCTTTTTACAACAGATAGCCTATTTTGTACCCTAACTTGTGAAGTTTAATATCCATCCTTTGTCAATGCCTATTTAAACATGAAAAAAAACTCAACTACAATGCATTTGTGTGGGTCCCGTCACCCATGTGGACACACAAATCCAGGTTTAAGAAAGTTATTTATGTGCCTAATGGTGTGGAAACCCTCATTATCATGCTTTTATATGTTAGAAAGATATATACCATGGTTTGAGTTTCAATGAAAGAATAAAAATATCTTTTATATTTTATATTTTATATTTTCCGTTAGATATATCGTAAATGAAATCAAAAATGAAAATGAAAAGGTGATTAAAAAAAAATTGATAAATAAGTAAATAAAGTTAGTTTCAATATATAAAATATTAAATAAAAAATATAAATATATACTAGTAAATGAATGATTGAATTAAAGTTGCAATTTTGTTTTTATATGGGTGTGTCTTTTGTTAACATATGTTATGATTTTTTACTGAATAATTGAAATATAATTAGACTTCAATTATAAAATTTCAAACTCAAATAATTGAAATATAATTCTACTTCAATTATAAAAATTCAAACCTAGTAATTAAAATATTATTAGATTTCAATTACAATTTTTTTTTCAAGGGAACATGATGTTATGACTCAGTCTATAAAAGTCAGCTACCTCCATTGTTTAAATTTGAATTGTATTGAAATTAGGTAGCATCAAAATTATGCAACAAAGCATCAAAAATGATATTCAAATAAATGAAAAGCACAACCCAAAAAACTCTAATATAATGTATAAGCACTCAAGTATGGTTGTAGGTGGTTTAATTGCTACACAACTAAATGTTTTCTTGAAAACATACTATAAAGTTACTTGAACATCTCATACACTTGAGCTCAAGTATTTTCATAAGAAAAGTGCTATAAAAAATCAAAACAATAATCTCAAGGTTTAATACTTTTCATAAGAAAAGTGCTATAAGAAATAAGAACAATAATCTCAAGGTTTAATCAAATTCAATAAAAAACAATGGGCCTACCTTCCTCAGGCAGTTTGGCTTGAACTAATTATAGAAAACAAGAGTAGTCTACATTTTAGTCTATTAACATCTCCTTTTTCCAATGTAAAAGAACCCCCTTCCACAATGGAACAATTTAATAGATTTTGATTTTTTGTTTTGTTTTGTGAACAAGTTCTATATTTTTTTCAAGAACATAAAATGAAACAAATATTAGTAATTTCTTATTTTTGTATAATAGATGGTTCCTATTACGGAAACCATGGTATTGAATATAGATCACACAACTGTTAAGAAAAATACTCAAGTAAACATTGAAATATGTGAGACAGACTATAGCATGAAGTTCAATATTTTTCATGAAATTCAATCTAAATAATTTAATATGACTAACTTGCAAAAATATATTGAAATCTGTGAGATCACACCACAACATGAAGTTGAGTATTTTTCATGAAATTCAATCTAAATAATTTAATATGACTTACCTGCAAAATGATCTTAGTATCATCATTGGTGAGCTTCCCTCCTTCTCCAGAATACTCAGAAAATCGCCCTTTCCTCTTCCATTACATGAAGTCATTTCATGCTCATTTCATGTTCCTTTTTCAGCCTCTTACGAAGGGTTCCTTTCATGTTCCTTTTTCAGCCTCTAACGAAGGCTGTAAGGTTGCCGATGAGGCCATACATTCATGTTCCTTTTGTAGCTTCTAAGGTTGCCGATGAGGCCATCGAGATGGTTCGAGGGAAACCATTTTCTTGGAATCTATTTCAGTACACAGATCAAACCGATCACAATCACAACAGAGATGTGCAACAACTGGAGGGATAAATCTATCACTTTATATTGTATTTATTTTTGCTACTATATGCTCAACCTTGTATATGATAACATGTTGGAAGACATATTCGTACGGCTTAGTAAGTTAGTTATTAGGTAGTTAGTTGCTTAAATGAAGAAGGTTGTTGATCCAATGGCCTAAAACATTTCAATCATCTAACATTTAATCTAATGGTGCATACAAGTACACAGTGGCAGCCATAAAAGTTGTTTTCAAATAAGAACGCCTTAAGGCGTAACTAGAAATTGCACCACATGTTGCAAAGGAAACGTCGTAAGGTTGTGGTATAGGAAAGAATAGCATATAAGAAAAAAGAGGTAGTAGGAACTTTCTTAGCTCCAAATGATCCTCCAGAATAAGGGGTGGAGAATTATGTTTACTGGACCTGAAATCAAAATATCCATATTGGTTAATTGATGTGGAACACCTTCTTTGTTATTAATTGCATGTGAGATGTGTTTTTTCATAATGGATGAGACATTTTGGCCAAAGTACTCAAGACCTCTATATGACGAAATCTGCATGTTTATTTATTTTTATTTTTCTGCATGAAGGATGCACTTGGTTTTTATGACCAAGTTGGGTAGAATTCACCCTTACACGAAATTATTTGCTTCTATCACATTCACAATATTGAATTCCTCTGATACTACTCCTAGAACTTTGACTCTGCTCTATAGATAGAATTATTTAATGGAATAAAAACTTATCACTATGACATGTTGTACTTCATAAGAGACTACTAAGAAGTTGAAGTATGGTAAATCCATTTTCACATGTCATTTGAACATAGGGCATAGATTTATCTTATTCGTCAATTTTGTGGATAAGAGACATTTGGGCCCTTTTAACCCTTGGGGATGATTAATTAATCTCAATTGAGATAATTTATATTAATAAATTATATACAATCATATTTTCATAATTCCTCTTTGAACAACCAATATTCCACTTCTTTGGAACTTTTCACTTCAGTCAGAATAACAAACATCATGAAGACCCAAAACTAAGAAAAAAATCAACTCATAATCAAGGAATCTAGCGACTTCTTTAAGGATCATAATTCAAGACTTTAGTGCCTTTAAATATCATTTATTTTCCCATCAAATAAAAAGAAACAATCAAATTTTGTATGACAAGAATGGGAGCAATTTTTTAATGTAATAACTCCCTTCCCTAGTGATAATACATTTTTGTTTTGAAATGAAATTATTTCTCGATCTTTTAAATAATAGATTCCTCCCCAAGTGACCCTTTAGAGATACCTTATTTTTTTCAACTGATTGCAATAGGTAAGTGTCTTTTGTCTAGCTTTTTCTGAGTCATTGAATTTAAGGGCAGAGGTAAAGAGACTACTAGACAAAAAGGAGCAGAATGACTATCCATTCTGATTTTCTCATGTGGGCCTTCTTCAATTGATGAGATAGTAGGAAATTTCTCCTCTAAAATAAACAGTGGAGAATTATGTTGAGTGAACTACTACTCATGTAGCTTTGAATCCTCCTTACAATTGGAATGTTTCTCTTCCCATAACTCTATCTCCGGTTATAATTCTAGCTTTCTCTTGTTTATGACTAAAGTGTCTCTATATCATTATTTTTTTCTCGTTTTGAGCACTTGCTTGAATCAATGAGGTAATGTAGCTCATCTGGATTCCAAAATCCTTGATTAACCCGTTTTTTGAAGAGTCCTCTTATGTTTTTAATTCTACTATTTGGTCCTCCATAGCCTTGTCAATATCGCTTTCTTCTAAATAATCATGCATTCTTGATAAGTATCCATTGTCATGCTTTTCTTCTTCCATATACTTCATATCTAAATGAATGGAACATGAGATAAGATTAGTGACATTTTCCAAATTCCAAGATTTTTCATTGCACTTCTCATGTGTATCAAGAAAATTGGATTCCATTTAATTTTTTATATATTAAGAAATAATACTCATGAATTATAAAACAGTTGTAACATAAATAATATATAACAAAAAAAACCCATGTATTTTTGGAATAATAAAATAGTTGTAACAAAAATAATACAGAATAAGAAAAATTATGTATATTTGGATGTATGAAAATTTAGATACATTTTATTAAGTAAAATTTTAAAAACTATGTATATTTGGATATATGAAAATTTAGATACATTTTATTAAGTAAAATTTTAAAAGAATAGTGGTTATAAACATTTAAAAATAATTTTATTAAATAATTAGTTTAGATCCAAAGTTAAGTTTGATTTAGGCCATCTTAGTTCCCCCTATAAATAAACTACACTCCACATGAATACCATGGGTCAATACCATGGGCTGTATTTATAGTTTATCATTATTTTATTTTATTATTTTTATTTTATTATTTTATTTTGACCTAGTTAAAATGTTCATTACATTATGTTAATCTTTTTATTTAATTTAATTTAATTTTTTAATTTTGTGTAATTTGACATAGTCAAATGTTAAATGTGACATTACAACCTTTCTATCATACTTTGTTGGAGACCCCGATCGGGGTGTCAAGAAGAAGTGTATGGGTGTTGGACTACGCCACGTGGTGGAGGAAGTCTAATGGGCCATCACGCATAATGATAATGCAGGGTGGTGGAGGTCCTTCACATGAATTCCCATTAATGTGCATGAAGGAATCCGTCCAAAGTCTGTCAGGCGAAACTTGGAAAGTACGTCGGGAGCGGGGAGGTAGATTGCATAAGGTGAGTTTCCATTTTAGTAAGGGTATTGGTACAGAGTAGCAAAACCAAGTTCACTTTGTGACGGATAACTTGTAGGAGGAAGGTAATTGGTAGCACCAGTGGAATATAACTCGGTATGTAATGGTTTTCGTGACCCTCATCTCCCGATTCGATTTTCCTCTTCCCATTCTGCAAAACAAAGATGAAGGTACTCCTTGTGTCTATATTAAATTCATTTATTTTTGTGATCTGTATTGGTCTCATTTCATGTCGGCCTGTTTCTCTGGTTGTTATAGAATGGCTGAGGTTGTAAGTCAGGAGATAGAGCCTTGTCTCCGCAGCCCTCCTTGTTCCTGCCGTCATAATCTCTGCAATGATCTCAATATGTTGTACGGTTGTTTGTCTTGGTATTTTAATTTGGCTTTCATAAAAGACCTGGTACTGGTTCCTAAATTCTTACAAACTCTCAAGGATGTTGAGGCCTATATGAACTATTTCAATTTTCATTTGATTTCTTGTAGCAATGGTATGTTTAATTGCATGCAGCTCTGTGTATGCTGTCAAACCCTGTCTTTTATAGAATATATGTGGGTTAATGAATGGAATAGCCCTCGAATGAATGGTTGTGTCCATAGTGGGATTATACTTCATTTCCTAATTCTGTTTTAATACCAATGGATTCATAGGGACGGTCGGGGTAAGGGTTGCATTCGGGTTACTGTTTTTCATTAGTTGCCAAACAATTTTCATGCTCAGGTCTATATGAATTATTCAACTCTTTGGTCGATTTCGTGTAACATTGGTATGTTTAATTGCATGCATTTTTGTGTCTGCTCTCAAACTCTGTATTTTGTGGAATATCTGTGGATTAATGAATAGAATAGCCCTCGAATGAATGGTTATGTCCATAGTGGGATTATACTCCACCTCCTAATTCTGTTTCAGTACCATTAGATTAATGGGGACATTTGGGGTAAGGGTTGCATTTGGGTTACTGTTAATCAGCGATGAAATATTCTTTCTTGTCAATCTCTTTTGTTGACAAATCAATTGTGGAAAGGGTCCAGAGAGCTTATTCTTGGTAACAATTTAGACTCTGGCAAAAAGACCCTGTTCATTCTAATACTGGGGATTCCTGAGGTATTCAACAGAGTGTATTCGGTTCATGTTACTGATCTCTCTCTATACATAGGGTTCCTATCCAGGCTTTTAGGAGACATTCTTCATCGGGCCATCATGGTAAAAGCAAAGACATAGGTAGAGGCAAGAAACAACATATTAATCAGACTCTTGGTCCAAGTAAAAGAGGAAGGAAGAGTAATAAGAAAATCCTGGAGAATATTGCTGATGTATATGAGTTTGGAAATTCGGTTCATATCCGAAATACAATTCATGGTTGGGAGAGACAAAGTGACAGTGAAGATGATGACCTGAATGAGCAAGAGGCTAAAATGGATTTCATATCAGACCCAGGTAGTACAAGAGGTCATGTATCTCTATTTCAACAGTCAGTTAAGACTTATTGGAAAATGAAATGTGTTCTAGCAAAGGAAATGGTGAGCATGGAAGTAAAGAAAGGCAACTCATCAGTGATTTTTGAACTTCAACAAATAAAACAAGATATTCATGAGATGGTGAAGGCATAGATCCAAGCAAATGCTAGAATTGGAAAGATTGAGCGTCAGCTTCAAAGCATGCAGCAAGTGGAACTGCTGGGCTTCACGACAAAGGACCCAACCCCCGTGGACCCTTTTGATGGAAAATCTTCTTATTTTATATTTTTTTCTCATGTTTTTGGCGGTTAATAGTTATAGTTTCTATTTCAGTTGTAAATGTTATGGACATAGTAAAGTGATAAAAGCAGTAAGTAGAAGGAAAAAACAATATCACTTTTGGTTAGCCTTTAACTCTATGTGGTGGCCAACAGACTTGGTTTCCTTCGGGCAGGTTGAGGCTACAGTAAATGATAAAATATGTATAGCAACTTTCTCTTTCAAAATATGAAAATAGAAAGGTACTATGAAATTTACAAAAAAAAAAAAATCATACTTTGTTGGAGAGCATAGTAGCACAAAAATGTAATATTTAAATATATAAATAGTTATTTTCCTTTTTTTATATACCCAAAAATTTATTTTTTATGTATTTTACAAATTTTTTTATTCATTAAACTAATTTATGTTAAATCTAGTTTTATTAAGTTATTAATTTAAATTTTATTAAAAAATTACCAAAACCTAAATTCAATCTAATTTATTAAAAAGAAAAAAACTAACATTATAAAAAATATATATAAAAATATTTACTTGATCTAATGGCTTAAAACATTTCAATCGTCTAACATTTAATCCAAAATAAGAATGCCTTAAGGCGTAAATATAAGAAAATTTTCTTACAATTAACCTATAAACTAATCTTCAGATTGATATTAACCATATTGAAAAGAGAATATACTTATATTAAAATATATTGAAGGTTAATGTTTTAGTTTTTTAAGTATATATATATTTTTAATTTTTTTACAAATCTAATAAATTTATTGAAATCAAAATTTGTTAAATATTAAAATCAAATGATAATATTTTAGTCATTTTCAAAGCATATTAAATGATAAAGTTTTGTTTTTTTATTTTTGTATTTTGTATTTAAAACTAGAAATTGTCCCACAAGGTGTAAAGAAAGGTTGATGGGAGTTGGAAATTGAAAGAAGTGTACCTTATTTTGAAAAAATAATTGTTATATTAAATTTAGATTGTTTAGTGTATTTGTGTGTGTGTGTGTGTGTGTTTTTATTTGCAATCATATGCATCATGAACGAACACAATGCCCATATAAAATAAATATTATAAGAATAACTTAAAATTAAAATTCTTATTTATTAAATGAGAGAAAAATAGAGATTGGTCAATGACTCTGATGTAGAAATTTTCTGACAATGATTATGTATGACTAAAATTCTATAAAAGTTGATATTTGAGTGGCTGATGTTTAATGGATATGATTTTTATTTTTTTTAATTGATTTAAATGATGGAAATATTAAATTTGTTCTTTAATTAATTATAATTTATAATATTTTTCGGCATCAGTAAACTCTACCATAAAATCACATATATGAATTTAATAATATACAAAATATATTTCTATCTTTCCTATAAAATAAATGTATAATCATCTAATCGTGATGGCCGGGATGAGAGGGGAAAGGCCACACCGGAAATCAAGGACACTAATTTCTGAAGATTCTTAAGCAAAATCTAAACATAGTAGAGCGGACAATCATCCTTTTAGATTTTTTTTCTAAGTCAATTTTGTGACAAATTTAAGGTTTTTATGGTTTCAAATTTAGGTTTTCCTTTGGTAAATTTTGTTCCATGGTCAATTTTGCAACAAATTTAAATTTTTCCTGTATTAAATTTAGGTTTTGTTGGTTTATTTTGGTGAATTTTTTTTTCAAACCATAAACCTATAAATACATTTGAAAACACATTTTAAATAACTAAATTCACAATCTTACAACCAAATTCCAAAACAATTGACCTTAACCTCCATCATTTTCCTTTCACTAGACATTTAGCCATTCCTACTACAGATTAACAACATATTTAAAAATAAATAAGTAATAATTTTTTTATATATTTTTTTGTTAAGTAAGAAGGAGTTGGTTTAAATATTATATGTAAATGAATATTACAATTACTTTCTATGGTTGATAGGATTTGAGACTACACAAATAACACTTTACCAACAATAATGAAACTTGACAAATATTGGAATCTTTGTCATTTATAAATGTTCACCAATGGTAATAAAACTAGAAAAATATTGCATTCTTTGTCTTTTATAAAAATTCTTTTAAATTAACGGATTCCAGACCATATGTAAAGTAATCCATTTGCAAAAGGCTTCTCAATGTTTCACTACCTTGGTCCATTAAATAAAATAAATGCATAATAGAAAATATTGATTCAAACAAAAAGGTAAAGAGCAAAGTATACAAACATATTTGGACAACACAAACTGAAAAAAAATTATGAAATCATACTTCAATTCATTAAATAAACAACTTATAAAATACTACCTTCCTATAATACCAAAGAAGAAAGCAATGCCAAATACTGCCTTACTATAATACCAACGAAGAAAGCAAGGTCATTTAGAGGGCATGATTTCATTTTTTAAGAGTCTAGTACAACACTATTTTATTCCTCAGGTAAACAAGAGATGAATGTAGCCAAATGAAATAATACCATGATTCTTTCATGAAAATGAATTATAAAATAAATAGCCGAGCTTTCTCTTGGGCTAGTTGGTTTCCTCTGTTGTGTGCTTTACTATGTTCCTACAAGGTCAAGGAAAAGTAACCAACACTAATAGGGTTACACTAGGAAGTTTTTGGGTTCCCCACAAGGTTTTCTAGGGAAAAAAAAATTATTAGTGTCCAATGACAACAGAAATAGGCCATTGGTACTAAAAATTAACAATACTACAAGGTATTGTGTAAAAGTGCAAAAGCAAGATAATACCTCATAATAATTCTTTGACAATATTTGGAAGGATTATGTACTAAAGTCAAAAGACAAGACTTCAATATTAAGTAATAAAGAAACTACACACATTAGCTCAATTTTCATCTTGGTCCAATTTTAAATTTTATCTTTCTTAAAGAGCTAATGTTAAGTTAAGGGGTAAATGGATGATTACTGTATAAAGGTGTTGCTTATTTAGTGTAGATTATTCACAAAAACATGAATTTGAAAATTTTCCAGAGAAAATAAAGAAATTATTTTTTATTACAAAAATTGATATGATAAGGTCTCTTTATATTAAATGTAAAATACCCTAATATTTATCTATTATATTCTAAATACACAAGAAAATCCACTCAAGCCTGCCGGATACATAATGTTGCAGTATGTCGCAGGAGCAATATTACAACATCAGGAGTCCTGTGGGATTTTTGAGGAGTCTTTATTCGATTTGATGGCATTCTCTTGGCATATTCCATCATCTCCACAAATTTATTTTGTTCCATTTCATCCCAACAAATTTTAAAAAGTAACACTATATGGGGCCTAACTTAATTAACTATGTTCGAGGTCGCATTATAAGAAGATTATTTGATGGAAAACCTCAATGTAGTATCTTGTTGGAACCAAAACGAGAATATATACATGATGTGATGATGAGAAGTGAATTCCAGTTGTCGTAGAGAGTATGGTGGGTGATTTTCCTACACATAATCAATATACTAAGTAGTTATTTTTTTTATTATAAAAAGATGTAAAATTCAATGAAAATTATTTTAGTTTAACACCACTAGTACCAGTAAAATGGTTATGTATTGTAGTGCAAGGAAGTTATGGGTATCATATTATTGAAGGGAACTTAGTGCAACACATTAGCATACTAAGTAGTTACTTTTTGAGACAATTAGCTCAAGTATTAAATTTGATGAAAATTATTTTAGTTTAACACAAAGTTATTACTACTAAAATTGTTATGTATTGTAGTACAAGGAAGTTACGGGTAGCATATTATTTAAGGGAACTTGGTGCCAAAAAAAAAATGTCTTCTAGTTAAGTCATCCAAGTCTTTGTATTTAATTCAAAAACTTCTTAATGTCAATCTAAATTAAGAATTGGCGTTACGTATTGAGGGAATTGATCGAAGAATTTCTTCCTACTTTATTTATTTTTATGCCTTCTGCTAACAGTAGAAATGAAGGCATTACTTGTAGACAATCCTATTGTTTGTACAAGATTGGATATCGAGTTTGGTAATGGTATCATCCAACAATCTTGTTTCTGACAAAAAAAACTTGAAGCCTGAAGATAATAACATGGTTCTGAATGTTGTAACTTAAATTTCCAACAGATAATTACTAAATTCTACAAGCAGTTGATAAGTTCCAACTTCCATACAATTGTGCAAAGACAACATCAAAGCAATGTACTCTAAAACTTATATGTTCAATGTTCACTCATCTCAAATCAGGGGTCCTCAAAATGTCCTTCACCAAATTCTCCACACGTTCAATCACCATTTTTTTATTTTCTAACAGCTATAAAACATAAAAATTATCTCACATGCAATTATCTCATCAGTGACAATAATTGAAATTTCCAATAGCAAGTGTCAATTTTTAAAGTGATATAACAATTTAAAGAAATTGGTTTTTCTACTACATCTTGAATGCTTTTCAACAATAATAGGACTTGAAGTTTTGCATAATTCGTGACCATTTATTGACCTGATAGTTTACTTTAACAACAACACAAGAAAAATTATGACCACAGTAGCCTGCCATATCCATAGTTAACAACACACTAGATCTATGTCTAGCATGGTAATTCAAAAAAAAAAGTTTGTAGCAGCTTCATTGAGTATCTGTGAAAGATCCATAGAACATCTACCTCAAATACCCTCTTATCAAACTAGTAATAGTACCATCCATAGGCTAAATTTTAAAAGGGAGAGAATATACATTATTGCTTCGAATTTTCCTCCCTCAAAATACCTCGAATTAGCCTTACTCGAGGACCTCGGCCTCAAGCAACACTAATATTACCTATACTGCTGACAATTATTGCTCCAGCCACCACTATGCATATATATATCTATGTGTGTGTGTCTATTGTTTGGCAGTGTTGACATTCCAAAAAATTCAGATGCACGCCCTATATTGTCACCACAACAAGTTTCCTGTAAATTCCAAAGATGACAAGTCGGTACCAAGTATCCACAAGCAAATTCCTTCCCCACTTCAAACATAAATAACTAAAGCATCAAAATTACATAAGCTTCACAAAATTCGACCATGATTCTTCAGAACATGAAATTCAGCATAATTCCTGGCCTTGTATTCCTCCAATTGTCTAATTGAACAACTACATAGGCAAATTTTTCAAATTATTACCAGAAGTCCTTATAAAAACAAATCTCAACATGATAATTGGGACAAGAAACCTTTATTTCTTGATTAAGGCTCAAAGATTACAAATATAGTGAATATCTTTAAAAAAATTAAATAATCAAAACCATGGACCCCGATCTCACAGTATATGTCTTCTTCTATAGAAAGCTGGCAAGAAATTACTCGAACTCTCTACTAGAAAATGCTTGCAAAAATATTTTTTTAAAAGAAGCCATGAAGACTTAAGATAAATTAAATGGAAGAGCTTCTAGAATAATAATAAAATAATAAAATAAGATGCTTCTAGAGGCTTGGAGATCTATTCATTTGATCTATAAAAGAGGAGGAGGAGGTCATTTGGAGACATCTTGGATTTGTGCATTGTCTTTGTGCGAGAGGTTTGAGAACATAGTTCTCTTCTCTAGTTTCCCCAGGACGGAAACCCTCAGGTTATTTAGTGATATTTGGGCGAGAATCCATCTCTCCCCTTTGTGGATTCATTAAGAATTCACGGGTGAGGTGATTGATTTCATGTTTAAGTTTGGAGGTTAGCATTAACGTTATAACATATCTTGGAGGGTCATTTCCAGCTATTGTATTGGCATATATATTTCTATATAAGAAAACTATATTTTTTTATTTTTGCCACATTTCTCATTTTTCCTAATGACGTGTTATTTTGAAAGAGATTAAAATTTACATATTTACAATTTGTCGTTAATTTTTTGGATTAATTTGTGAAATATGGTTATGAAATTTGCGGCATTAATTTCTGAAGAATTTTTTTGCAAAATTCATATTTGGGACATTACAAAGTGTTGATGGATTTAACTTTTTAAGCTAAGTACAAATGTTATTATCAAACTTATATTCCAAGGTTCAATTAATAGGGTCTCATAAAAATAATTCCTAAGTTATATAGTATCTAAGATTAAGTGAAATATTATAAAATTTGGCAAAAAATAAAATGAAGTCGACGAATGGAAAAATAGAAAGGTTTCCTAAAACCACAAAAAAATATGATTTAGTGCTACATTTTCTAATCAAAGGGACACTTGTAGGGAATGCTATTACCATTTATATTTCGTCCAATACATCTAATAATTATGTTGATGCCAATGTTTTTAACTAGTAAGGGCTAATATGATTAATACTCTTTAAGTTTTTTAGAGTTATTCTGGAAAATAAGATGAGATTATGGATATAAAGCCAAAACAAAAGAGTTAAATTCCTATGCCAATTTACATGATTTAATTCAAATGTGGACCCCCTTGTTATTTCTAGGATAATTTTGGAGGAGTGTCCTAATAATAAAATCAATCTCTCGCATCGCTTCTTTGCATGTATAAAACATTAACACCATTTCCAAAAATAACCTCTAGAATAGATTACAAGCTCATACAAAAAACATCAATCCTCACTTTAGGAGCATCAATTCTATCATTATAAGTTGGTATGTAAGCATCAATGATGATTTATGAATAATGATGGTTGTTCAAGAGGAAATAATTGTAATACTAAATTTGAAAAAAAATTTCCACTATCCCCTATCATTTTTTTCATATATATTGACAAGTTATAAGGTTGTTTTTAATAAGAAGGAGAAATATAGTTATTATAGTCATCATTATTCTTCTTTATGTTTATTATATCATTTTTTCAGGAAACATTCCTCAAGATCTTGAAAATCTACTGAATATTCTCAAGGATATTTTCCTTAGCACAATTATGACTATTAAGAACGACACATGAAATATTATTATAATCAAATCAAAAAATATTACTTATAATAACCTCATATATTGTATTAAAAAATTTGAGTAAATGACTTCATACAAATATCATGAGATCAATGTTCATCACAAGCTCAACTAGAACTACATCATTGAAAAATAGATAAATGGAGAGTGGTAAGCCACTCTTCCCTTACATTGAGAGCATGAATATGACTAGGTACATCATATATAGGAACATGATCAATGAAATGAAATACAAGGAACTTCCTTATATTACTTAAAAATCTAGTCAAAACCACCTAAAACTCATGTAGCGTTAGCATAAATATGCCTATTTTTGGATAAATAAAAAAGATCAAAAAGAGATAATTAATTTATCATACCTAATTTATACTACCAACATATCTTTTTTTTTTAACTAATATAAACAATAAAATCAATATTTCCAAATAAAAAACAAACTCTCATGAATTCCATTTTCTAGAGTGACTTTGATCAAAACAATTGTGGCATTAGGAAGATTGAAGACTTTTTTTTAGAATGTCCATATGTACCCACATTAGATCTCAATAGTGAAATATTTGTTACAATATTGAACTTACCAAACCTTTTAACTCACCAAAAACTACATGCTGATTGAGGAGTTCTTTTCAAAAAATAAATAAATCACATAAATAAATTTTTAAGGAAAACCATATAATTTATTAAAATGTTTTTAAAGGTTATAAACATATGTTGGTTTTAATGGCTCTTAATAACCATCACCATCATCATCTTTTGTGTGTGAGATCAAAGTATTTTGCTAGTGACATAAAAAAAAATTCGCAATATCTCAAGGTTAGTGACTCAATCTTATTTCCATAATAAGAAAAAGAAAAAGAAAAAAATTAAATAATTTCTTTACTATATACTAAAAAAAAATCAAATAATATTAAAAAGTGCACATGAAAAAAATAAAAATAAAAATATTCCAAAATTTTTTGAAAAGTGAAAAAAAGTTAACAAGTTAAACAAACATCCATATTTGAAAAAGTAAAGTGAATTTCCTTGTACAACTAAAAAAAAAGGAGATAATTAAAAGATAAAAAATAAAAAATAACAAATCAAACAAACATCTATATTTGAAAAAGTAAAGTGAATTTCTTTGTACAACTAAAAAAAGGAAAGGTAATTAAAAGATAAATTTTTAGAATTCTTTTGAATTGGATATGAAGAAACATCCAAGTTTATGGTTAAAGGCCTATTTGAAAAAGTAAGTGAATTTCCTTGTACAACTAAAAAAGGGAGGTAAATAAAAGATAAATTTTTAGAATTATTTTGAATTGGATATGAAGAAGCATCCAAGTTTATGGTTAAAGGTTTTAGATTTTTATGGAAGAATTTAAAAAAAAGAAGAAGAATAATAGAGAAATATAAGTCTATCTTTATGTGGAGCCTAAGCTTTATTTGCTTACTTGGCCAATAAGTTTAATTTCTTATGTAGATGAATTTTTGCATGGAGGAATAGGTTTAATAGTGTTTACATAAAAATGAATAATGTGAAAAAGGAGAAGGCTAAAGTATTAAAGAAAATTAAGTGTGAATGCATTTATTAAAAATTGTTATATATTATTATCAAACTTTATTCCAAGGTTCAATTAAAATTAATATAATAAAGATAATGGTTAAAGTACAAACTTTTTAAAATTAAGTAAAATATTATAAAATTTTGGTAACAAATAAAATGGAGCTACAATAGAAGAATATTTTCTCAAACCACAAAAAAAATATAAAAATATAAACTAGTGTTGCTTTGAATTAAAGAGACATTTATATGGAAGGGTATTACTATTTCTATTACTCCCATAACATTTAATAAGAATATTCCCTCAAACCACAAAAAATTATAAACCAGTGTTGCTTTGAATTAAAGAGACATATACATGGAAGGGTACTATTATTTCTATTACTCCCACAACATCTAATAATTATGTTCATAAGAAAAATTTATAAATTAGCGTTACTTTGAATTAAAGGGACATTTACATGGAAGGGTACTATTATTTCTAGTAATTTCACAAAAACTAAGAATTATGTTCATGTTATATTTTGCTAACCAATTATTAATTCTTGAGTCAAATATAATAGAAAAATAGAATTTTGGGTATGATATAAGTGATTCACAAGTAAATATTAGAGATTATACTCTTGAATCACAATTTACCAATAGAGAAATGATGATAACATAAATATGTGTTCACCCTAGATAAAAACATTGGAGTTATTAATCCTAAACATGGAAAATAAGTTCTTAATATTCTCTTTTGAGGGAAAGAGGATAACAATAATTCACTATAGATTATTGCACAAAAGTTGTCATTAAGATATATATTGTAGAAGTAATGATAAATCTAATATGATGATGAATCACAACAAGGTTATGATGATTTAGAAAGGGAAATTAGAGATTGAACAAAACCATTATCAATAAAGATGAAGAAATTGCACACAATTGAAAATTTGCAACAACAAAATAACAATATTAAAAGAACTCACAAAAAAAGAGATTGACCAAGTGAATAAAAACTATTGTCCAAATATGCTGGAATTTTTCATTTGAATAAATCTAATAAAAATCTGCTAATAGAAAGAAATAAGCTAAATAAAGAGAATAAACCATTACAAGAAACATTAAAGCAGCTTACAAACAAAAGAATCCCTAATTAATAAATAAGCACTAACTAATTCCAATGATATAGAGAAATTATCAAAGATAGAAACCTAAAAAAATCAAAGAACCAATGAATTCCAATCAAAGGAAATATCATTAAAAGTATCAAAAGACTAGGTTTCCAAAAATAAGATGCAAGATACAAGGAATCATGATCATCATCCAAGCTATAAAAGTCATCATATTATTCAATAAACTAACAAAGATGAAAACAATATGAGAAGCTAAGTGAAGAACTTATTATATTTAATAAAAACTCAAGGCTAGAGTCTTATTATTTTCCAAATCATAGAGGTTATTTCCACATGGTTTTGCAGAAAAATAATGTAGGTTGTTCTAAGCCTTCGGAAATTTGATAGTTCTATTCAACTCTTCATAAATCATATAATTTCGTGGCACGACAACATTAAGAATAGAAAATCATAGCAAGACATTACAAACAAAAAAAAACATAAAACAATTTTCATAAATATGCTTTGAGAACAAAGGGGGAAGACTTGTAACATGCCTAGGACATATTACAATTAGGATTATCTTATAGTGATTATTATGTAATAAATAATAATGGTGCAACAATAGTCATATAAAAATTATTATATAGTCACTGATGGGTATTAATGATAATTCATGCCCTTCTCCAAATACCTAACCTATCACCCACCACATGTATTTATATAGGTATTTTGTACTTAATGAATGATGAATTCAGTACATATACATTTTCAAGGAGGGAATATTTGTAACATATCTAGGACATAGTACAACTACAATGGTCATATAGTGATTATTGTGTAATAAATAACAATAGCTTGACAATAGTGATATAAAAATTATTATATAATCGTTGATGGGTATTAATGATAAGACATCCCCTTTCCATAGCCATGACCTATCACCCACCACATGCATTATACATGTATTTTGTACTCAATGAATAATGAATGATGACTTTGATATATATATATATATATATATATATAACTTTCGTACTCATCTTGACAAATTCACAAAGGTAAAAAAATATTAAAGATACACTGGATTTGATCATTAATTAATCTATCTATATTTCATTATATAAATTCTATTGTTTTCTTATTATTCACATTCTTTATCATTGAACATTGTTATTTTATTACTATTCATTTTATTTTTTATATCTCTTTTCAACTAGCTTTTTAATAGTAGTCTCTATATTATTCTTCTTGATATTACTCTCTAGAATATAGACATGGAGGTCTGTCATTAAAACCAACCTACATTTATTTTTAATTCAGATATATAAATGTCTATAAATATAAACATGTTCTCATCATTTACTAAAAATTATTTACACTTTAAAAATTTTAATCTTTTTAAATTAATTTACAATAAATAAATAAATAAATAAAAATTTCAATAAAATTTTTAAAAAACTAATAACAAAAATCACATAAAATAAAAAATTCAATAAATTAAAAAAAAAAACTAATAACAAAAATAACACAAAATATATTTAAAAATAATAATAAAAAGATAAAAGTAAAATGTCTCTAGTTACAAGCAAACTGAAATACACCAAATATAAATATAAACTATAAATACACAAAATAAAAATAAAAATTATTTGTTTTGTGATTTAATATAAAAGTATAGCCATACATATTTCTTAAGCTATAACTTCATTAATGAGCTTGAGCAATATATACCCGGTGTTAAATTGAAACAAATTGAAATCTAACAATAGATATATACTACCTAATAACATTAATAAAGCTATAACTTGCAGAAATAATAATCCCATTCATTTGCGATGTTCAACTATAAAATATAAAAATCTTTATTATAGAGACTGTTCCACTTTTTCACTTGGACAATGGAGATGAAGTCCGGTAGGTAAATGATGGATGAAGTCAGTTAGGTAAATGATGCATAAAACCTTGGTTTAAAGTGGTCGGAAAGGTTCTTGTAGCTATGGTTTTGGTTTTTATTTTTATTTTTATAGCACATTAGGTGGAGGTCAGATCAGGTTAGTGTGGGTTACTCTGGGAAGCTTTGAGGGCGAAAGAAGGGGACAGGTCTCTATCGGGTTGGCTGTCTGCAAAACTTTTCTCCCTCGAGAGGAGATAGTACTTGAGGAGTAAGTAAGTTTGATAGTCAAAATATTTTCTTTTTCATCATCATATGAATAGAATATTACATTTTCCTTAAATTTGAAGCAAAGTTTCACCAGCTTCTATATTACTTCATCCTCTGACTTCATCCTCTGACTTCATGTTATAGAAAATAAATTTGGTACATGGAAAAGCACATGCATTGTACCGTTGAAACGTACAGAAAATAAATTTGGTACATGGAAAAGCACATGCATTCTACGGGCGAAGTAGGGAAAGTTGAGAGAGCGTTAAGGTAATGCCACTTAAAACTACAAAACATATAATAAATTTCTACCAAAAGAATAAAAGTTTGGTTATTTCATCTCAGGGACAGGGTCCCATGTGCACAGTTTGATTTAGCACTTATTACCTAAACTTCCAAACTACCGAACATTACCTATTTTCTTTCACCAAATTCAGAAAATATGCCATGGTGATGCGTTTGCATTCAGCAGCTTCATTATTCTTTGTACCTGAAAACCTGATTCTTGGTGATGTGAAGTTCAATTTCAATATTTAGTGGTTTGTATCGGATATATATAGATGTATTAATCTATTTCCACTATCAAAAACATGTAATTTTTATTTTTATTTTGTTTGAAATTTGAAATTCACTAGAGTTGTCTAGTGTCATGGAAATATATCAATCCATTTTCACAATTAAATAATTTTTTTGAAATTTATTAAAAAAATAACCATATAGACAAGGCCTTTGCATTCAGCAGCTTCATTATTTTTTTTTACTGAGTACCAGATGCTTGGTATTGTCAAAATCAAATGCCCATTACCAGAAGTAGATGATGGTTGAAAGCAAGGCCTGTGACCGGTGGAATAGTTGTGATGTGTTTTTCAGAGTCCGACCGTGGCTACCTGCTTTTGGTCTTTTCCTTATTATTTTGCTGAATACGCCCAACCTCACAACAGGTCACCTGTCTCATTCCAGATTGTCTGGTTTGTTTTGTAATATTAAAATTAAATTACCAAAGTTTTGGTTCTTTTATTTATATTGGTTAATTGGGTAGGTTAGAGTTGATTTTGATCATTATCATTATATCACTTTTACTAAAATATTAGTAAATAGTTATATATTTCAACAAATTATTACTAAATAGTTACAAATTTAAATACTAGTTACTTTATATATATTTCCCAACTAAATTCTTAAAAATATTATTTTTTTTATTTATATTAAAAATATTAAATTTTGAAATATATATTATATATATATTGAAACAAAAATGTGCTTAATGATTATATAATTAAAATTTTTAAATAGATTATATTAATATCGGGTCAAATTCGATAATAATAATATAGTTATCCCCGGCTTTTCATTGCAGGGTTCCTAAAAAATAAGTAACTAATGAAGGCATTTACATAAGTTAAAGGAATAATCATGGCAATGTAAATTGCAGACCTCCAAAAAAATCCTGAAGATCTGATGACTGATGACTTTTGTTGCACTTTTTGAGGCACTGACAATATTATTTGCACATAAACAAAAATGCAATAATCTAAATAGTTAGAATTAACCTAAATAGTAAAGTAATAATTATGTATTTTTATATTTAATTAATTATGATTGTATTTAGAAGTATATTTTACAATTTAAGAGGAAGGAGATGTGTAATTTTTTTTATTTAATATTTAATTAATACTTTATTTTTTAAAATAAAAACAAAATATATTTAAAAAAAATAATATTAATGAAAAAAATAACATAAAAAATACATGTTTAATTAATATTAATTAAAAGCATTTTAAAATTTTGATAATGTCATTTTGATGAGTATTAAATTTAATATAAAGAAATTGTGAAAAAATACATTATTTTTTACACTCTCAACCATAAATAAAATGTTAAATAAAGTATGTAACATACATGACAGTTCTATTAAAAAAAAAAAAAATTACTTTTACTATGTTGTAATTCACACGGGCTTAAATCTAAGATTGGATCCCCATAATTGATTTAGATCTGAGGCTAAATATATGTAATACCTTGGTTTAACATTTCCAAAACAATGTTTGATAGGTTTTAATACTCTTTGCAATACCCAGTTTCATTAACACTCGCGTATCGAATTATTCCTTTCATCCTTACTCTTTTAATTATATGAGTGCATAATGACATTCTGATTTTCATTTATCATTGTATCCTTGTTGACTTTAATTGCCTTGGTATTATGCTACATACACACAATCCCGAAGGGATTGAGATGGTTTGACAACTCACCAAACTTGATTGCATATTTATCTTTTTAATACGCACATCTATGCTAATGGTTAAGTTTTTAATGGAAAATAAGATTGAGGTACCTTGCATGAGAATCTGCATTCAAGAGGAGACACCTAGCCCTTCGATCCCTTCGATCGTCGTTGGATCTTAGGCTAATGATCAACGATGGTGATCTTTTGGGCTCTGACATAGGGTAATGACCCCACCCAAAACCCTAATTGAATTCTCATTGTGAGTTTCTGCTCTGTGACATTTCCCTCTACAACGACTCCGCAACTCCATTCAGCTCAATTTCTTGGTTCATCCTCTTGGCGTAGGCAACCTCTCTGCAACTGTAGGTAAGGAATTGTTCTCACATCTCAACATTACCACTTTCACTCTTACATGGTGGATTAAATACCCATTTCCTAAATTTTATACTTAGCTTTGGCTATTCTAGTAGGTTTCCGTGTGTGGTCTAGCAGAATGTCGAGTTTCTGTTCCAAGATAGGTTTCCTGCCTTATGGTTATGGTTCAAAGATCAACTTTGGGCTTCCGTTTGCTGGGTGCAGTCATTTTCTTTCCTCAGACAATAAGTTTCCCTAAACCCTTCTTTTGCACAGGTAATTTTCTCCAAGTATACTTACTTATTAAGTTAGTTTATGGTTTCCTTTGTCTCTTCCCTTGCAGGGATGCTATTATGGTTTGCAGAGTCAACTACTCAGGTAAAAGCATATTTTTCTGCCTCCGCTTCTTTGTTTTCTCTTTTAATTATTATTTCAAATGTGTAGCCTCTAATGCTGAGGGTTTTACGATGTTACAGGTAAACCCTCCGTAGCTCCATGGGAAGAGTTACAAACCTACTATTGATTTATTTGCGAAGCCACATTTGTTATTCTAAATCCGGTTGTCTCTCCTACATGTACTGCGATTCCATTAGTGTTTTCAGCATAAGCCTTATGGACTTAACTCCGCAACCTCTATAATTTTCTATGAGTTGATATAATGGTTTTACAGGTATCAGAAGTAGCTTCCGTCCGTGTAAAGGCCACATGCAATATTCTTTCTGGAAATTTCATGTTTTAGTGATTAGATAAAGTTATCCCAGGCTGTCAGTCGAACTTCCACCTAGCCTCTAAGGGTAAATCCTCTACGTAACCAAATTGTGTAAATCTTTTACTGAATACAGTTAAGTTTTCAAATGAAAATCTTTCAGTTTCCTTTTTGAGCTCGAGCTTGTTTTTAAAGATAGAATTGCACAGTTTTCTTTTATCATCCTCCTACTATGATATCAATGATATGATTATATGAGTAACCATTGTTTTGTCTTTTCTTACTTGATTCTTGTTTTCAGTTGAAAATATTACTTTTAAAAGGTTGGTCTTCGTTTCTTATCTATAACAGATATTTAGAATTAAATTCATGCTATAATTTCTTATGGAATTTTCTAGAACTTCGTATTTGAATTTTCCTGATGCATACAAGAAATTTCCTTCGTTTTCTATTTGTTTTACCATTCCGATCATGTCCCAATCACTCTGGGCCTGAGTTACACCACAATTCCGTCATTCCAGTTTATCATAGAATACCGGTCAACGACTAGTTCTCGGGTCCGGGGTTTCGGCCCTGGACCCTGAACTAATGGTTTACCTGGTCCATATTACTAGGTTGTTTAGTTTCGTCTTTATTTAACTTGGTATTCAGTATTATGTTCACACTACTTTTCTTGAAATTTAGATTATGTCTTTAGCATATATTTCTATCAGACAAACCTCACACATTTAACAGACTCTACTATACTGTCTAGTATATTCCAAGAAAACATAAATACTATTAACTGTACATTTCCAGTACCAAATTCTTCAAGAAAACCTTTCCTGTATTAAAATAAATTTGTCTAAATATTTCCATATTAAGGAAGTTTGTGTAAAACATTCATGTTTTCAAGAAATCCATATAACAATAAACTTTCCATTTCTTACCAATTTCCTGCAGTCTGTATATTTATCTCATTCCAGAATCTACTGATGATGTCCTCCCTACTATGAGACAGGCATTTAAGTCCCCATATCCTGATCAAGAGTTCATAAATTTTGCTAAAAATTCAAAGTTACAAGATTGGGTTGAAACCAGGATGGTTGCATAGATCTCGTCTTCCTGATTTTGGTGGCATGAACGATTCAAAAAGCAGATGTCGTATGAGGAAGATATTGCATTCTGATTGAAATGCCAAATAGGTATAATTACGAGAGTTTGACCAGGTTTGATTGGGATGCATAGTCAGCAAAAAAGGGAATATTCTTTAGAATATTCCTTCCATCAGGCCAATCAGAGGTTGACAAGTGTCCTTGTACTATTTTGGGTATGGATTGAAGAGCCAATCAGAATATGCCACATGGCAGCCTTGGCCAGCCCTAAGGCTGCCATGTGGCCCTGAAACTGCATATTAAAATTTTGTTGGAGGCAGCAGGGCTCGACCCCCTGACCTCCCACTGGGCATGCGCATGCCTTACCATCCGAGCTACGCAATGTTTCTTAACCGTATTGGATTTCGGGTTGTATTTATGTTGTAGTGCAAAAGAATTTGGGGGTTGGGAACTGCCGGCGGTCCCAAACTGCCAGTGGTCCCCACATTATATATGTCACATGGAAACTATTTAACATCACATCCAGCACATGGTCAGCACTAACCGACAACGATCAACCCGTAGTTCAAACTTTAAACTTTAGTTTAAGCTAAAGTTTTGGCATGAGTTCTACCTAACCATCTTGTAACTAATGGTTTTGGTGGTGCACTTGTGGCCACCACCCAAACCGTGACATTTATTACGTGGTTTAAATAGTGGAACAGTTAGGGGGCATGCCTAAATTGGCAGCCAAGCCAATTTTAACTTCAGTTAAGTGGATTTCTCCATTTTTAATGGAGTTTTCCTAGGAGATACTAGGAAAAAGTGTAGGAGGCCCAATTTTCAACCATTCTGAGTGAATGAAGATTCATTTTTGACTAATTGGAGCATTCTGGAGCCATTCATGCAGAGAAAATAGCCATTAGAGCACTATAACTACATGTAATAGAAAAATTTTGAGCATAATGAAAGATGGACAAGACATTGGGAGCTGGACCAGTAGATGCAGCCCAGGAGGGGTGAACTGCTTCATCATGCTTGCTCTATAGAAATCATGTGGTGACTTATTTCTATGTTTTACACTATTTTTCAGTGCTATTTAAGCTTGTTTTATGCTTCTAATTCACTAAAAATCATCTACAAAACATGGAAAAACTCCTTAAACCTTATGCAAACTAATGAGGCAATTATGCACATGTTTATAAAACTGAATGACACTTATCACAAAAAAACTAATACAGTCATTTTAGATCAGATTGGTATCAAAGCTAGATTTTATTCTCTGGTGTTATTTAGTGCAAATAATTGTTTAACTGTTTGCAAGTTTTATATGCTTACAAGGCTCAAGCTTGAAAGGGGAGAAGGAAAACTAGTGGAAGAAGGAGGATCTGAAAAGGAGCCAAAGAAAAGGAGAGAAATATTGCCACAATATCCACCACCTAGTTCACCTCCTAAGGAAGCAGAAGCTCCATTAAGCATGCCTCATGAGAAGGAGAAATCCATGAAGAATTTGACCCTAAGGAGGAAGAAAGAGTGTCAAGGAAAGCATTTCTTGACATGACTGAGATGGTTAGAATTATTTTTCAAGAAAGGAATAAGAGTTTGGAAGGAGAAGGATCTAAACTTCACAAGGAAGGAAAATGATCTTCACGAGGTCAAAATGATGAAGACAAGTCAAAGAAGGGAAATGGAGGCAATGGAGAGCCATCATCTTCACCCTCATCATCATCATCTTCTACTTATTCTTCAGTACATCAACCACATAAGTCCAAGAGCACTGGTAAATATCCTTTATAAAAACTTGATGTTAAGTTCGAATTGCCAATGTTTAAAGGTGGAGTAAATGCAGACAAGCTAGATAATTGGATTCAACAATTGGAGATCTATTTGAGAATACAGAACCTTCAAGATCAGATGATACCAAAATTCAATTAGCTTCTTTGAGAATGGAAGATGCAGCACTTGTGTGGTGGGAAGCCAAGAGAAAGGAGGAAATCAAGAAATATGGTAAGATTATTCTATCATGGTCAAATTTTATTTCAGCTATTAAACAACAGATTAATCCATTAGCTCATATGTAGAAATCCATCATGAACTAGCAGAACTTTAGGCAGTTAAAGGGACAAAATGTGCATGAATACACCCAATAATTTAGGAGAAGAGATTTTTTATTAGGGGTGGATTTTCATAGCCAAGACACTTTGCTAAAGTACATAAGAGGCTTACATAAATACCTAAAAAATATTATTCTCATGTTTAACCCCACCACTCTAGATGAAGTTTGTGTTCAGGCCACACATATAGAAGCTAGAGGGAAGAACATTTCTGAAGAGGGTAGAAAGAAACATTTTAAGGGTAAAGCCAAGGAAAAGACCTCAAAAAGTAAAAACAAAAAGAATGAATCTATTAAGAAAGAGGGAGAAAAAGCGATTTGCAAACATTGTTCAAAAGAAGGCCATGATGAAACCCATTGTTGGAAATTACATCCTGAATTGAGGCCAAAGAAACCCAATAACAAAGGGAAACATAAAAATGCCGCTATAGCTCAACATGATTTAGGATCTAATTCAGGTGATGAATCTAAAATTACAGCCATGGGATTGAAGAACGTGAAGGGAAAATAAATTGAAACTAAACCTAGTACCAGTACATCAAATTGTCACATAAACACTCCAAATGAAGAAGAAATAATAGAATTGTTTCATGTGAGGGTCATATCCAAGCATACCAAGATTGACACACTGTTTGATAGTGGGTCACAAGAAAACTTAATCTCTGAAGATTTGGTCAAGAAACTTAACCTTGAGACCATACCACATCCAAAACCATATCCATTGGGTTGCATTTGTAAGGATGAAAATCTACAAGTTTCAAAGAAATGTATATTGAGGTTTGCAATCACTACAAGATTTTTTGACACAGTTGAACTAGATGTGGTTCTGCTTGACATAATTGGTATTGTATTAGGGATTCCTTACTTGTACGACAAGAAAGCGATCTTCTATATCCATGAGAACAAGTATAATTTATTCAAATATGGCAAGGAGTTCATTGTTAGAGCACATCGCAAGAAGACAAACATTGCTTTGGTAAATGCTAGACAGGTAAAGAGCTTGGTAAATTCAAGTAAGAACTTTGTTATTGTTATGATTAAGACTAAAGCTAATATTAATCAAGAATATTTTGAGGGATGTGATCAGATTTATATGATGTGGTTAATGGGCATCATGAGATGTTTCAGGAGCTAACAGGATTGCCTCTAAAAATTGAAATTCAACATGAGATTTAGTTGCAGTAGTTTGTCCTCTTCCAAACATTGATATGTATTGCATGTCGATAATGGAGAATTATGAAATAAAGAGGCAAATCAAAGAGATATTGGATAAAGGAATCATAAGGCCAAGCATCTCGCCATGCGGTTCACCCATAGTCTTGATACCAAAGAAAGATGGGACTTGGCGCATGTGTGTATATTTTCGAGCTTTGAATAAGATTACGGTAAAAAATTGTTACCACTCCCAAGAATAGATGATTTTTTTGAAAAAATGAAAGAAGAAAAGTTTTTTACTTAGTTATATTTACGAAGTGGATATCATCAAGTAAGAATGGCAGAAAGTGATATATGGAAAACTGCATTCAAAACCAAACAAGGACTCTTTGAGTGGCTAGTTATGCCTTTTGGTTTATGTAATGCACCGGAAAATTTCATGCGATTTATGGATAATGTTTTGCGACCATTCCTTGATGAATTTTTTATTGTATACTTAGATGACATTTTGATTTTCAACAAAACAAGAGAAGATCATGTCTTGCATGTGAATATGGTGCTTGATATTTTGAAGAAAGAGAAATTGTTTCTTAAGATGTCAAAATGTGAGTTTGGAAAGACTTATTTGGTCTATTTGGGACATATTGTAGGAAGAGGAAAATTTAGAATTGATCCTTCTAAAGTGGAGGCCATTTTGAATTGGCCCACACCCAAAAAAGTTACCGAGGTGAGAAGTTTCTTAGGTGCAGCTCAATATTGGAGGTAGTTTATTGCTAACTTTTCTTCCATTGTAGCTCCTATGCATGCAATGACAAGTGTGAAGAAAGGATTCCAATGGGGAGACAATCAACATCAAGCTTTCGAAGCTTTAAAAGACAAGATCAGTTCAGCTCTAGTCCTTTCATTACCAAATTTGAGACAACCATTCAAGATACAAACCGATGCTAGTGATTATGCCATGGGCGTAGTTCTTTTGCAGCATGGTAATCCTATCTCCTTTCATTCAGAAACATTTAATGGTGTTGTGACTAATTATCCCACATATGACAAAGAACTATATACTTTGGTACAAAGTGTCAAGAAGTGGAAACACTACTTGATGGGTAAAGAGACTATTGTACACACCGGTCTCCAACCATTACAGTACTTGTAGTCACAAACAAAATTGCAGCAATCAAGACATTTCAGGTGGATGGGATTTCTTCAATAGTTTCACTTGGTTGTAAGGTAAAAAAAAGGTATATTCAATAAATTTGCATATATGCTTTCAAGACCAATCATTAGTGTTTCTACTTTACTAAAAAATGATTTTGTTGTACATGAGAGTTACATAGAACAATATGCACATGACGTTTATTTTCAAGATGTGTATGCTAGTTTGAGTGAAGGGAATCAAGTTGAAGAAAAATATTATCACATGCATAAAAAATTTTTGTTTCATTTGGGCGAGCTATGTATTCCATAAGGAGAGAGGCTAAGTGTCATGAGAGAAGCTCATTCTTCTCTTATTGCTAGACACTTTGGGGTAAGCAAAATAGTGGCGCATCTACAGAGGTATTGTTATTGGCCTCGTATGATAGATAGTGTGTCATGTTTTATAATAGGTTGTTCTATGTGTGCAAAAAGTAAGCCTAGTAATAGGAAGCTTGGATTGTACATGCCACTACCAGTACCATTAAGGCCATGGGAGAGTGTCTCCATGGAATTTGTTGGAGGTCTACCTATGTGAAGGAAGCAACATGATTATCTTTTCGTAGTTGTGGATATATTGAGTAAAATGTGTATACTTATGCCATGTAAGAAAACCATTACTGCTTAACAAACTGTTGAACTTTATTTTCATAATGTTTGGGTTCATTTTGGATTGCCAAATTCTATTGTTAGAAATAGGGATTCCAGGTTTGTTGGGGATTTTTGGTCAAATCTATGGAGAATAATGGACACAAAATTGAAAAAGAGTACCATTTTTCATCCACAAACAGATGGACAAACCGAAGTGGTGAACAGAATACTTGTGCATCTATTGAGAGAATATTGTAGCAAACATCTTAAGTTGTGGGATGAACAATTGCATTACATTCAACACGCTTACAACCGGGGCAAAGCACCCTTCAACACAAATCTCACCTTTTGAAGTATGCTTTGGGTATTTTCCAAAATCGCCATTAGACTTCATCTTTTTGAAGGATGTTGCAATTGATGGCCATAGTGATATTGATAAGGCTTAAAATTTCATTGAGAAAATTCAGATTATACATCAACAAGTTCAAGAAAAACTTGAGAAAAGTCAAATCAAATACAAAGAGAGGCATGACAAACACCAGGTTAATCACAAGTTTCTAGATGGATATGAGTTTTGATTGCACATTAGCAAAGAAAAGATGTAAGGGGAAGGTAAAAAGCTCAAACCCATATGTTATGTTCCTTTCAAGATCATAAAGAAAGTTGGTAACAGTGCATTCCAACTTGACTTGCCTTCTTACATGCAAATTTATTCAGTTATTAATGTTGAAAACTCATGCTTGTATGAGCCACCTTTGATCGATGATCAAGGAAGTGATGTTCAGCTACCTTCTATTGAAGATTTCTTGCCAGAATTTCTGGATGAGCTCAAAGAAGATACAATTCTTAACAGGAAGACAAGAGCATCAAAGAGGGGAAGTGTTGACTACCTTTGAGTTGGGCTCAAAGGCACTAAACCAAGCACAGAAAAATGGATGGAGATTGGAAAGGTGAGGGATTTGTAGCCTCATCTGCTGAATAGGTAATCAAGTCTTTTGGGGTCCAAAAGTTTCCAAATGGGGAGGAATGATCGGGAGTTCATAATTTTTTCTTAAAATTCAAAATTACAGGATTGGGTTGAAACTAGGATGGTTGCATAGATCTCATCTTCTTGATTTTGGCGCCATTAACAGTTAGAAAAACCAATGTCATATGAGGAAGATATTGCGTTCTGATCAAAATGCCAAACAGGTAAAATTGCGACAGTTTGACCAGGTTTGATTAGGATGCACAGTCAGCAAAGTGGATGCACAGTTAGCAAAAAAGGGAATATTCCTTCCATCGGGCCAATCACAGCTTGAAAAGTGTCCTTGTAATATTTGGGGTATGGATTGAAGAGCCAATCAGAAGCTGCCACGTGGCCAACCCTAAGGCTGCTACGTGGCACTGAAACCGGATATTAAAATTTTGTTGGAGGCAGTAGGGCTCAACCCCCTGACCTCCCTCTAGGCATGCACATGCCTTACCATCTGAGCTACGCAATGTTTCTTAACCATAGTGGATGTCGGGTTGTATTTATGTTGTAGTGAAAAAGAATTTGGGGGTTGGGAACTGCCGGCGATCCCAAATCGCGGGTGGTCCTCGCATTATATATGTGACATGGAAACTATTTAACATCACATCCACTGCATGGTCAGTGATAATCGATGATGATCAACCCGTAGTTCAAACTTTAAACTACAGTTTAAACTAAAATTCTGGCATGAGTTTCGCCTAACTGTCTTGTAACTAACGGTTTTGGGCGTGCGCATGTGGCCACCGCCCAAACCGTGGCTTTTATTATGTGGTTTAAATGACGGAATAGTTAGGGGGTGTGCCTAAATTGGTGTCCAAGCCAATTATAACTCCATTTAAGTGGAGTTCTTGATTTTTAGTAGAGTTTTCCTAGAAGATACTGGACAAAAGTGTAGGAGGCCCAATTTTCGACCATTGTGAGAGAATGAAGAGTCATTTTTTACTAATTGGAGCATTATGGAGCCATTGTTTCATAGAAAATAATTATTAGAGCACTTCAACTACATGTAATAGAAAACATTTGAGCGTAATGAAAGATGGAAAAGACATTGGGAGTTGGACCAGTAGATGTAGTCCAAGAGGGGTGAACTGCTTCATCATGAATACTATGTAGAAATCATGTGGTGACTTATTTCTCTATTTTACACTGCTATTCAATGTTATTTAAGCTTGATTTATGCTTCTAATTCACTAAAAATCATCTACAAATCATGGAAAAACTCCTTAAACCTTATGCAAACTAATGAGGCAATTATGCACATGTTTTTAAAACTAAAAGACACTTAGCACAACAAAAGTAATACATTCATTTCAGATCATCTCCCCCTGTGCTCCACACCTGAGATGAGTAGGTTGACAAATATCCCAGAAGAGACCTCAAGACCCTTGGTCCAGTACTCTCCCTTTCAAGGGTTCAGGAACGCTGAGAGATTTCCACTAGTCACCACCAGCTCAGGAAATATTTTCCTCTCTTCCTCTTATTTTGTCACAGGACAGAACCCCTTTTCCTCACTGGGATATCCTTTTATCCCCGAAGGAAAGGTAATTGTCTTTAACTGTTTTCTGTTCAACCACTTCTGAGTTCTTAGAATAATTTTTAACATTAGTCTTTTAAATTTTTATGGAACCACTATTCCATAATTAAATTTTATTTCAACAAAACATAATTAATTTAAGTTCTTCATGTAATCCATTTCTCAAAAGAAATAATTTTTTATTCTATTTAAAATAAATAACATAACAACTAGTTAACACTTAAACCAGTTGTCATAACTTCCCCCTCTGGAAGTAAACACCATCCTCGGTGTTTTATTCCAGCTCAACAAACAACTCTGGATAAACCTCATGAACAAATCCTTCATCTTCCCAGGTAGCCTCATCCGAGTTGAAGTTCTTCCACTGCACTTTAACCTGGGTGATGGCTCGCCTCTGGAACACGATTTCTCTCCGAAGGAGTATACGCTGAGGTTCAACTAGAAATTCACCGTCCAATTCAACCTGCATGTAGCAAAACCCTGAGTTAAATTCTCATAAAGGCTTAGCATTTTAAGATAGGATTTTTAATCTTACCTACCTGAATGTTTTTCTAGTGGATTGCATGCTTTGGGCCATGTACGTATCGCTTTAGTAAGGATACATGAAACACATTGTGTACTCGAATATGGATGGGTAAAGCCAATCGATAAGCCACAAGTCCCACTCTCTCCAATATGTAGAAAGGTCCACAGAACCTGGGAGCCAACTTGGCACATTGGAGGTCCACCTAAGTGTGCTCTTCTTCGGTTTAATCCTTACATATACATGATCACCCACTTCAAATTCTTGATAAGTTCTTTTATTATCTGCATATACCTTCTGTCGATCTTGAGCTGCTTTCAGATTTTGTCTAATCTTTCTTACCTCTGATTCCATCTCAGCCAAAATCTCTGGTCCAAGCATCAACTTGGTTTCGAGGCTACTCCAATTGATAGGAGTACGACACCGTTGCCCATACAGAGCTTTAAAGGGGCTCATCTTAAGAGAATCTTGGCAACCGTTATTGTATGAAAATTATACCAAGTGTAGATATTCTTCCCATTTCGTTGGCCGATGCATCACGTACATACGCAGCATATCCTCTAAGATTTGATTTACCCACTCAGTTTTCCCATCTGTCTGGGGATGATAAGCAATGTTGAAGTTTATTTGGGTTCGCAATCATAAATAGGGCCTTCTAGAATGCTAAAGTAAACTTCACATTTAGATCTGATATAACAGTCTTTCGAATGCCATGCAATCTAAAAATGTCTCTCATGAAGATGTTTTCTATTTGCATGGTTTTTTAAGTTGACTATACAGGTATGAAGTGTGTTTCTTTACTCAATCTATCGACCGCCACCATAATGGAGTCATTGTGCCTTTTTTATCTTAGTAAACCAGTAATAAAATATATAGATATAACTTCCCATTTCCACTCATGTACTGGTATAGGCTGCGACAATCCAACTGGATGTTGATGCTCCACCTTAACCTGTTGACACTCCAGACATTTGTTTAAATATTCTGCAATACTTCTTCGCATACTAGGCTAGAAATTGACCGTTCTAATTGTTGTTAGCATTTTCTGGTGTCCTGAGTAATTACTGCGGTGATACTCATTCATGATCATCTCACTTAGACCCATATGATTTGGAATATATATATTTTACTTAAAGGTTAATAATTGATCTTTGCTAACTCCATAATCGAAAAGTTTTTCTTGTCTTCTGGCTTCCTCCACTTGCTGCCATAAAAATCGGTATTCAGGATCCTTCCCAGCTTCTTCTTTTATCTGAACTAAAAATTTGCATTCAATTTGATTATAGCAAAGTTCATAAACACAATTCAATTTTCTTCCTAAGGCATATGCCACACGATTTTATTTACCTTTCACATGATGAATATGAATGTCAAACTCCCTTAGGAATGCATTCCATACTGCCTGACGAGAGTTTAGATAAGCTTGCTTAAAGTAGCTAGTTAGGCTGTTGTGGTCGGTTTTTAACACAAATATTTTTCCTAGCAAGTAGTGCCTCCAAACCTGAAGTGCATGCACTATCGCTGTCAGATCTAGATCATAGGCTGAGTATTGTTGTTCGTGCTCATTTAATTTTCTTGATTCATAGGAAACCACTCTTCCTTCTTGAAATAACATTTCCCCAACTCCTTCCTTACAAGCATCGGTACAAACCTTAAATTCTTTGTTGGGGTCAGCTACCCTCAACACCAGGGCAGTGGTCAAACAATGTTTTAACCTTTCCAAACTGTTCTGGCACTCATTAGTCCATTTAAATAATTTTCCCTTCCTTTGTAAGGAGGTAATTGGAAAATAAATCTTTGAGAACCCTTCAATGAACTGTCGATAGTATTCAGCCAATCCCATAAAGGATCAAATATTTGCCACATTTTGGGGTACTTGCCATTCCATAATCATCTCAATTTTCTTTGGATCAACCATTATTCCCTCAGCGGAAATAACATGATCTAGATACCGGATCTCTTCCTTGAAGAAGTCACATTTGCTGAACTTGGCGTACAACTGATGTTTTCGTAACATGTCCAACACTATCCTTAAGTGCTCCTTGTGCTCTTCCATGTTTTTTTAATAAATTAAAATATCGTCAATGAATATCAGCATAAAAATGTCCAAAAAGGGTGAAATATGCCATGCATCAGCCTCATAAATGTTGCTGGTGCATTAGTTAAACCAAATGGTAATATCACAAACTCGTAATGCCCAAATCTGGTATGGAAAGAAGTCTTGTAGACATCCCCATCTTTTATCCGGATATGATGATATCCATACCTTAAGTCTATCTTCGAAAATACAGTGGCTCCCTTCACCTGATCAAATAGGTCATCAATCCGTGGTAAGGGATATTGATTTTTTACGATTAGTTTATTGAGCTGTTTATAGTCCATGCACATTTGCATGTTCCATCCTTTTTCTTTACAAACAAAACTGGTGCTCCCCAAGGGGACACACTTGGTCGAATGTACCCTTTTTCCAACAAATCTTGCAGTTGCATTTTAAATTCAGTTAGCTCCAGTAGAGGCTCTTTAAATTGGCTATAGTATCATTTCTTTCCCACTTCGGAAAGTTCTTATAATAATGAGCCTCACCACACCCCCATCACTGTAAAGGTGGTTTCTGATTTTTTCCTTGCTCAGGTTTGTTGGAAGCCTCTGTGGGTTTATCTTCCATATGCTAGAAATTTATTTGATGGTTTCTTCCAAAATGTTTGCTCACTGAATTCCTTGCATAATTCTTACGGTTATTAGTCCTAATATTTTTGAAATTTGAGCTGATTTTCTGTCCTTTCCTTGGCTGCTAATTTTTTCCAAGTTCTCCTTTTTCCTTGGACTGCTGGTAACACATTATTTCTTTTCAAATTGCTTCATCCATGGTCCTTGGATTCATGAACTCAATCTTCTCTTTCATTTGGGCCAGAAAACTACTTAAGAACCGTTGAACCTTAGCCTTTTCATCCCTTAAATAACGAATGTACCATAATAGGGAAGTCAACTTGGTTATGTACTCATCCATTATCATTTGACCCAACCTCAAATAATGGAATTCTATGGAATTTTCGTCATATAAACGCTTAGTTAGATACTTGTCTTTAAAGTGTTGCTAGAATTCATCCTATGTCACATTTTGGTCTTCAATGCTGCTTACATTCTTAACTTCCTCCCACCACAGGGTGGATTTTCCTCTCAACTGATAGATGGCCAATCTAGATTTAAGATTGCTAATATAATAATACACTTGAAAGTATTTATTCATATTACAGCCATGCTTCAGCCACCTCCTCCGCTTCTCCATCAAACGTAGGTGGTTTTATCTTTTAGAACTCACCTTGTAGTTCCACTTCTTGCCTCTTAATCTCTTGTTGTTATGACACATTACCATACATAGCCTCATTATAGTTTCTATTTTTGTTACTCCATTGTGAATGGATTCTTTCCACTCTGCCATTAGTTTGTTCCTTAGCTTGTTGTTCATTTTCTTCTCATGTATCTCTATCCGAACTCAGTTGTAACACTCCTTGATTCTGTTTATCAGAAAGGCTTTTGAGTATCCTTTCTTGCTCTTGCATCAAGTGCTCATTATCACTCCTCACCCAAACCATTTCTTCCTGTAGTTTCTACACAGTGCTTAGTAGTATACTAGTTTGATGTTGCTGCTCTTCCAGTAGTCTACTGGTCTGCTAGTGCTGATATATAATCAGCTAAATCCACATTTCTGGATTCATTTATGGATGGGACGGAGGTGTAGGTTCCCCCACATTTCGAGGTGTTTGTCATGTCGATTACCTCCTCATTAGCCTTTTTTTTTTTCCTATGCACCATTTACACACAACAGTTTATCACATTAGGTGACCCATTGGGTCCCAGTATATGAACGTTGCTTTGATACCACTTGTAACATACATGAAAATTACATAAAAATAAATAAAAATTTACTTTTACTATGTTGTAATTCACATGGGCTTAAATCTAAGATTCAGATCCCCATAATTGATTTAGATTTGAGGCGAAATATATGTAATACCTTGGTTTAACATTTCCCAAACAATGTTTGACAAGTTCTAATATTGTTTGCAATACCTAGTTTCATTAACATTGGTGTATCGAATTATTCCTTTCAACCTTACTCTTTTAATTATATGAGTGCATAATGACATTTTGATTTTCATTTATCATTGTATCCTGGTTGACTTTAATTGTCTTGGTATTATGGTACATACACACAATCTCGAAGGGATTGAGATAGTTTGACAACTCACCAAACTTGATTGCATATTTATCATTTTAATACTCACATCCGTGCTGATGGTTAAGTCTTTAATTGCAGATAAGATTGAGGTACCTTGCATGAGAATCTACATTCAAGAGGGGACACGTGGCCCTTCGATCGCTGTTGGATCTTAGCTAATGATCAACAGTGGTGATATTTTGTGCTTCGGCATAGGGTAATGACCCCGCCCAAAACCCTAACTGAATTCTCATTATAAGTTTCTGCTATGAGGCATTGCCCTCTGCAACCACTTTGCAACTCCATCGAGCTCAGTTTCTTGGTTCATCCTCTCGGCGTTGGCGGCCTCTCTGTGGCTGTAGGTAAGGAATTGTTCTCGCAGCCCAATAGTACCATTTTCACTCTAAAATGGTGGATTAAATACCCATTTCCTAAATTTTATACTGAGCTTTGGCTATTCTCATAGGTTTACGCGTGTGTTCTAGAAGAATTTCGAGTTTCTGTTCCATGACGGGTTTCTTGCCTTTGGTTATGGTTCAAATATCAGCTTTGGGCTTCCATTTGCTGGGTGCAGTCATCCGCTTGCCTCAGATAGTAAGTCTCCCTAAACCCTTATTTTTCATAGGTAATTTTCTCCAGGTATACTTACTTATTAAGTTAGTTTCTGTTTTCCTCTGTCTCTTCCCTTGCAAGGATGCGGTTATGGTTTGCAAAGTTAACTACTTAGGTAAAAGCATAGTTTTCTACCTCTGCCTCTTCATTTTGTCTTTTAGTTCTTGTTTCAAATGTGTAGCCTCTAATGTTGATGGTTTTATGATGTTGCTGGTAAACCCTCTATAGCTCCATGGAAACAGTTACAAACCTACTGTCGATTTATTTGCGAAGTCACATTTGTTATTCTAAATCCGGCTATCTCTCCTACAGGTACCCGAATTCCATTAGTGTTTTTGGCAAAAGCCTTACAGACTTAACTTTGTGACCTCTATAATTTTCTATGAGTTGATATAATGGTTTTACAGGCTTGGTTTTACTATGCTATTTCATTTGTAATGTATTGGAAGTAGCTTCCGTCGGCGTAAAGGCCACATGCAATCTTGTTTCTAGAAATTTCATGTTTTAGTGATTAAATAAAGTTATCCTAGGTTGTCAGTCGAACTTCGGCCTGGCTTGTGAGGGTAAATCCTCTGTGTAACCAAATTGTGTAAATATTTTATTGAATACAATTAAGTTTTCAAATGAAAATATTTCAGTTTCCTTTTTGAGCTCGAGCTCATTTTTAAAGATCGAATTGCACAGTTTTATTTTATCATCCTCGAACTATGATATCAATGATATGATTATATGAGTAACCAGTGTTTTTTCTTTGCTTACTTGATTCTCGTTTTCAGCTCAAAATATTAGTTTTAAAAGGCTAGTCTTTGTTTCTTATCTATAAAAGATATTCGGTATTAAATTCATGCAATAATTTCTTATGGAATTTTCTAGAACTTCATATTTAGGTTTTCCTGATGCATAGAGGAAATTTCCTTCTTTTTCTATCTGTTTTACCATTCTAGTTTTTTTTCGTGTTTATTTTTATTTTTTTGATTAAGGTGTTTGGACCACCTAAAAGAGAATTTTGTACAATACAGTCCCGCTGTCTGATTTTATCATAGAATACCGGTCAACGACCAGTTCTGGGGTCTGGGGTTTCGACCCTAGACCCTGAACTAACGGTTTACGTGGTCCATATTACTAGGTTGTTTACTTCCATATTTATTTAACTTGGTATTCGATATTCTGTTCACACTACTTTTCTTGAAATTTAGACTTTTTCTTTAGCATATATTTCGGTCACACGGACCTCACACATTTAACAAACTTTACTGTATTGTCTGGTATATTCCAGGAAAACAAAAATACTATTAACTGTACATTTCCAGTACCAAATTCTTCAAGAAAATCTTTCTTGTATTAAAATAAATTTTTATAAATATTTCCATATTAAGGAATTATGTCTAAAACATTCATGTTTTCAAGAAATCCATCTAACAACAAATTTTCCAGTTCTTATCAAATTCCTGCAATCTGTATACTTATCTCATTCCATAATCTGCTGATGATGTCCACCCTACCATGAGAGAGGCAATTAAATCCTCATCTCCCCCTGTGCTCCACACCTGAGATGAGTAGGTTGACAGATAACCCAGAAGAGACCTCAAGACCCTTGGTCTAGTACTCTCCCTTTCAAGGGTTCAGGAACGTTGAGTGCTTTCCACTGGTCACCACTAGGTCAAGAAATATTTTCGCTCTCTTCCTCTTATTTTTCACAAAACATAACCCCTTTTCCTCACTGAGATATCCTTTTATCCCTAGAGGAAAGGTAATTGTCTTTAACTATTTTCTGTTCAACCACTTATGAGTTCTTGGAATAATTTTTATCATCAGTCTTTTAAATTTTTATGGAACCACTATTCCATAATTAAATTTTATTTCAACAAAACATAATTAATTTAAGTTCATCATGTAATCCATTTCTCAAAATAAATAATTGTTTTAGTCTCTTTAAAATAAATAATATAACAACTAGTTAACACTTAAAACAATTGTCACAAATTCCCCCCTGGAAGTAAACAACGTCCTTGATGTTTTATTCCAGCTCAACAAACAACTCTAAATAAGCCTCACGAACAAATCCTTCATCTTCCCAGGTAGCCTCATCTGAGCTGAGGTGATTCCACTACACTTTAACCTGGGTGATGTCTCACCTCTTGAGAATTATTTCTCTCCGATTAAGTATACACTAAGGTTCGACCAGAAATTTTCCATCTAGTTCAACCTGCATTCAACAAAAAATTGAGTTAAATTTCCATAAAGACTTAACATTTTAAGATAGGATTTTTAATCTTCCTTACTTGAATGCTTTGTTAGTGGATTACATGCTTTGTGTCATGCACATATCACTTTAGTAAGGATACATCTAACACATTGTGTACCCTAATATGGCTGGGTAAAGCCAATCGGTAAGCCACAAGTTCCACTCTCTCTAATATCTAGAAAGGTCCATAGAACCTGGGAGCTAACTTGGCACAGGAGGTCCACCTAAGTGTGATATTCTTCAGTTTAATACTTACATATATATGATTTCCCACTTCCAATTATCAATAATTTATTTTCTTAGCTACATAAACCTTATGTCGATCTTGAGATGCTTTCAGATTTTGTCTAATCTTTTGTACCTCTGAATCCATCTCAGCCAACATCTGTTGTCGAAGCATCAAATTGGTTTTGGGGCTACTTCAATTGATAGGAGTATGACACTGCCACCCATATAGAGCTTCAAAGGGGCTCATCTTAAGAGACTCTTGGTAACCATTATTGTATGTAAATTATACCAAATGTAGATATTCTTCCCATTTCGTTGGCTACTACATCAATTACATACACAACATATCCTCCAAGATTTGATTTACCCACTAATTTTTCCCATCCGTTTGGGGATGATAAGCAGTGCTGAAGTTTATTTGGGTTCCCAAACCCGTAAATAGGGCCTTCCAAAATGTTGAAGTAAACTTCACCTCCCCATCTAATATAACAGTCTTTGGAATTCCATGCAATCTAAAAATATCTCTCATGAAGATGTCTACTATTTGCACGGTTTTGTAAGTTGAATGTACAGGTATGAAGTGTGCTGCTTTACTCACTATATCGACCACCACCATAATGGAGTCATTGTGCCTTTTTTTATCTTGGTAAACCAGTAATAAAATCTAGAGATATAACCTCCCATTTCCACTTAGGTACTGGTATAGGCTGCAACAATCCAACTAGATGTTGATGCTCCACCTTAACCCGTTAGCACTCTAGACATTTCTTTAAATATTATGCAATACTTCTTCACACACCAGGCTATAAATAGAGCTTTCTAATTGTTGTTATCATTTTATGGTATTCCGGGTGTTTTGAGTAATTACCGCGGTGACACTCATTCATGATCAACTCCTTTAAACCCATACGATTTGGAATATATATCTTTTGCTTAAAGGTTAACAATTGATCTTTTGTAACTCCATAATCGAAAGGTTTTTCTTGTCTTTTGGATTCCTCCACTTGCTACCATAAAAACCGGTATTCAGGATCCTTCCTGACTTCTTCTTTTATCTAATCTAAAAAATTTCATTCAATTTTATTATAGCAAAGTTCATAAACACAATGAATTTTTCTGCTTAAGGCATCTACCACATGATTTTCTTTACCTTTTACATGCTGAATATCAATGTCAAAATCACTTAGGAAGTCATTCCATCTTGCCTTACGGGAGTTTAGATCAGCTTTCTTAAAGTACTTGGTTAGGCTGCTGTAGTCGGTTTTTAACACAAACCTTTTTCCTAGCAAGTAGTGCCTCCAAACCCGGAGTGCATGCACTACCACTATCAGCTCTAGATCATAGGTCGAGTATCATTGTTCATGCTCTTTTAAATTTCTTGATTCATAGGCAACCACTCTTCCTTCTTGCGATAAAATTTCCCCAACTCCTTCCTTAAAAAAATCAGTACAAACCTCAAATTCTTTGTTGGGGTCAGCTACCCTCAACACTGGGGCAGTGGTCAACAAATTTTTTAACCTTTAAAAACTATTCTGGCACTCATTAGTCCATTTAAATAATTTTCCCTTCCTCTGTAAGGAGGTAATTAGAAAATAAATATTTGAGAACCCTTCAATGAACCATCGGTAGTATCCAGCTAATCCCGTAAAGGATCGGATATCCACTACATTTTTGGGTACTCACCATTCCATAATGATCTTAATTTTCTCTAGATCGACCGCTATTCCCTCAACGAAAATAAAATGGCCTAGATACTGGATCTCTTCTTTGATGAAGTCACTTTTGCTGAACTTGGCATACAACTGATGTTTTCGTAACATCTCCAACACTCTGCTTAAGTTCTCCTTTTTCTCTTCCATGTTTTTTGAATAAATTAAAATATCATCAATGAATATCAACACAAAACTGTCCAAAAATTGGTGAAATATGCCATGCATCAGCCTCATAAATTTTGCTAGTGCATTAGTTAAACCAAATGGTAATACCACATACTCGTAATGCCCATATCTGGTAAGGAAAGCAGACTTGTAGATATCCTCATCTTTTATCCAGATTTGATGATATCCAGACCTTAAGTCTATCTTCGAAAATACAGTGGCCCCCTTCACTTGATAAAAAAGGTCACCAATCCGTGGTAAGGGATATTTATTTTTGAAGGTCAATTTATTGAGCTGTCTATATTCCATGCACATTCACATGGTTCCATCATTTTTCTTTACAAACAACACTGGTGCTCCCCAATGGGACACACTTGGTCGAATGTACCCTTTTTCCAACAACTCTTGCAGTTGCATTTTTAATTTAGTTAGCTCTGGTACACTCATTCGATATGGGGCCCTTGAAATTGGTGATGCTCCTCGCATCAACTCAATAGTGAAATCAATATCTCTTCTTGGAGGTAAACCTAGTACATATTCTGGAAACACGTCCATGAAGTCTTGTATTACTGGTATATTCTCCATCATAGAAGTCTTCTCCTTAGAATTAGAAAACCCACCTGAATGGCATATATTTGGCATCCTTTTCTAAAACACTTGTTCATTTGAGAGGCTGTAATAGGACGCAACTATAGGGGTTTCTTGATTCCTTGTATCTCTTTCTGAGTTCCATCTTGCATTCTATAATATATAATATTATCTTTACAATCCACCAGTGTCTAATGTTTCTCCATCCAATCCATGCCCAACAGCACATCATAGGATCCCAACAGCAGTATATTCAAATCCACATTTAACTGTTGGTTTCCAATTTCCAATGTACAGTTTGGAATTTTAGCACAAAATTTCTTTTTGCCCCACTGGCTAGTTGTACCAGTCAGGGAGTTTTAAATTTCTGACTTTGAAATTTACATATTTCTACTATTCTAGGGTTTACATAACTTAAACTGGCACCTGGATCAACCAAAATAGAAACAGGTTGCGAAAGTAGCTTGCCTTCCAGTCCTATCATCGTTGGTTGATAATCCGCCTACCGGTCCTCCAAAGCTGCATTAATTCTGGGTATGTTCTGGGCTACATCTCCCACTGTAGAGGCTTCTTGTAAATTAGCTACTATATCATTTCTTCCCCGTTGTAGGCAGTTCTTATAATAATGAGCCTCACCACACCCTCGACACTGTAAAGGTGTTTTCTGATTTTTCCCTTGCTCAGGTTTGATGGAAGCCTCTATGGGTTTTTCTTTCGTAGGCCAGCGAGTTCTTTGATGGTTTCTTCCGAAATGTTTTCTCATTGAATTCCTTGCAGAATTCTTAAGGTTATTAGTCCTAGTATTTTTGAAATTTGAGTTGCTTTTCTGCCCTTTCCTTGGCTGCCAATTTTTTCCCAGTTATCCTTTTGCCTTGGACTACTGGTAACACATTCTTGCTTTTCGAATTGCTTCATCAATGGTCCTTGGATTCACAAACTCAATTTTCTATTTCATGTGGTTCAGTAGACTACTTAAGAACCATTGAACTTTAGCCTTCTCATCCCTTAAATAAGGAATGTACCTTAATAGGGAAGTGAATTTGTTTATGTACTCATCCATTGTCATTTGACCCAACCTCAAATCCTGGAATTCTCTGGAATTTTCGTCATAGAAACACTTAGTTAGATACTTTTTTTTAAAGTATTGCTGGAATTCATTACATGTCACATCCTGGTCTTCAATGTTGCATACATTCTTAACTTCCTCCCACCACAGGGTGGATTTTTCTCTCAACTAATAGATGGAAAATCTAGCTTTAAGATTACTACTATACTCATACACTTGAAAGTATTTTTTCATATTAATCAACCAAGCTTCAGCCACCTCCTCCACTTCTCCATCAAATGTAGGTGGTTTTATCTTTCGAAACTTACCTTGTAGTTCCAATTTTTTCTTCTTAATCTCTTGTTGTTCTGACACATTACCAGAATCAACCTCATTATAGTTTCTATTTCTATTACTCCGTTGTGAATGGCTTATTTCCAATCTGTCGTCATTTTGGTCCTTAGCTTGTCCTTCATTTTATTCTCACGTATCTTTGTCCGAAATGGGTTGTAACAATCCTTGATTATGTTTATCAGAAAGGATTTTGAGTATCCTTTCCTTCTCTTGTTGCATCAAGCACTCATTATCACTCCTCACCTGGACCATTTATTCTTGTAGTTTCTGCATAGTGCTTAGCAGTATACTGGTCTTCTAGTGTTGATCTATACTCAGCTGAATCCACATTTCTGGATTCATTTTTGGATGGGATAGGGTCGTAGGTTCCACCGCATTCTGGGGTGTTTTCTAGCATATGAACGTTCCATAGTTTATCACGTTAGGTGACTCATTGGGTCCTAGCATATGAACATTACTCTGATACCACTTATAACATACACGATAATTATATAAAAAAAGATTACTTTTACTATGTTGTAATTCACATGGGCTTAAATCTAATATTCGAATCCCCATAATTGATTTAGATCTGAGGCGAAATATATGTAATAACTTGGTTTAACATTTCCCAAACAATGTTTGATAGGTTTTAATACTGTTTGCAATACCCAGTTTCATTAACACTAGCGTATCGAATTATTCCTTTCAACCTTACTCTTTTAATTATATTAGTGCATAAGGACATTCTGATTTTCATTTATCATTGTATCCTGGTTGAATTTATTTGTCTTGGTATTATGGTACATACACACAATCCCGAAGGGATTGAGACGGTGTGATAAATCACCAAACTTTATTGCATATTTATCTTTTTAATACGCACATCCGTGCTAATGTTTAATTATTTAATGGCGTATAAGATTGAGGTATCCTGCATGAGAATCTGCATTCAAGAGGGGACTCCTGGCCCTTTAATCGTTGTTGGATCTTAGGCTAATGATCAACGATGGCGATCTTTTGGGCTCCGACATAGGGTAATGAACCCACCCAAAACCCTAACCAAATTCTCATTGTGAGTTTCTGCTCCGCGGTGTTGCCCTCTTCAACCACTCCGCAACTCCATCGAGCTCAGTTTCTTGGTTCATCCTCTCGGCGTTGGCGGCCTCTCTGCAACTATAGGTAAGTAATTGTTCTCGCAACTTGGAAATACCACTTTCACTCTGGCATGGCGGATTAAATACCCATTTCCTAAATTTTATACTGAGCTTTGGTTGTTCTTACAGGTTTCCACATGTGGTCAAGCAGAATATCGATTTTCTGTTCCATGAAAATTTTCTTGCCTTATGGTTATCGTTCGAAGATCAACTTTGGGCTTCTGTTTGCTGGGTGCAGTCATCCGCTTGCCTCAGACAGTAAGTCTCCCTAAACCCTTCTTTTGCACAGGTAATTTTCTCCAGGTATACTTACTTATTAAGTTATATTTCAGTTTCCTCTGTCTCTTCACTTGTAGGGATGCGATTATGGTTTGCAGAGTCAACTACTCAGGTAAAAGCATATTTTTCTGCTTCTGCATCTTCATTTTCTCTTTTAGTTCTTCTTTCAAATGTGTAGCCTCTAATGTTGAGGGTTTTACGATGTTGCAGGTGAACCCTCTGTAGCTCCATGGCAAGAGTTACAAACCTACTGTCGATTTATTTTCAAAGGCACGCTTGTTATTCTAAATCTGGTTGTCTCTCCAACAGGTACCAGGATTCCATTAGTGTTTTCAACATAAGCCTTACAGAATTAACTTCGTGACCTCTAAAATTTTCTATGAGTTGATATAATGGTTTGACAGGCTTGTTTTTACTGTGCTATTTCATTTTTAATTTATTAGAATCAGCTTTCGTCAACGTAAAGGCCGCATGCAATCTTCTTTATGGAAATTTCATGTTTTAGTGATTAGATAAAGTTATCCCAGGCTGTCGGTCGAACTTTGGCCTAGCCTGTGAGGGTAAATACTCTATGTAACCAAATTGTGTAAATATTTTACTGAATACAGTTAATTTTTCAAATGAAAATATTTCAGTTTCCTTTTTGAGCTCGAGCTCCTTTTTAAAGATAGAATTGCATAGTTTTCTTTTATTGTTCTTGGACTATCATATCAATGATATGATTATATGAGTAACCAATGTTTTGTATTTGCTTACTTTATTCTTGTTTTCAGTTGAAAATATTACTTTTAAAGGTTCATCTTCATTTCTTACCTATAACAGATATTTAGTATTAAATTCCTGCAATAATTTCTTATGGAATTTTCTAGAACTTCGTATTTGGGTTTTCCTGATGCATACAGGAAATTTCCTTTTTTTCTATCTGGTTTACCATTACCGTTTGTTTTTCGTTATTTTTTTTTTAAATTAAGGTGTTCGGACCACCTGAAAGCAGATTTTGTACACTACAGTCCCGTTGTTCGAGTTTATCATAGAATACCGGTCAACGACTAGTTTTGGGGTCTGCGGTTTTGACATTGGACCTATAACTAACAGTTTACCTGGTCCATATTACTAGGTTTTTTACTTCCATATTTATTTAACTTGGTATTCAATATTCTATTCACACTACTTTTCTTGAAATTTAGACTATGTCTTTAGCATATATTTTTGTCACACAGACCTCACACATTTAACAGACTCTAGTATGTTGTCTGCTATATTCTAAGAAAACATAAATACTATTAACTGTACATTTCCGATACCAAATTCTTCAAGAAAACCTTTCCTGTATTAAAATAAATTTGTCTAAATATTTCCATATTAAGGAAGTCTGTCTAAAAAATTCCCATTTTCAATAAATCCATATAACAACAAACTTTCAAGTTCTTGCCAATTTCTTGCAGTCTGTATACTTATCTCGTTCCAGAATCTGCTAATGATATCCTCCCTACCATGAGAGAGGCAATTACGTCCTCATCTCCCCCCGTGCTCCACACCTGAGATGAGTGGGTTGACAGATAACCCAGAAGAGACCTCAAGACACCTGGTCCAATACTCTCCCTTTCAAGGGTTCAGGAACGCTGAGTGCTTTCCACTGGTGACCACCAGCTCAAGAAATTTTTTCACTCTCTTCCTCTTATTTTTTCACTGAACAGAACCCCTTTTCCTCACTGGGATACCATTTTATCCCCAGAGGAAAGGTAACTATCTGTTCAACCACTTCTCAATTCTTGGAATACTTTTTATCATCAGTCTTTTAACTTTTTATGTAACCACTATTCCATAATTAAATTTTATTTAAACAAAACATAATTAATTTAAGTTCATCATGTAATCCATTTCTCAAAATAAATAATTGTTTTAGTCTCTTTAAAATAAATAACATAACAACTAGTTAACACGTAAACCAGTTGTCACAAAGTAATTAAAAGTTAAAAAATATTATATTTTTAATTTTGAGCTAAAAAATGTTTGTAGTTCTTATATATTTCAATGCTCCAAGAAAAGAAGTAATTGAAAATTAAAAAAACAAGGAAAAATTTTGGGACTAATATTTGTAGGTGAGCTGATTTTTAATGATTTTTCCTTAAAAAATGCCACTAATTTCCATTTTTTTCCAAAATTGATTGGCCCAAATTTTATAGTATAAGATTATTTTATTGGCAAAATTTTATACAAATAAATATAAAATCACTATAAATCTAAAGGCTTTTATGAAAATATCGTCAAAGAGTAATAATAGGAAACGTGTAATTCATTTAATTCTTAATACAAATTTCATTTGTGGCACTGAAAAAATATTATTAATAATTAAAAAAAAATCATTATGTGATAAATAAAATATTTCAATATTCGTATTAAATAAAATATTTCCATTTTAGTTCTTTTTAAGATATATCTTTTAGTCAATTTTATTTGCAAAAATTTATTGGAATTGTAATCTAAACCTTAAAGAGAATTTTTAAAAGAAGGAATATATTCATGTATTTAAAAATGTAATTTAATTAATGAATACATACATACATAAAATGAACTTCTATAAATTCATTTTAACCATATATCTAAAAAAAAATAGTTTATATATTAAGAGATTTACAAATTTTATCTCTAAAATCTAAAATCTGGCTTCATCCATAATTAAGATGTCATAATGTTAAAAGAAAAAACAAACTCGTCAGAATTCAAAAAAACAAATTGAAACTCCCTAATTATTAATTATAAAGTATGATTATAGATACTATTGGGATAGATTAAAGAAAACTCAGCATTCACATCTGGACATGTTATTGATATTGTTAGCATAGATTAAAGAATACTCGATATGCACATTTAAAAGTAAATATTGATACTATTAGAATAGTGTTAACATAGGTTAAAGAAGACTCAACATGCACATCATGAATTTTTGGCTTTCAATATATTTCTATGGGGAGGGAAAAAACCTAAATTATTAGTGACAAAGGGAAGAAAATAAGAAAAATCAAAATCATTTTTTAAAATGAAATTTTGATAATAATATTTCAAATCTCTCCATTAATAAAGAAATCAATTTCAATAAAAAATAAATAAATAATATATTTAATTTAATTAATGTAAATATTACAATAAAAAAAATGTAGTGTTATTATTCCAAATTTCTCCACTTAAATCAATTTCAATAATTAGAAGAAGAAAATATTACATTTAATTTAACTAATGTAAATATTACAATAAAAACAAAAATGTATAGTGTAAGTGTAGGTAATGCAAAATTCATAAATAGATAAATAGATTGTTATAATTTTACTATTTTATATGAATTAATAATAATATGATAAAACACAAAATGCTTTATCATTTCTTCCCATTTATATATATAAGTTTGAATGGGCCTAATAGTCAAGAGTATATGTTTCTAATAAGAGGTTACATATTCAAAGCCATTGTTTGGAGGTTGGTCCCTTATTCCATAAATAAAGAAATCTTATGCAAATTGTGATAGATTTGATCATTCTTTATGACAACAAACATTCCATCCAATCACTCAAAATAAACCCAATTAATTTCACAATTGATATTAAAATATTTTACTTAAAATAAATATGAAAATATTTTATTTGTGATTTACATTAAAAAGAAAAAATTATTAATATTTTTTAAATGTCACATGTTAACTTGATATTAAACACAAAACAAGTACATATGTGAGATGTAATTCTCTCTCTATGTATATGATGTATATTGAAATATTTTATTTATTAGTGATAATGAAATATTTTTTGTTATTTAATACTTTATGTTTAATTAAGAAATTAAACATCCCCTTTGCATTTAGTTATAAAAAATGTTTCGCAAAATAATTATATAGTTACATTATTATAATTTTAATACTAAAATATGATAAATTAAATTTTTAAACCTACATTTTTTGTTTCTCCAGTTGTCTTTGTCTTTCAAAGATGACTAAAGGTTTAATTTTTGGTTTGTGTAACAACTACCCAGGAGCATCTAAACCATCAAAAATACTGAAATTGGCATGGGCCACGCCAACCGGTAACACGACTAGATGTTGGCCCATAGAGTTTCAAATGACCTTCATATCAAAGGTTGAGTTAACAATACACCCCATCATAATGTATTCCCCGCCAATGAACATCTTTTAAACGTTTTTATTTTTTATTTTTTGTAAGATTGGTAGTTTCTCCCTATTTTTCCATTAGATAAAAAAAAGCAAGTTACAATCAGATTTTGGAAGCCTCAACTTCAAACCAGATATGTTGACCACCTCAAAAAGTTATTAAAATAAAATAATCATATATATATATATATATATATATATATATATATATATATATATATATATATATATATATATATATATATATATAATTTATTTTATTTCACTATTTATTATTATTATTATTTAAAAGAATAAATATTTAATATTGCTCACTTAAGAAAACTAAACTAAGTTGTTAAAGCTTTTTCTTCATCAAATAAAAATTGTAGAATTTCACTTTAAAAATCAATAAAAAATGGAACGTACATGGTGACAACATGCAAATGGATAAAATTATATTAAGGTTCAACAATGTCACATACATTGATAATTTATTCAAAGTAAATATTCAACTTTATTCATCTTTTTAATCTTCATTTTTATTCATTTTTTTGTGAAAATTTATGGTATGAGATAAACTAATAAGTATAACTCAAGAGAATTGAACCTGCATTTTATGACAGAGGGCCAAAGACTTGCCAGGGGCTTAAATCAACTGGGTTACCCATCAAGGCTAAACAACAAAACATTTCCTTTCTCTATTATTGGAGCCACCAAGAACTTCACACTAAAAAAACCCTTGTACATTAGCTCAAAATTGGCTTTAAAAATCTTGAAATCCTTCTTACATTTAAAGATTTTTCAAATCTTAGGGAAACAATAGTCCCTATTGTCCACATTGTTTGCACCAGACTACAACATTTGGAATGCCTTGTCTGAGAGTATACTAGGACAATGACTCAATCTTGCATCTCCTTCCTAATATGTTCTCGAGATAGTTTCACGAGAAGTGATACCTCTACTCCACATCCCATGCTTCATCAACAACTCACTTCGAGTGTGCTAGATGCGAGGAGGATGAAACTCTTCCATTCCCTCCCAATGTTGTATAGTTCTTACCTTCTCGCCTTTGCTTCACCATCCCTCAAAAATCTCTCCATAGTTACATACGACCAACTTCACAAACCCTCTTTCCAAGTAATTTGAATCTAATGGATACTAAAGATTTTTTTTTTTTTTAGAAAACTTGGAACCAAGAAAGCCACCTAAACAAACCTAATACTAAACAGCCAAACCAGTTTGTAACTTCAAACATACCATTTATACTCTAAAACCCATTGTTGAGTCATCATACTTACACACCCCATGTCTTTACTAAGGGCCATATTTCCTTGTGCATCAAGTCCAAACTCTTTTTATAAACTCATTTCATAATATCACCTCAGATCATAACTCTATAACGATTTCATCGTGGAAATTGATATCCTTCTACTAACATGCATGATGTCAATGAATTGTTCCAAATGGACTATTGATCCAACTTGAAATGCCTTCCACCCTCCACATAGGATTTCCCAATACCGACAAAAGGTTCCCATTATCTCTCATTATATCCACAAGTGACATAAAAAACATATATATCCATTCTCACTCACTATATCCACAAGTGACAAAAATAACATATATATCATATATCCTCTCTAAATACCTATTAATTATAGGATAATTATTGTTAATATTAAACTACAAACATTAGTTTCATATTACATATTGCTAAAATTTATAATAACAAATGTAATATGCAACGTCATTGTTTAGTACCTGCTTCTTATACAAAAATTAATTGATAGTAGATAATCCTTGTGATAATAATTATAGGGTAGTACAATGTAGAGTTATTATATTGAAAGAAATTGGAATATTAAATTAATTAAATGGTCACCTACATTCTCATGGGTATAGAATAGACAATGCCAAGGTGTTTTGTTAAGGCACTCTATGCTGAAAAGGTTACTGGTTCAAAACCTCGTGGGTAAAAATCTAGCCATGTTAAGGGTGGTGTGGTCGATGTTAGTTGTGATCCCGTGTTATTTTGAAGGCTTAGAAGGCCCTGTATCCTAGATAGGAAAGTTACAAGGTAGACATGTCAGTTATCTCAAGACTCACAATACCTAACAAACAAAAAAATATAGTTGGGGGCTTCACTCAATGAACCTTCTGACATATCATGTGCGCTCGTGACATACTAAACAATACCCTTAATTTGACGACATATTAGAAAATACCTCTAAAAATCACAATATTTAACCCCCTACCAATATGAATCCAATACACCTTCCCAATTTAAAAAACTCATAATTTCACTAGATATTGTAGGTATCCATTTTTTCATTTACATTTTCCATACCCCTTTATATTTTTTTCATTAACTTTTAGCTCCATTTTTTATACCTTCCAATATAAAAATCATTTATCCCCTATATATCTCCCAATATATTTTTTCATTTTTCCTCAATATACATTCCCCAATATGGGCACATATGGTGTGATATTGCTCCCCAATAAAGTCTCTATTCACCTACATGGAAAAATAATTGTTAATTATGTAATTTTTTAAATTATTATATAAAAAATAAAGTAACAAAGTGTATTTATAAAAAAAATTATTAATTATAAATATTATTATTATTAATTTAATTATTTCTTTTTACATTTAAAACAACTATTAGAAAAAATGAAGCATCTACATTTTGGTTAGATTTACATAATCTAAATAAATCAAAATCATACATATGATGTACCCCCTTGTTTGTGGGACAAAGAACCCACTTCCCCACAGCCATTTGATTTCTAAGTCTATGAAAGCATACATACTCTACCCCTGTGGTTTTGAGTGTGTGACCTCTTAGGAGGAAACACATGCTCTTAACCATTAGGCTCCCTCACGTTGTGGCAATTATAGTAACGATAAGTATCAATTTTCAATTAACATGTACTCTCATATTCAAATATTTTAGAAAAAAAAATTCGCAATTTTTTTAATATTTAATTTATTTGTTGTTATTGATTAATTTTTTATTTTTATTTTGAAGAAAAATAGAGAATACTATTAACACATATTTTTATATCTATTTAATGTAAATTAAAAAGATAAAAAGGACCCACCCCATCTATGATTAGATTCATGTCGAACTTTTTGGTTCTACATGCTTAACCCAAATTATCAAATCTGCTTGGCCATTCCATGATTTATTTCAAATCTGCTTGGCCATTCCATGGTTTATGGTGTCAATAGCAGATCAAGTGCTAAGTGCATGAGTTGGCTTAAGTAGCATTTTGTATAATGATCAAAATCCTACGTCGTATCCACAGGCTACCAGTGGCACTAAATGTTCGTTGTCATGAATATCAGTTGTCTTATGCATGACTAGATTCATACAAACAAAAAGGACAACTTCATGAATATCAATCTTCTTTATGATTGAAAATAAATAAAGATTATATAATTTTGAATGTTGAATGAATGGATGAATTAATGAATATTAATGTTGAATGAATTGATGAATTAATGAATATTATTGATTACAAATCAACAAGAGTATATAACCTTTTGGATGACTAGATGAATTAATGAATAACAATCCATTTTCAATTGAAATTTTAGCATAAAAATTATACATTTTTCAGATTTAAATTAAAAAAAATCATATATATTATAAAATTTATTGTATAAAAAAATTTATTTTATAATTTGTATAATATTTAATACATATGAAAGATGATACTTAATTAATTTTTTCATTCATTAATTTATGAATTCATAGACAAATATAACATTTTTTAAAATAATGATGTATATTTTATATTTTTTAAAATATATATTATTTTTTTTAATGAGATTTGTTGTTGTTGTTGTTGTTGTTTTTGTTTTCGTCGTTGTCGTCGTCATCGTCGTCATCATCGTTGTCATCATTGTCGTCGTCATCATCGTCAAGTATTTTCATTTATTTATAAAATTAATGAATATATATTTATATTTGAAAAGCAATTTTCTAAAAAAAATAAAATTTTGTATTTTTTTTAAAATGATTTTTCTTTTTAATTTTTAGGGAAAAATTATTACAAATTTTTAAAAAATTAATTAAATATAAAATTGGAAAAGTATATAAGCTTTAATAGCTAAATTAACATGAGTAAAAATTTTACTTCTTAACTGTTACACATACCAAATAAATTTGTAAAAAAATATTATTTATAAACCCCAATAAAATATAAACCCTAAGTTCAACTTCAAGATTTACAAGTCCTTAGGGTTGCAAACTCTAAATGTATATGCTTTAACCAACCCTCAATAAATAGGTCTTAAAATATTTTAAACATTTCTTAGTGATTTGCAAACCCTTGATTTATGGTATGCATTAACCAAAATATTAGTTAAGACTCCACTTTATGCTCCATCTGGGACTTTTGTTACTTGATATGCTTGTAACTCATCATAGTTTGATCCTCAGATATCATGCAAAACCAATTTTTTTTGCATTGATAATAGCTTTCAAGTGTTCATAGATTACATAAATTTTGTTCAACCAACCATTTGAAAAATCATCTTTTGAGAGGATAAATACCATAGACAAAAAAAATGGCACCAATACATGCATAATAGTCATTTGGCATTCTCCTATCATTAAATGAAACACATGGTAGCACAAATTCAACTTTTCTTCCTTCAACATAGATGTGAAAATTTCCTCTATAAACATGTTCAATTTCAGCACATAAAATCAAATTGTAATATCTATATTACACTATAACTCTCTACTTTATGCTAATTTGCTAATTTATCTTTCATAAACGAGATCAAATAAATAATATAATGAACTAGATACAATCCAACAACAAAACAAACCAGTACAAAAATCATAACAAATTTAATAAACTCAAAAAGTGAAGAAAATCAAAACCCAAGAGATCAACTACTACTAGATGAACATGTCAACATGTTAGATAAATTATACATTTACTCATAATTATTATATGTTCACAACTTCAAAATCAAATATAGTCACAAAAAAACACCAAATACCATAATATTTAAATGGGGACATTCGACGACTAGGAGGAAGTGCAATGTAAAATAAGGAGTTATGACATACATTTTACTAATATCTAGGTACAAGATGCCAACCCTAAGACTATGATCATACTTCTTAAAAAAAAAGTGTAAAAAGAAAAACACTTATTGGAATATTCTATTTGTAGCAAAGAGTTGCTTGACCTCATCAATATTGATCATCAAAATAAGAACTTAAGCAGTGTATTTTACTAAAGAATACATTAATTTCTTGATAAAAATAGGTATTAAATACAAAAGAGGGGAGTATACACCCAAAAATATCTATCACTATAACACTTAATAGCCTTTTGGAACTAGTTTAAAGAGTTAAATTATCAAGAACTACATAATGAGAATGAAATTCCCACCTAGAACTTGTGTGAATCCTATTTTATCCTTCAAAATGGTTGATTATGAATCTTATATTAATTCAAAAACACACTTTAGTTCCTAGAATACTTGGTTCTCAAGACCTATAAATTATCATAAAAAATTAAAAGAAAGAAAAATAATTTTTGTTAAAGCAATTCATGTTGCTTCAATCATGAAGATACTTGCTAGAGAACATAATTTCTAGATATCCAACAACCCAAACTATCATTTTCATTTCATTCTCAATTCAAACTCATAACATTCAATGCATTTTGGACACAATGCTTTATTTGATCAAAATTTTGTTTCTTGAAACATTTCCTATTGTTGATTATCAACTATTTCCTATGCTACTATAATTACATTAGCATTCACTTCTTAAGGTGCAATTGTGAAGATTATGTTATATTTAAATTTCATTTAATTGATTATGGACTTCCCTCCTAATTCTATTAGTTATGCTCAAACTTATTTTATATGTGTCTTAAGGTCCTTTCCAACAAGTTTTTTATTAGGGGACTGTGGGGCATTTATTATTATTTTTTCCATGTCTTCCTAGACTTGAGAAAAATTTTACTAACCATTATTTGCAAAGGTAGTTTTATCAACACCATGTTGTATATAATCATTCCCCGTCATTAATCTAATATATATCTCTCCTATGTTTTTAATTAGAAATGTCATACTAGTCCATTGTATATGACAATGAATACCTCTCCATTTGAAATCAATATTCTCCTCCAAATTATTTCAAAAACATTAAACCCATTTATGGTTGCACATTTTGAACCTTCTTATATGTATCTCTATTTTTTTTTTATTTCTATGTACTACAAGTCCTAGTCTAGTGTTCTCATCACACCATTCCTTGCCATAATTATTCATCTATCAACCTTTAAGGAATCAAGTTCATGGATATTTCCAATGTAGTTTGATCAATAGATAAGTGTTGTTCTCTAACCTTCATACAAAAATATGATATTCTTATTAACACTACAAGGAAAAGATCCTCTAGTAGATGTTTTTGTGGAAACCACTATAAAAATAGTCCAAAAATCCGTTTGTAGCAGAGATGGGCGGACAAATTTTTTAGCAGATGTATTTTCAACAGTGCATCTATAATATAAAAATGCATTGGTGATTTACTATACATATAAGGACCAATGCCTAATATAACATGGTGCACCATGGCAGATTTATTTAAAAAAAAAATGGTGCGCTAAATAACAAAGGGAAGCGATGCATATACTACTTGATAACACCAGAAAAAGGTTAAATTTAAAACAATTGTTGGTTTTAAAATTAATTTTTCCTAGTCCCATGCTATATTGTGATGAAGACTCGATGCTAAATGAGTACTCTAACACCATGATGCGTACAAGGTATATAATGCACTGGTGCTTACACTAATCTATAACATTGGATAAAGGTTAAATTAAAAAAAATATCGGTCCTATATCCACCCGAAGCACTGGTGTTGTTCTTGTATTAAAACACCCTAGTGCATACTTTGAAAGAGCACCAATATAGGTTTTTAATTTTCAAAAAAATGTGGTGTTATATTCCAATGAAGCGTCGATGTTGTTCATGAACTAAAACACCCTGGTCCATCTTAGAAAGAGCATATTTAGGGGTTTCAATTTGAAAAAAATTCATTTTTATATTCCCATGACGAATTGGTGTGGTTCATTATTTAAAACATCCTGGTGCGTCTTAACAAGAGCACCACTACAAGGTTTTTAATATTTTAAAAATTGGGTGTTATCTTCTTAGAAGCACTGGTGTTGTTCATGTATTAGAACACCTTGGTGTGTCTGAGAAAAAGAACCACTATGTGGTTTTTAATTTTTTTAAAATGTGGTGCTATAGTCCCACAAAGAGCTAGTGTGGTTCATGTATTAGTATGCCCCAGTGCGTCTTAACAACATCACTGCTATAGGTTTTTAGTTTAAAAAAAATGGTGCTCTTAGAGATGTTGTGTACCAACACAGTTATAATAATGCACTGAAACAACATTAAATAAAAAATTGGTCGTAAATTTCATTTTTACCATATACAGTGTTATAGATCTCTGAAGCACCGATGCCACTCTTGACTCACGCAACCACCCTGCCATCAATGCTTCTCTTCTCACCATCCTTTCGTACTGTGCTTAGTGCGTGGATTTCCAATTTTCTGAAATGGTGGTGAAATTTGTTTTTCTCAGTTACGTGTCGATTATGTCTTCCTAGTGAACAAATGCCCAGGTAATTTTTATGTTTCTCTCTAATTTAGTTTTTTATCATGTTAGAATTTCGAAATAGGTCAAAAAATCCACTATTTTTTATTTTTTTCCTATGTGGCGCATTCAACAGTGTTGGATCGCACCGATAGCGATGCACCCTGTAAATTTATAGGGTGCACCGCAGTTCGGTGTGTTAACCTAACACATTGCAATTTTTGTGATGTGTTTCGTAAATTACAATGCACCAGGAAAAGTTATAAATTGTACGTCAATTCGTACAATTTTAGGTTACTCCTTATGTGTTCATATTTACCAAACGCACTGATCTAGATCCTCTCAAATACCAGAATTAACTAAGACCGTTTACCTATGTGATCTGTTAGCAAAATTTCATGTGGAAGATTATGAGTAAACTACATGTGCATACTTTAAAGAAGATGAAACATGAAAACCATAAAATCAAAGAACACACACAACTTGATAACAAAGTTCGTCTAGTGTGGACTACATATTTGGGCCTGATGTTAAGAGTGGGGATGCAACTTCATTAATGTTGCAAGATGATTATGAGTACATGATGTATTATTTTTCAATACAAGTAAAAACTCCCTTAACTACAGTGGCATGTCTCTCCATGAGACACTATTCTATAAGAGATCTCACTCATATAAGCTCTCCTTCAACATGACAAACTATCAAACTCTCACATGAAGTGGCATAAAAGGATCCTCCAACAAAGTGGAAAACAAGAATCTCAACATCAAATCAACATCTCAGCAAAAAAAATCAAAAGAAGACATGGCATCAATGCATCTTATACCTCCACTTTCGGGGACAACCTGAAAATGCATAACTTAGCTGAGGAAATGGACAACATGGTTGAATTCCCGGTGAAAAACCATGAAATATGGTTGTAAAATCTACCCCCTTCTAACTCGCTGAAATTTAGGCTCCACGGGAATCTCAAATATTTCTCAAAGATTTCTCAAAGATTCTCTTATGCAATCTGACTAAAATTCTGATGCTCAGATGAAGAAAATTATCAAAATGTTACGTTTCTTGGGAAAAAATGAGAAAAATGAGTATAAAGTTGGCTTGGTTCTGAAATTGTAATTTTGAGGCCTCCAATGAATCTTTCAGATTCTATGTATATTTTTGCGTCAAGGTTCCACCTTCATGGTTCTTCCCCCAACATCCTTCTCCTGGAAAATCCGTTGCTCAGATCAGAAAACCGATTATGCCATGATATTCCTGGTGAAATTCGAGCTAATCTGAGTATAAACTTGACATAATTATGACCTTATCAAAAACAAACTCCAAGGAATGTAAAATATTACTCCAATATTTTGCATGGGAATATACTGTGGAATATTCCCTTAGAATATTCTCTGAAAATGCTCTCGAAAAACGTGCCTGTCACTATTGCATAACGCAGAGTTCCGCCTAACGAATAATTGAAATTGGTAAGTATATAATTTCAGGAAAATAATTCAAAGCTGCATGGGCTGGTGTATTGGTAAATATGAAAAATTTGTTGTGGGTGGCTCGAGGCCAACCCGCATCCCACCCATTTCTTGGCACATTTGTCATTTTGTGTGATGGTTTATTGAAATTTTTTTGGCGCCAAATTAAATGTGGTATGGAATATATATATATATATATTAATGTATTTTTTCTTATATATCATTTTAATATTATTTTTGTTTTAGAGAATGGACATTTCCAAAGTCATAAATATAATGTTGAGAACTTCTAGAGAACTGTGTAGATTTCTCAGTGAGCCCGACATTTCGAGTGAACACTTCACCCATATTCAAGGGCAGGAAGCTAAAGAATAAGATTAGAATAGTGCTAGACCAATATTTTATAGGGAGCGAAAAATTAGTTGTTATAATAAAGGGTTTAGAGCATTAAATGAGTCAACGAATTGAAAGCAATATTAGAAATTATTAGAATTGGTTATTAGAAAATTTTACATTATAATATTACGAGAAAAATATGAATTAATAAGAGATAAATGCCTGTTAGGGATACTAATAATGGATTTATAATATTTATTTAAAAATATTATTTGAAATTGGGATTAAATTCAATTTAATTTTAATTTTAATTTTAAATCAAGATCTTTGGATTAAATTTTTTATTATAATTAGAAATATAATCCAATAAATGAATAAGGGATAGGGTATTCAATGAATAAATAAAGAAAATGGTTTTCAAGCTTCTTTGGTTATCAATTGATGAAGAAGAATCCAGATTTTCCACAGTGTCAGAGAATATTTGTCGACGTTTCGAATCCCAATGGGGATCCATCTTCAAAACGAATGAATGAAGGACTGAAAGAAGGAATTAGGTCAAATTCCTAATTCCTTCTTTCAGTCCTTCATTCATTCGTCCTGAAGATGGATCCCCATTGGGATTCGAAACGTTGACAAATATTCTCTGACACTGTGGAAAATATGGATTCTTCTTCATCAATAGAAAAGGGTATTAAATTATTAATAATAATAATAAAGAGAGGGGGTGAGTGAAAAAAGGCATTTTAACGAAGATTTATTTAAATTTACAAGACGAGGTCGGAAGATGGGAATCGATGATCATTAATTGAATGTTACAATATTGGGTCAGCTACAAATTTATATTAAAATGATTAATGAGATTGCTAGATTACAAATATTAATAGAATATTTAAAAATAAAAATAAAAATAAGAAATTAATTAATTAATTAATATATTTTTAGGGAGGAAAAAGCCCAGTAAGAAATTATCAAATGAGGGCCAAAGAATGGAAATACATGAAAGGGGGAGATGAGAGGAGAAATTTAGGGTAGTTTAGAAGACAAAAAATGGGTGGTGGGCTTCCAAGATTGGCTTAAATGGTACCCGTCATTGCGATTAAATTTATTGGGATGCTTCTCAATTTCGAGGGCTTCCCTAATGATCCAATTGGAATAGAAAGGGATGGGAGTAACAATTTTAGATTTATCAAAGAAGATGAGATGACTAGTAGAGTGGGAATGCTCAGTTATGGTAGATATTTTAAAACTCGGTTGAAAGAACACATGGCAAACACCTACCATAATCGTGTAGTCAAATCGGACATAGTTGAGTATTCCCACTCTACTAGCCATCTCATCTGCTTTGACAAATATAAAATTATTGCTCCTGTCCCTTTCCATTCCAACTGGATCATTAGGGAAGCCCTCAAAATTGAGAAGCATCCCAATAACTTTAATCGCGATGACGGGTATCATTTAAGGAAATCTTGGAAGCCCACCATCCATTTTCTGTCTTCTAAACTACCTTAAATTTCTCCTCTCATATCCCCCTTTCATGTATTTCCATTCTTTGGCCCTCCTTTGATAATTTCTTAATGGGATTTCCTCCCTAAAAATCTATTTATTTATTTATTGATTTCTTATTTTTATTTTTATTTTTAAATATTCTATTAATATTTGTAATCTATCAATCTCATTAATTGTTTTAATATAAATTTGTGGTTGACGCAATATTGTAACATTCAATTAATGATCATCCATTCCCATCTTCCGACCTCATCTCGTAAATTTAAATAAATCTTCGTTAAAATCCCTTTTTCACTCTCCCCCTCTCTTTATTAATAATAATAATAATAATAATTGAATACCCTTTTCTATATTTATTCATTGAATACCCTATCCCTTATTCATTTATTGCATTATATTTCTAATTATAATAAAAAAATTAATCCAAAGATCTTGAAAAAATAAAAATTAAATTAAATTGAATTTAATCCCAATTTCAAATAATATTTTTAAATAAATATTATAAATCCATTATTAATATCCCGAATGGTCATTTATCTATTATTAATTGATATTTGACTCGGAATAGTATAATTTAAATTTTCTAATAACTAATTCTAATAACTTCTAATATTCATTTCTAATATTTCTTTCAATTCGTTGACTCATTTAATGCTCTTAACCCTTTATTCTAACGAATAATTTTTCGCTCCCTATAAAATATTAGTCTAGCACTCTTCTCATATTATGCTTTAGCTTCCTGCCTCTAAAGACGGGTGAAGTGTTCACTCAAAAAATCAGGCTCGCCGAGAAATCTACATATTTCTCTAGAAGTTCTCACCATTATTTTTGTTTTTTCAACAGGTGTAAAAAGGCAATGAAAGAACACCATGTGTCACGGTTTGGTAGGCCAACACTTGTTTACCATGTAAGCTTGTGGGCCCCACCTTTTGACTAGGATATGTTGTGGGTCTCTCCTTTACTATTTAACTTGTCAACTTCAAAACATTGCGATACATTTGTCATACAGACTCTGATTTGAGTGTCGCCTGCACCACCAGAATCGTAACGATGAGCACTAAAAGTTGGTGCCAATATTACTAAGATTTGGGAACTTTAAAATTTAGCTTTGTCAGATCCTCCTAGATCACACACCGCAGACATAATATTATAAAAATATAGCTCAGTGTGTTCGATAACTTGAACATTATGCACCGGTTCGAAAAGGTTATATGTACTCACTGATGCATAAGGTTGTCTAGTTGCACCATGCTAAAAATGTATGTATGCAAACCAAAAGTGGTGCATCATACATATTTATGCATGGGTTCTGAAGTTGTTGTGTTTGATAGCACACCGAAGCTGGTGCATTGCTATTTTTTGTGTACACCAAGGATTTATTTTTTTTAATTGAAAGTTATGTTTCCATATTTATAAACACATTTTTCATTTAATAAAAAAATATGTTTTATATATGAGGTTGATTTATTTTATATGTCAATCATGTAGTAGAGGCATCAAAAAAGGGAGAAACAACATGTGTAGGAAAAAATGGAGGACCAATACAATTCCCTTGCCCTATTAGTGCAATGACCCGAGCTCTCTTGAGGAATGTGGGCCTCCTTAAGTACTACGTGGAGGCTACATCACTGAAGGTGCACTCTATCTTGTTTGAACACCTGATCCATCGGTGGAGTGTCCAGGATCAGTCTTCCTATGTTAGTCCTAAAACATGTTATAGGCCCTCTAAGGAGGAAATATATTTTATCACTGACCTCTCAAGGAGAGGGAGGAATTCCTAGAGTTCCCTGTTGTTCCCCATGGGGTTGCAGCAAAGAGTCATATTTTCTACTCTAAAATATATGTTGGGGGTTATGTAGTTCATCCAATATATTTTTAAGTGTGTGGAGGATAGCTATGGATATCTTATTTCTCTACATAGGAGGTTATTTTCCTCTCATTATTAGTGACCACAATTTCACTCTATACTAGTGATGGGAAGCACATTAGTTTCCCTCTTTTGATTCTTTGATACAGGCGCCATGATGTGTCAGATGGTCTGCCATTTTTTTTAGGAGTTTTTGTAGGGATTTATATAGTTTTCATGTGATGATACATGGGAGGAAAAACTTTCCCTGTCTTCTCTCAAAGATATGTCGGGGGTCATGTAGTTTGTGCAACATATTTTCAGGTGTTTGGTGGAAAATTATTGATTGCTTCTTTTGCTACATAGGAGATTAGTTGCCTCTCATTATTAGTGACCACTATTTCACACTATACTGGTGATGGGAAATGCATTAGTTTCCATGTTTCATATTATGTATATTATTTTATATAGGTGCCATGATGTATCATATGGTATGCCACTTTTTTAAGGCAACTTTGTAGGGCTTTGGATAGATGTCGTGCGATGATACATGGGAGGATGAAATTCCCCGTCACTTCAGAGATTTTTTGTTTTTTTTTTTAGAGGCTTCCAAAGACGAGGCATACATTTAACCATCGACCTCCTAGGCCAATGACTTAGGTGCGGATGTGCATGTCAAGTCAGATGATTCCCAAGAGGGGCATGCCAAAGTATTTGACTAGGATTTCCTCTGAGGCACTAGCGCTACTGGCCAATGAGAATGACTGCATGTTTATCTTTGTGTCATGTCCGTATGCAGGGATGGATTGGAAATAGTGTCCTAACATTTTCTGCACACTGGATGAGATTGCAGATGATAGAGCTAATATCAGTGTTTCTTTAAATTAATCTAGTTTCATTTTATTATCTTAATTAATTAGAATACAATTTATTCTAATAAGTTCTTTAACTTGTTTTATTCAATTTTTTAATGAATTTTTTTAATTATTGTTGTGTATATTTTGTATACATCGCACATTCGTTGGGGACATGTTGTTGGCATTGATATTTTGATGAATTGTTTATTTGGCATTGATTTCAACCTAGTAGCATGGTTTTGGAGGATGCATTGGTGTTGGTTGGAATTGATGTCAACCTAGTAGCATGGTTTTGGAGGATGCATTGTTGTTGGTTGGCATTGATGTCAACTTGTTTGTATGTGAGTATGCATATGCTAGTTAGATGATACTTGGATTGTGCATAGGTTGCAAACCTTAGCTTGATGGTTGCAGTTGTTAGTGCAGGTTGTTGGCTTGTGTGTGGATGCCTTAGCAGGATATGGAGTTTCTACACCTATTTGACAATATCAGAGACTGTTAAGTCATGTCTATGGTAATAGGTGCGTGTATATATGGCTTTCAACTTGTATGATCAGTTGCAGGGTCTATCGTTGATGGTTGCAGATGTTGAAGTAGTTGTGGTGAGGTTTGATGGCTTGATAATTAGTGCAACTGATAGATGGCATCCAAGTCAACCTATTTTTATTTGTGATGATGATGGAGTTGCTACAGTGCATTTATGGAATGTTGCATATGCTACAGTGGCTTCCTGAGGTCTATATTATGATTATCAGGCTCTGGAAGAAGTTTGGTAAATTTCTGAGCTAAGTTGACTGATGTTTGACCTTCCTTAGCCATAGTCACATGCATGATGGGTCAAGGGAGTAGTTTTAGGCTCGAGTCACTGGCATGAAAGGATAAAGGGAATAGTTATGGCTCCCAATTGAAGTTAAGAAGTTTTAAGGGAGTGACTAAGGCTTTTTCACTATAATTCCTCTGCATTCCTCATGGTCATCTGGTGTTTAATTATTTTTCCAACATGTCTTATTTTGGAATCTTCATTTAAAAGTCTGAGAAAGGTAAATGTTCTTCTAGATGATGGTTAAAATGGAATATTCATTAGTAAATGAAGTTAGTGGATTGATTGATTCAAGAAGCATTGAACTGAAGCACTTTCTACATATGAAAAAATCTCTATTATAGAATTGGAATTAATTGATTTAATCATCTTCAAAAACTATGAATATGTCAAGAAAGATTTCTCATTTGGTTTGTTCTCTTAAGTGATAAATGTATTATAATGTTTTGGAGATACATTGGTGAGGAGTGTGATTTGGTTGAAGAAAAATGTGCATGGAGGTATAGTTGTAGCAGAGACATAAGTATGCAGTGTTGAAGACTATGTTTATGTGACATAACTACAATGGTTTTGATAATTCATTTTTTATTGTAGGGGCACAATTATTGTTTCAGTTCATATGATTGTGATAGATTGGTTGCAGTAGTATCACATGTTTTTCATATGGATATTATATATTGCATTTTTGAGTTTCTGCATCTATTTTTTGCAGAAAATTTATTGAGGCTACGTGAATTGAGAATGGTGTATGAATGTGAGAGAGGAGTATGATTTCAGATTGATGTAGTGATTGATGTTTTTGGATATCCACATATTATTGTTGTGATGTTAATGTTGAGCAACTCTAGAGTTCTAGTTTGAAAATGTATGAAAGGTGAACTGAAAAGAGAATTTCGGTGGGAGATCTAACTGTTATAGGCCATTTTGTCACATCTAGTCAATAAGCCTCCTAATGGGATCAATAAATATCCTTTTACCCCTTTTCATCATCATTTCACAAAGACCTAAGCATGCCTCTTTCATTCCCTAGAGTTTCTGCATGAAAATGCATCATCTGAGCCAGTTTAGGACCAACACTCCATGGGCTGCGTTGATCACCTACAGGTTTCTCCCCTTTGCACCTCTTTTGGTTCTAGAAATTGGGAAAAAGAGAGAGAATACCGAAGTCTTCATTTCTAGAATATTTTAGGATCTGTTGTGACCATTTACCTCAGATAAAAAATTCATATCCTATCCTTCCTTCATTAGAGTTTCCATCCCTTATACTTATATTTCATCCTCCCATCAAGAGTGGATCTCAATCACTAGATTGGTAAAAGGATAATAAATCCCAACTTACCCCACTCTATATATTTACAAACTTCCATATGCAAGAGGTTGGATTTTGGAGAGTAATTCTACCCTTATGGTTTCTTGTGAGAGACATAATTTCATGCATTTAGGGTGATTGGAAGCGCACTTTGTGACAAGGAAATGACAAGTCAGCCTGGAGGAGCCCTTCTACAAGATTGAATTTTTTTTTTGTTGTAACTCACTCCATTTTTGTTAATGAAAAGCGTTATCTATTTTCCTATATATGATTTTGTTATTTCATGTATTTCAATACCATTTTGATCTATTGAATAAAGTTCTTAGATGATACTGCATAAATATCGTAGTTTCTTGGCATGTGTTATTTGATTATGCAGGTCCTACTTTTGACAATTGGAGCTAGTATTGGAGCATTCAAGCTAAAGAAGGAGCGAAGCATGTGACAGATTCCGGGTAGGCTTTTTCCCGTCATCTATTTACTTTAAGGAAAGCATTGAGTTGCTTGTATCTCTGTTGTTATAGGTTAGCCACCAGACCTCTGGGAGATACTTTTGTCCACGGTCATAAATCATGCATAAAAATTTGACAACCATACTATGGAGTGGTATATTCCCTTCATGGTTTCCTTGTCCATTATGTTCTTTTACCTCTTTAATACAACATTGTTGCTTTAAACGACCATGAATAGGCCTAGGAATTGATTTCATTAAGTCTCATTTGCAATTTTTGTGTCGGAATACTCTATCCCTGGACCAACGCACCCCCTGTGCCTTTGACAGAGCATTGCACCCCACCTGGACCCTCTCTATACCAACATTGCAAAGCAATAGTGCCTCTTCTGCACCAACATTGCCCCTATTTTTGCACAATTTTTTTTATTTTCTTTTATTGCCTCTTTTATCATCCTACTTCCAGTTGAACTTCCCTGAGTCTTGAGGTTTTTTGGTCTCTCTAAAGCCTCCATTCAGTTTTCATTTTTGTTTGATTGCCTTCAGTAAGGATTGGTTTTGATGTTTCTTTGTTCTTATCATTAGGTCACTTGCAAACTTATTTTGTTTGATCATTGATTGATTGGATGAATTTTTGTTCTAGTCCTCATTCTGAAAAGTGCATTTTAATCAGTGATTAAACTTGTGCATATTAGTTTTCCTCGTTTCAAAAATTAAGTGTCTTGAAAATTAAAAAAAATTGCATTGGAATTTAGGGTTTTGTATGTGCATTTATATAGAGTAGTTAACCAGTGGTGCTTGGCCTAGTAGTTAGCAGACGTTCTATTATTTTTTTTAAGTAAGTCATGATTTCAATCCCCTACCTCAGTCGATAACTCGGCAAGCATGCGTTCGGGCCTTGTGTTCTCCCCTAGGGGTTATAGTGGTAGACGGGGGGATTCGACCTCATGTTACACAAGTATGATACCTCCACCATTGCTAATTCCTCTAGACACCAAAAAAAAAAAAAATAGGAGCAGTTACATTGGAAGGGAAATTGCAGTTTGCATCCTGATTGTTGCATGTTGTATGTTGCATATTGATTGTTTCTTCCCTTCCTTAGCTATATTTTAATTGAAAGAGAAATATTTCCATTTTCTCATGCTATACTTGAATTCTATGATATTCAGGTGATATTCATGGTGAGCCCAAAACTGGAACTTAATCAAAGATAAACAGTAAAATTTATTGAATCAACCAAATGAGATTTTGTAACATTAACACAAACACTTAGAGGTTTAGGCTGGAGATGTGTTCAGACGTCGCTAAACGTAGGAGTTTTCATTGTTTTCCAACATTGAATCCCGGGGGTGATATCCCGTTCCACGTATGTAAGTATATAGGATAATTCTCCACATACCTTTGGGTATATTGGATGGCACTCCATGCATGATAAGTATATGGGAACGCTCTCATATAACGGTTACACATTAGACAACACTACTACGGATTGCACTCCCACGTACCGTCGAGTATACTTTGGGAGTCCCATATAGGTTGTTATCAATCCATAGGTAATCGAGTCTGTTGCCTTGTATACTGTGATACATCGACCATAACATTTGGGGAGATTGGTTATCGTATGTTAAGTTCTTGGTTCACCAAGGTGTATATTGTAGTTCACGGTTTCTTGGTAATCCTTTATGCCTAGATTACCCTATTTTTTATTTATTTCTTTTTGTTTTCATAAAAATTAATATCCAACATGGAAGAACAAAATCCCCCGCACTGTCATTCATGTAGAATGAAAAATAATTCTCCTCTTCAACCAGAGGATACTCCTAGTCATCGTCATAGTCATAATAAGACACAAAATACCAAATCTGGAACTTCAGGAACTACTTTTGGCCCTCCTCTTGATATTTATATGCCAGAATCATCTATCCCTTTGAGTTCTGAACCCAAGATTACATCTAATCTTCTTGGTGACACTAACACAATCGAAATAGAAGCCCTTAAAACCTTGTTTCCGGAGGTTATTGAACTTGACTTTCTTGATTCAGATACTTTTATTCTCTGAGGTTGTCGAACCTATGGAGCCTCAACCATCTTCGCCTGTTACTTCAGGACCTTCCTCTTCTCTTACTTTGTCTCATATAGAACCTATATATCTTGGAACTGACAGTGAACCTCTTCCATACGAAATTGTGAGTATTGAAGAGATCCTGTAAGAAGAGCCTCATCCCTATACTCGTGTTCATTGGAAGGGACTCCATTTTTACCATACTAGTCCTCTTACGCCTCTTCAGACTTTGAAACAAACTCCTTTTCCTAATTATTTAGAATTACCATTAGGGGAATTTTGAGGTCTAAAATGGGCCTCCTTAGGAAATTATGAAATAATAGTGTAAATAATAAAATAATATTATATTACATCATCAAATTTTAAAGGGGAAAAAAATAAAAACTATTTTTTCAACTTGTATTTTAAACTTATCTCCGTATGGTTTTACTCAAATTTCAAGCGACAACACTCATTGGATGAAAATTTGATTTCTCATTCAAGGAGTACCCGTGTTCCATACTTTCAATAGACCATGGTACAAGAAAAATGATAAGTATATGAAAAATGTGATTGCAATCATGTTTCTTCACGTATTTCTCATTTTTCGTGTAGCACGGTCCGTTAAAAGTATGCAACATGGGTACTCCTTAGATGAGGAATTTAATTTTGCATCCAACGAGTACTCCCACTCAAAATTTGAGTAGAACCTTAGGGAGATAACTTTAAAATATGAGTTCAAAAATTAGTTTTATTATTTTTATTATTTTTACTTTTTTACTCCAAAAATGGTGAATCATCCCCCATGGTTGAAATCATCATCTTGAATCCTATTAGTTCTTATAAATTTTATTTTAGTTTTACATTTTTCTTTGGAGGCCCATTTTAGACCTCAAAATTCCCTTAATTTTGTGGATCTCTCATGGAAATCTTCATTGGTATTGTCAACCATGACTGGAACTAATTTGAGCTCACATCCCATTTTCACCACTATGGTTCAAACATCAAATGTTTCTTCCTCATATAAATTTTAAACATCACCAAAAACACATATTTATGGTGGCACATCCATCCCACTTGGTTATCAATCTTTATCTGGTACCTTTTCTGGTGTGGATTATAGTCCTTGGACCTCTCCTATGTCATCTAATTCCAGGATAACATCTGATACTTCTCTTATCAATGTCGCATAGTCTTATCCTCCTCCTCCACCTACACCTATGATTGATTAGAAAGGTGGCCCTTATGTTAGCGGGAAAGGTTACCTTCAATAAACCAACTCTCCTTATGTTGGGTACCCTCCATCTGGATGAAATTTTCCTCCATAATCCCCTCCTCCTTTGGCAGCGGGGAAACCTATTTTTGGTATACCTCAAATTGGTAATCAACTTTATTATAGTCCTTCTTATCCTAGAATGGCTACTAGTGTTTGGCAACCTACTTTTCCCGTTCAACCTAGTTTATTTTGAACCTGATCGTTGAATCCTCAACCTACACCATCTCCATATCAAAACCATTTCCATCCATCTGTACCCTAACAAGCTCAAATACATGTGAGCCAACCTTTACAGGTTGTCATTGCATCAAAACCTTTTTTGTTAGTATCTAATACTTCCTAGGTCTCGCTTACCCAGCCATTATAAGGTACCTTACATTCTCAACCACTTGGACATGGTTCTCCTCAAGTTTCGATAGGACAAACTGTTCATAATTTGGCACAACCTCAATTGAACCCACCTTATCATGGGACAATTAAAACTCCCATCGGGAAACGATATAGACCGTATCAGGGTATTCTTCAAGTGCCTTTTCAAGGCCAAAAAATCCAAACTCAACCATTCCAGCAACTTTATGGTCATCGTGGGGTTGGAAAACCAGGTCACTTGTATAATGGTTATCAAGATCCTCCTTATGTTGGTACCCATGTTCCTTATTATCAAAACCCTCCTTATCCGGGAATTAAATTGCATTTTGTTGAAGCTATTCCTTCATATTCAGGCCATCCTCCTCCGGATGTTAATTGACCATTGCCTTTTGTTGCTACTCTCGAACTTTCATACTTAACTCGGCTCACTAATGATCCCATTGCTCATTCACCTTGGTGGCCAATCATTCCTACCAAATTTCCCTCTGATATCCCAAAATTCAATGGGAATATAGGAGAAGACCCATCGACACATGTTATGACGTATCATCTATGGTCTTATTTGAATTCCCTTAATGATGATTCCATTCGACTTCATCTTTTCCAACGAACACTTACAGGTATCGCAACTAAATGGTATATTGAGTTTCCTAGAGATTTGTTTCATGATTTTAGCTCTTTAGCCACCACCTTCCTCACACATTTCCAACTACCCATCAGATATGAATCTGGAATGGAACTATTGACCAACTTCAAACAATCAGATTCCACTCACATCTTGTTGGGTGTGTGTTATATTATTTCCACAGGTAGCTCTAGGCGTTATGTAGGGGCTAAGAGGGGATAAATTAGTCCTCCTACGCTTGTTCCGGGCACATGAGGTAGGTCACAGGGGGGGCGCAACCCCCTGTTTGTCGGTGGGTTTGCAGCGCCCTGGAAAAAGAAAATGATAATAATAATAATAATAATAAATGAAAATAACATAAATAAAATAAAATTATATATATATATATATATATAATGGGACCCTATATTAGGTGGGAAGACTTGCCTATGGTTTTGTGCATGGGTTTGCACATGGTTTTGGGCATGATGGTTTTCTTCCCATGGTATTTGTAGATCCGGTCAAGGAAACTACGATTATGTTCTAATTCGGGGTTAATGGATTAGGGCTTATAAATGCTTCGACATGTACATATATGTGTTGTAACATTCAAAGGAATATAATGAAAAATAAAGCTAGTAGTCTTGATTTTGGGATCCAAGGGAATATATTTGTGTATATCTATTTTATGTTGTATGTTCTCACTATTGTTTATTTTCTAAATAGGGTTAAAACCTACATTTGGTATCATAGTTGTTTCGGATTTAAGGGGTTGCATTTACTCTTGAGGGATATTTTTCTCAGGCCTGTGGTAGACCCTGTTTAGTGGGAGATTTGCAGGATCGATTCTTGCGGTGAAAGAAGATGCCGAGCAGTGGAAAGATAGAGATCAAGAAATTTAATGGTCAGAGTTTTGAGTTGTGGAAGCTCCAGATGGGGTATCTGTTGGTGGATAAATATCAATGGATCATGGTAGATCCAGGTACTAAACCAATGACAATGTTAGATGAATACTTGGCGAAGTTGGAATGGAAGGCAAAGAGCACAATACGATTGTGTATCTCAGATTCAGTATTTTTTAATGTATCTGGGTAAGATACATCGAAGGTTTTGTGGGACAAGTTAGGGACTTTGTACCAATATAATTCTCTAGTGAATAAATTTTTCTTGCGAAAAAAGTTGTATAACCTGAGGATGAAGGATGGAGACTCGGTGACAGAGCATCTATACACCTTAGATACTGTGGTACGTCAGTTTTCATATGTTGATATTAAAATATCAGATGAAGATAAGTGCATCAGTTTGTTGTTCTCTCTACCATATTCGTGGGATATTCTGCTTGTTGAAATAGGTAGTAATATATACAACTACCTTGAATTTTGATCAAATTGTCTCAACCTTACTGTCAAAGGAAATGAGATAGAAAAATATGGAGGGCCAAAATGGAGATGCCTTTTTTGTACGAGGACATTCCAAAAATAGAAACAAAAATAAGTTCTTGAGAGGGAGATATAAATATAGAGGGATATCTAAATATCCATGAAAGCCTATAAAGGTGTGCTAGAAATGTGGAAAGGAAGGGAACTTCAAAAAGGACGGTAGATCTAAGGCTCCTGAGAAAGGAAGGGATCTAATGATGCTCCTTCTGCAGAGGAAAAAACCACTTCAGATGAAGGTGGGGATGTGTATTTCTCTTCTTCTTCAAATAAACATGTAGATCATGAGGCATGGTTGATTGACTCAGGTGCATCATTTCACTTCACTACACATAGGGAGTGGTTCTGCGAGTATGAGAAGTATGATGGTTGTGATGTCTTCTTACGGGATGATAGGAAGGACATAATCTTTGGACATAGAAAATTCAAGTTGAAACTACAAGGTGGAAGGATTAAAACACTTCCTGGTGTTCTGTATATTTGTGCATTGCCAAAAATCTGATTTCTGTAAGCAAGATGGATGATGTAGGTGTAAAAATAGTGTTCTAGAAAGATACCTACAAGATGGTTCGGGGAGCACTAGTATTGATGTTGGGAGTTCGGATTGGAACTCTGTACAAGCTTTTGGGTAGCATTATTATTGACGGGTGCAACAGTTCTGTTGTTCCTGAAAGTGGAGCAGAAATCCTAGATGACTCTAGAGAAAATACCATGCTATGGCATCAAAGGCTTGGACATATTGGAGAGAAGGGCCTTTAGATAATACATGGTAATGGTATGGTAGAATGTATGTCTAGTTTCTTTCTGGATTTCATTTTTTGTGAAAATTGTGTATATGGGAAGAAAAATTGGGTGAGTTTCCCTTCTAGTGTTAAGAGGGAAAACAATGTATTAGAGCTTGTGCACAATGATGTGTTTAGACCTGTGCCAGTTCCATCACAGGGTAAGTATGGGTATTATGTTTAATTTATAGATGACTTCTCAAGGAATACATGGATATATTTCCTAAGGAATAAATCTTAATTCTTGGAAAAATTTAAAGAATTTAAGGCTCTGGTAGAAAAAAAAGATAGAGAAGAAGATAAAGGTGTTGAGGAAAGATAATGGAGGAGAATTGTATAAGAAGGAATTTGAAGAGTTCTGTAAGAATTGTGGTATATCATGGTAGAATAATAATCCATACACACCTCAAAAAAATGAATTTGCATAAATAATGAATAGGACGTTGATGGAAAATGAAATAACCATGCTCAGTTGTACTGGGTTAGGACAAGAATTCTGGGCAGAGGCAATGAAGACTGCGTGCTACCTAGTTAATAGATCACCTTCATCAACGTTGGAGGATAATACTCCACATGAGGTATGGACTGGTAAGAAGTCATCTCTTTCACATATGAGGGTATTTGGATGTGATGCATATGTACATGTTCCAAAGGAGAAAAGGACCAATTTGGATAATCAATCTGAAAGGTGCATGTTTATTGAGTATAAGGATGGTTTAAAATTTTATATGCTTTGGAACCCATAAACAAGGAAGTTTGTGTACATCCAAGATGTGGTATTTAGAGAGGTGAAATATGTTGTTAAACATGAAGTCCTACCAAAAGAACCTAAGAATATAGAGTTTGAGCTAAAGGAGGAAGAATCAGACTCTATAGCAGAACAAGATTCAGAAGAGGAAGAGCCACAAACTCCGGCTGTGAGAAGATCAGTTCAAGAAAGAAGGCAACCAGAATGATATAGTCCATCTTCTTTATGTTAAAAATTTTCTTTATCTATCACTGATGATTCTCCCATAATTGTCAGGGATGAATTGGATTCAGAGGATAGAAAACTCTAGAAGGAGGCCATGGTTGATGAAATGACATCCTTGCACAAAAATGAGACATGGGATCTAGTGGAGTTGTTGGATGGAAGGAAACCCATTGGAAGAAAATGGGTGTTTAAGAAGAAGATGAATGTAGTAGGAAAGGTAAATAAATACAAATATCGGTTAGTAGAAAAGGGTTATTCCTAGGTTCCAGGAATTGATTTTGGTGATATTTTTTCTCTTGTTGCCAAGGTAACTTCTATTAAATTACTTTTATCTGTTGTTGTTGCATTTTATTTTGAGGTAGAACAGATGGATGTGAAGAAAAAATTTCTTCATAGGGATCTGGAATAGGAAATATACATGAAGTAACCTGAAGGCTTTGCGGTGAAGGGTAATAAATAACTGGTATGCAGGTTAAAAAATTCTTTGTATGGGTTAAAACAGTCACCAAGGATGTGGTATCAAAAAATTGATACATATATATGGGTACTTGGCTTCACCAGAAGCAAAGAAGATCATTTTATTTATTTTAAATTAATTGGTGACCATGTTATTTATTTGGTCTTGTATGTGGATGATATGTTCCTAGTTGGAAATGACAAAGAAATAATCCATGATTTGAAGACCCAATTTTTCTCCAAATTTGACTGAAGGATCTTGGTGGTGCAAAGTATATTTTGGGTATGGAAATTAAACAAGATTAGGAAAAGAGTAAGCTTTCGTTAAACCGTAGGATGTATGTTGAGACAATATTACAGAGGTTTAATATGCAGGATAATAAATTAATGAAGGCTCCTATTCATGTAGGTGTAAATTTATCTACTGAATAGTGTCCCAAGACACAAGAAGAAGAAGAGTACATGTCTCATGTTCCTTATGAAAGTGGAATGGGTAGCCTGATGTATGTAATGGTCTACACTAGACCAGACATTTCACATGAAGTGGGAGTATTGAGCAAGTTTATGTCAAAACATGGAAGGAGCATTGGATAACAATGAAGCGGGGTTTCAGGTATTTTCATTTCACTTAGTGATTATGGTTTGTGCTGCCGGGGAAGGCCAAGATTAGATAGAGTTTTGGATATTTGTGGCTTTGTTGAGGAAAAATGGGATGGAGGTCTAGATCAAAGAATATCTACAAGTGGTATGTGTTTAGCCCATTTGGAGGTGCAGTTAGTTGGATGAGTAAAAGATAGTATGTAGTGTCTCTTCAACTACAAAGGAATAATACATGTCAACCCCTCATGCAAGCAAGGAATCAATCTGGTTGCAGAGATTGTGTTCAAGTATGGGGTTAGTGAAGAAATATAGATTGTGATAGGAAAAGTGAAATTTTCTTGGCTAAGAACCCTAACTATCATTCAAATACAAAGCACATTGATGTTCAATATCACTTTGTGAGAGATATGGTTGAGGATAAAAAGGTTTTTATGGTAAAGGTGGACGCTTTGAATAATATTGTAGATGCATTGACGAAGTCTATGAGCATTGAGAAGTTCTCTTGGTGTAGATAAAAAATGGGCATTGTAGGGTTGGACCATTGACTAAGCTCTCTTGTGGCCCCATGTGGAAAGAAAACAACAAGTGGGAGAATGTTGGGTGTGTGTTATACTCTTTCCACGGCTAGATTCAGGTGTGAAGTGGGGGGTAAGAGGGGGGCGATGGGGGGTAATGGGGTCTAGGGCAGTGCCCTGGAAAAAAAAAATTAGACCCTATATTTAATATCCCCAAATGGGATATTTCACAATTTTTTCCTAAATATTGCTAATCCAGCATTTTACCATAAACTTACCGAATTAATAAACAAAATATTTCCATGTAAAATAAAACACATAAGCATTACAATACCTTAACACATCGAATAGGAATAATCTTAAAATTTTTATTATAAATAATAGTTGTGGTTACAAATACATCTAACCCAAAAGATCTAAGATGGAGCACTTGCCATCAATATGAACTGTTGCACTACGCTGGCCTCCAAAACTGAACTGCTACACTCTCCCTCCAGGAACATCTACCATTGAATCCACTGAAGCACCCATTGAAGATCTGAATGGTCCTCACTCCAATATTACCAAAGCTCTATGAAACTTCTAAATGAAGTCTCAAAGAAATTTGGGTTTCCATCCAACACTCACAAATCACCTGAGGGTTTCCATCTTGGGGCTACGGCTGAAGTAGAGAACCATGTTCTCAAACCTCTCATACAGAAGAAAATGATCTACTCCAAAGATGTCCCTCAATGGCATCCTCCTTTACTTTTATAGATTTCCTAGATCCTTCTAGAGCCTTATTTTATTATTATTTTATTCATTGAGTACATTTCCTTTAATTAAAATATTCTTTTTAATGTAGGAAAATGGTCAATTGGCCACCATGCCTCCTCAGGTCACTGAAAATCACCTCTAGCCATCCCATCATGTAGATCTTCTCATCTCAATTCCAACAAGCTATTACACTAAGGTGTTCTGCCAATAATTCCTCCCGAAATGCCACCTTAGGAAAAAATAATAGAATCAGGCCCAGTAATAACTCAATTTTCCGAAAGTTGTCAGAATGCACTGGAACGAAAGGAAAATTGCTCGAATGATGGAATGTATCAAGAGAATGCCACTGGATCTCATATAAACTCCTCAAAACTCCTCCAAAAATCCCTTGAGCCCACCAATGACACCAACCTGTGCCTATGACCTATCTACTCCTAACTCTGGAAGTCCAATCTAACCTTGTCATAGGTGACACGAAAAAGGGAATATTACAGACCTTTCACCCCAAGATTACTTGCCCTTAAGCAATTCAAATATGTGTGCCACTCTATTGGCCCAACGCAACTGAGACCTAATGCCTGGATCCCATACAAACCCCTGGGTGTTGCTATGCGCCTGTGTAAAGCCACCTAGAATAGTCCTCTCAATGTTGAGATCCAAAATTAATATTTTAGTGTACCTGTCATTAAACAATCCTCCCGGATCTCAATGCCACCATGGCCAATCATCACCCAAGTCCCACAGCTTGAACTAGTCCGGCTACCGCCATCAACACTCCCTGCTCCCCGCAAAGCTGTAAATTTCCAATTATGAATGGTGCTCCACCAACTGCGTACCAACTCATCACCTCCCTCTAATCCAGCCCCTGACTCAATCCAATGTTGATCCTACTCTCCTAAAGTCGGGAGTGAATGCTGAAGAAATGTTGACCTGTGTCCCACTACCAACTGGAATTTGTAACATTTGTCATGTGTAAGGGACCCTGCTTCGCTATGCTTTCTACGAAGAATATCGTACCATCAAGAGGGTACCAACTCATGATCTCCCGCCAATCTATCCTGGAAGAAGGATCCAAGGTGGTGAAAAATGCATATGGAATACATTTGGAGCGTTGTCGCCAGCCCATACTCAACTCATGCTGCTTTGTCCCATCTGCCGATGATATCTGCCTATAGAGGAAGGCCCCTCTCTCTATAAAGTTCCAAAGTGGGCTAGATATGCTGCAATCCCCGATGATATACTCCTGGAGAATGTAGCTCCCTGAAATTATTGCAGCCCTTCTGACTGCATGTGTATCTATGTGCACCTCATCAGCGTGTCGACCCAAAGATGGATGTTCCACCATCTCCAATATCTCCTCCTTCTCCTGATTAGGAATGTCATGCTCCTAAAGTCTACTAGCCCCCTGTAGAACTATCCCATCAACCTCCAACATCTCCAGAGGATATGGATTTGCAACTACTTTCACCGTATCCGATGTCTGTGCATATGACTGCTCATCCTAAATGGCTGACCCCGAGGTTAGCCGCATATCCATCATAGATTCAATGGGAGCCTCCATCTGGCTCTCCCCTAAAGGACTATCATGCATGATGCACATAGTAACCTCCTCTGCTAACTCATGCTCCATCATATGCTGCTCCAGTTGAATCGTCACAAGATACCCATCATCCTGAATATCTCCCATAGAGTCTTGTGGTTGCTCACCCTGCACACTGGAATACAGCTTCGTCCTACTGTCATCATCTCCGCATGACTTCTCTCGCTCCCCAGAAGCATCCTTGTATGATCCCATGGACTCACCTGAAGAAGAGTCCTCATCCTGGCATATAGAAGGAAGGTCCTTATGTTCTGCCTCTACCACATCTTCTACATCACTCAAGCATGAGTGATCAAGCCCCGAAGGTTCTTTGCAGATGAAGAAAATTCCCTTCCTCCTCAGCTCATTTCTGTTGCCTAATCCACCAAACTAAAGAAGATCTTCCTTGGTCAACTGTCTCTTGAATAACCCAATATTCTACTCAACCAACCCTTAGGATAGCTCATAAGCAGCGGGTGAGACCAACTACTCTCTCCTCCAAATTCTTAACAACCTGGTCTGAATATCTTAGCAAATGGTCTCACGGTCTCTCATACATGATGATAGGATGGACTTCATGTGTGCTATGACGTTGTCAGGATGATGTCTCCTAATTTTGAATAAGAATTGGAACATCTGTAGAATCAAGTCATCACATTCATGATTAAACTTGATGACATATGTCTCAAATGTGGCCATTCCCTCTAAAACCTCAAGCTTATTCCCAAAGGTAGGGCTTGCACTGTTGTCCAAGTCCTGAAAAGTCTCTACCATCAATCTTAGAATCATCCTCGTAACATCATCATTTTATGGAGCTATAGGTGCGGTTAACTTCATGATTTTACTGAGGCATGATGCAACTAGAAGGTTGAGCCCTTCGCAAGGTTCCTCCAAGCATTAGGGTTTTATAAGAGCAAGCATAGCAGGTTTTAGAGCCCAAATAATTTTCTTCCCTTCTACTTGGCTTACTTTGGACAGGGTTTCATTAAGCTCATCAAGTTTGGACAAAAAATTCCATGTCATATTCCTTTGTTTCAAATATGTTCCAAGTGCAAATAATTTGTGGTCGATCTCTTGCCCCTTCTGCACATCCTCTGACTGTTCTCTCTAAAGAATGGCATAGATCCCTTTTGAAAGAGGTATGTTGTTTTGTTTTGTTTTCTGGTCTTTTGATGCATGGTGGTTCAAGATAAAAAATTCTATTTTTATTCTCATCAATATATTTAGGAATTCCATGGTTCAACCAATGATATGATCACTATTTTTCTGAGTGCATTTGGTGTAATTTCTTTGAGAAGTATCGTCGAACCATTAGGTATAAAAATTGTTGTAGGTGACTAACATCATTTTTATTCCCAAAATCATTTACAACATTCCACACATACCCAAAAGACTTCAAAATAATTTCATACTATTCAGAAAATAACATTCAACTAATAATATTGAGACAAAATAGACTATCTTTCTCTACATCCGAAACATTAATAAACAATGAGAAAATACGGTGGTGAAACCTGGGTTAGTACACATTGTTGAGTCTTCAATTTGATTATCATACCTCATGCAATCTTCAGCATTATCATCTCAACGTATCTTATCTCTCTGTCCTCTAATATTGTTACAGCCACATATACTCCACAGTGCACACTCAGCCAACAATATATATGTCCAACAAGTAGAATAAGGTGCTTAGCCTCAATCATCAAGAGAAAATGGACACTACAGTCCTATCTCCACCTCTAGCAAGAAACACAGAGACTGATAGTCTCTTCCAACACCCACACACTTTAGCAAAAAATAAAACCATGCTCAAAAACTCTACAGGCATGTACAAATGAAATCAACCTTCTACTTTAGCCACTGCAAATTCATTTTCCTTGAGGCATAACTCTTCCAATACAAAGGAAACATGATCAGAAATTAAATATGGAACCCTTGGCACACAGAAAAAAAAGGAAATTGACTCCTTGGGTAAGGAGGCACGTACAATCTAAGCTATGAATATTTTTTGGGATTCCCTCCAACTGATTCAAACCCCTGAATGAATGGTTGCCTTAACCACACTGTCTTTAAATATGAACTCGATCTCCTAGTGATGATAAAACATCCACACAATTAATTGAAACTTATCCCATAATGAAGTATGATTAGCCACTAGTAAGTAGAAGAATATTGCGGCCCATAGAATGCAACTTGTTTAGATTAAGATTAGCTTTCCAGCTAGTCAGATTGCAATAAAATTCACTGAGAAAATACAAATTGTTTCACTAAAAACATCATGCCCAACGCATTGAAAAGAATGCACGTTCCTTGACTCTACCTAGAAATATTTCTCGTGGCTCAAGTCTGTATCTGATGTAAAAGTGACCCCTGATTGTTCTTGATGTCCAAAAGACAAATTACTTTGCCCAAATAAATGATATATCAGGTAGCAGGTAAAAAAAACTTGGCCGACATATGAAAGAGAGAACTCAGGTCAGAAACTAAGATTATCACCAGAAAGTATTCACGCCCAACCAAAAAATATTTACCCACAACTCGTCAATGTTTGTGGAGATGTTATAGCTCCTAGAGAGAACCTTGAGTTGCGAAAGACCAGTGCCTAGGACATCTTAAAATCAAAGGTTAAATGTAGACAATTTCCAGGGTGCCTCTAACAGAATATGGATAAAGAGAATAATGGTTTTGGTGGTTCAGGAATGATGAAGACCTTGGAGTCTGATTCATGTGAATTACCATATATTTTGAGAGGGCTCAGGAAGCTGTATGGCTGGATGGCTATCAAATGGGCCAAGTATGAAACACTGAGAAGAGGCTTTCAAAATATGCAGAGGTGTTGAGAAGGAATGGAGGAGGAGGAACCTACGAGAGACAAGCTTAAAAGTCTTAAGAATCTATCTCCCATGAACTCATAAGAAGTGGACGCAAGTGGAATATGACAAGCAACAGAGATTCATGGAGCACGAATTAAGGGAGTGAAGGAAATTTAACATATGAGTGTTATATGTACACAAATTCATGGATAAAAATGCATACCACTGACAGCTACATTATACGAATCATCAAAGAAACAGAACATTGAAATATGATTACACATAAACATTAGATTACTGATAAACAAAAGAATACAGATACATACTACTCATTGCTCCATCTGGAATCCAAATAAACAATGCTTTATATCAGATTATATTCAAAACATCTCTCCCAAATATGTATCTCAGAGCATAAAGAGCACAGTCGCACAAAACTACAACAAAACTTCTCCAAAATTCAAAACCTTTCTTTCCTCTATAAACTCTCTACATATAGAGTTCCTTTGAGGGTCTACGATCGAATAAACATCCATGATCAGCCCAAAAATGTGAAATCAAAATATCTTAACTAACTTACTAAGCGTGCATCAAGCAATCACTCCTGCAATCATAAAATAAAATAAAAATCGGGTGAAATCGAGATTTCACCAGCAAAACATCACAATCAAACAATAAAGGAACAACATAGTTGGCCACGGAGGTCAAATCCTGGAATCTTCAAAATGATTCAGCGAGGAGTAACTGTGAATAGGTGGGGCAATCTGGCTTCCATCACTTGATTTCACCTAATGTCAAAGGCCTTGATTCCCTTGTTCTCATTATTCACATTAATCGTAATGAAACAACCAGTCGTGATATGTGTGCCAAGCTATTTAGTGGGGAGTTATTGGAAAAATTGAAGACACCATAACTATGTTTGCCCCACCAAAAACCATGTTGTGTTTGAATTGCAAAACTGGAGACCAAATTTCGGAGGGGGGTCTGTCCGGTTTGTGGTATTGGATGGGGGGGGGTGAAAAATTTCTGAAGGCTAACATGTAGCACTGGAGGCGGTTTCCAAAACTAACCATTTCAAACCACCCCCCCCCCCCACCCAGCCTTAACTTCAAAAGGTGGAGGGGGTTCAAAATAGATCATGAGACATCGAATGTATGATAGGAATCAGAGATGAGGGAATAGTGGCAGAGGTTTAGCGATGAGTGGAGGATGACGTGGCGTGGCAGAAGTGGTGCCCGCTCGAAGATTGTAATCAGAATGGGTTTGATATGAGAAGCGGAAGGTAATATTTATACCTTGCAGGGAGCAATGTGCAATGGGTTATGGATGACGTGGTGTGAAGGAAGTGGGGCCCACCCACGAATCACAAGCAGAATGGTTTTGATATGAGCAGCGAAAAGTAAGAGTTATACTTCACGGGGAGCGATGTGTGGTGAGCGGGGAATGGAAGATGACGTGGGATGATGGAGGCGGGTCCCATTTACGTCACAAATGGGGAAATGGTGCAGGTGAGTTAAAAAAGTGTAAGTGTAAAGCATTTCCCGATGTGAAAAGATGAGTGGGTGCAAATAAAGGTTTTAGAGAGGAGAGGAGAAAAGGGGCTAAGGTTTTATCACATCGGGGGTTTCGCGAAGGAGTGAAATGGTAACACCAACTCTTTCCTCTTATGACTACAAGGTGTCTATCCATTCTGCGCTTGGACTGTTTGGCCATCCCTTTAGCCATTCCTACTCTTCCTTCGCTTAACTCTCCATGTTGCCCTATTCGATCATACAAAACACAAGCCAACATTGGCTTAATTGGGGACGACGCACTCACTTTAGTGTGTCGAGAAAATCTCAAACCACTTGCTTGTGTTCTTCTCAATGTGCCTAGGATCATCATTAGAAACATTTTCAAGCAGCTTTAACCAAAAACAAAACAGGAATTTATGCGGAAATAACAAACGGAGTATATATAATTTGAGGATATGTATGATGGGTCGTCGTAGCCCACTATCAGTGTTGGAAGTAAGGCTTGAGAAACTTCCCATTCATAGGCATCTTGAGTATGTCTCCTTCCAAATTATCCAGTGAAAAATTATTGTTTCCTTTGACCTATGCCACCCTGAATGGACCAAACCAAAGGGGGTCAAACTTCCCATGTTTCCCTTTTTCTGACCATCTGACATACCATCGCAGCACCAAATCCCCTACTTGGATTTCCTTGTCTTTAGATCTTTGATCAAACAAGCCTTTCATATTTTCCTGGTATTCTGCTAGTCTGAGGCTTACCTATTCCTGTGTTTCACTTATCTCGACCAATTGGCTCATTCTTATGATAAGGTCATTTGGCTCTTCCTCACTCTCTTGTAAGAATCGGGCCATGGTTAATGTGAGCTTAATAGGGAAGACTGCTGCTCGACTGTACACCAGCTCATAAGGGGAGTTCCATGTGGATCTTTTAGTGGTGATGCGATTCACCTAGAGTGCAAACTTGAGCTGGGAATCCTAGTTCTTTTGGTTTTTTTATGGTCTTTTTCAAGATCCTCATCAATGTCTTGTTAGATGACTCTTCCATCCCATTCCCCTGTGGGTAATATGCAGTGGAGTGCCCCAGAATGATATTATAGTGCTGATATAATTTCACGAACTTAGCCAATTTGAAAGCCTGGGCATTATCGATGATGATTTTAGCAGGGCATCTAAACCTAGCTATTATGTTCTCCTCCAAGAACTTGATCACTAAACCATCTTTGGAATTCCTTGCAGGCATGTCCTCAACCCACTTAGTGAATTAATTCATGGTGGTGAGGATCCATCGATGCTGGTTGCTATAATACGGGTGAATATCATCTAGAAAGTTGATTCCCCATTGTTTGAAGGGCTCTTCAACATGGACTGGGATTAATGGGCGAGGTGAAAACCTTTGCATTTCATTGAATGTCTAACACTTTTCACAGGCCTAGACGCGAGCATGTACATCACCAAACATATTGGGCCAAAAGAAGCCTACTCTTAGGATCTTGTGAGCAGTGGATCACTAGCTATAATGCCCACCACATATTCCTTTGTGGAACGCTGTTATCACTTCATCAACCTCCTGCTTTGTTAGACATAGTAGTAAAATCCTAGCCGAGTCCTTCCAATACAGTCACCCATTTGCCACAATATACTTTTGAGATCTTAACCTTAAAGTGAGATACTTGGCCTTATCATATTTAGGGGGACACCTCAGGGCTAAAAGGTATTCCACTATATATTTATACCATAAGGATAGCAAGTAATTTACATGTGTCTTTTGTGTGGAAGATTCTATGCCCTGATGTATACCTGTATTATCCTGTGCTTCTCCTCTTGTCATAGAGAGATTTATAACCAAAGCCTGCCAATTGGATTCAGATTGAATTTTTTCCAGCCCTTGGCCTTTGATTAGTTTGGTAGGCTTTATCTCCATCTATCAATCCTGAATCTTAGCTATCCACTTTCCCTTTTTTCCTTCACTGTTGCCCTACACTAGAATATCATTCACTGTTGCAGTGGGTACGTATGCTGTTATGACAAACTATAACATGTACACTAGAAATGCCTTAAGTGACTTGACCAAATCATATGATTGCTTTTCCAGAATGTTATATTTTAGTTCGTTGGCTTGGAGGACCTGGCTGAAGAATCAATAGGTTTTTCATGCCCTTCATCATTTTTTTGTAGTAACACCGTAGCTATTGTGTGAGGGGAGGCGAAAGAAAAAATCATGAATGGATTTTCATAATCTGGACCCGCCAACACTAGAGCTTCCACAAAGGCCTGCTTGTTCCTGTTGAAAGAATCCCTAGATTCAAGAATCCATTTAACTTCACTATTCTTCTTCAGCATTTTGGTGATGTTTCGGATGATCTCGACATAGTTTGGGATGAACCTTCTGAGGAAATTTATTCTTCCCAGGAATCCCTTTACTTCCTTTTTGTTTCTTGGTAGGGAAATGTCATTTATCAACTCCACCTGCTTCAGGTCAATATTTACCCCTTCTTTGGTTACTATACGCCCTGATAGCTTTCCTTCTTATAGGGAAAACATGGATTTTTGGGGGTTAAGAGACAGACCATACCTTCGATATTTGTAAAAATTTCGTCGAAGATGCTCTATGTGCTCAGCGTCACTCTTTAAGAAGACTGTGATTTTTTCCATGTAAATCACCACAAACTTATCCTGGTCTCCTATGAAAGTGATGTCCATATCATGATGGAATGTGGCACTGGCACTTATCAGGCCAGAATACATTTGGGCGTACATGAAGGTTCCCCAAGGCGTAGTGAACGTCGTCTTATTTTTGTCTTTCGAGAGAACCACCACCTGATTATATCCTGAGAAACCGTCCATCATGGACATGCGGGAGGATCCCACCACCTTTTGCAAGATGTGGTCCATCCTCGGGAGGGGATAGTTTTCTTTGAGTGAGGCCCTGTTCAGATTGCGGGAATCCACACAAATCCTAATCTGGCTGATTTTCTTCCTTACAGGCACCAGGTTCATCACCCATTCAGGGTACCTCAGAGGGACGATGATCTTTGCCTGCAACATCTTATTTATTATCTACCTCAGCTTCTGCTTATGAGGTTTAGCGTCTTCTTTCAGGGGTATCTTATGTTGTATGACATCAATATCAAAGGTTTTCAAGTCCTAGTATGACTAAGCGAAGACGCCTTTGTATGATCGAAAGAGCTTAAGGTATTGATCTTGGTATTCTTCAAGAAATCCCTTTGACAGCTTCACCACCTTTAGACCTTCCTCTATCCTAATATTCACATCCCTGACAGGCTCATAGAGGGTCATTTTTCTGGGGTTCACCGGGATATCATTTTTGTCAAACAGTCTCTCCAATGGCACGAGACCCTTGGGAATGACATTTCCCTTTAATTACAAAACACAGTGCCCAACCATTGTCTCTTCCCATCTGGTTTTTGGCTCTTCGTTGTCATCCTTGGTGACTAAGTCGATCACCAAATTTGAGAACTCACCCACCATTTCCATACAATGCTTAACCTACTCTTTGTCCCAAAATACTTGCCAATGCTTTACATTGTTCGGAATGGACGGGTGATATCGCACTTCAACCTCATGTATGAGCAAGGGATTCTGCGGGGGGCAGAAATTACTAGCAGCCACAACTAGTGAGTCGTCCATCCTATTCTTATCCCTCGACATGAAATGAATGTTAAAAGCATAGAATAAGTTCTCAACCAAATCCCATACCTCGTTCTTGTAAGCTCTAAGTTGTGGGTGTTTAGTTTGGCATTGGCTCCTGACTTGTCTCACTACTAGCTTTGAATCTCCAAACACCTTGAGGTTCTGTATGTTCATGTTTCATTCTGCCTGCAATCCAAACAACAAGGCTTCATACTCAAGAATGTTTTTTGTGGCTTCAAATTCCATCTTAAAGGATAGGGGAATTATGCAACCTTCTTTTGATATCAAGAGTACCCTGACCTCGTTTCCTTCTCATGAATAAGCCCCTTCAAACTGCAAGGTCCAAATTTTGTTTTCCATTCTGCTTATAGGATTCTCCTGTATTAGGGGACATACCTTCACTTCTTGCATGAAATTTTCATCCTCCTTGATATTAAGACAAGAGAATTCACCCTCCTTGCCATACACCGAATAATTTTTTGAACCATTGGCTTTGGTGACCATCTTCACAAACCTGGATTCATGATATAATATTCTTTCCTCCCCACTGAACACTGGAATAGTGGTGTAGGTGAGGTCAAGTTTTATTATTCCTCGAATCTTGGAACCCTAGGATCTGGATAGCAACATTCCGAACTGAGTTGGGATATCAGCTACAACAATTTCCATTACCACACTTTTGGCCGAAATCTGGGCTAAGTTTACTACCAGATCTTTTATCATACCCAAGAAATTCACCCTCTTGGAATAAAAAGAATACAGGTATTTATAAGGCCTTGTAATATGAAACCCCAATTGCTCCATGACAGAAAATGGCAACAGGTTATGTGAAGCCCCAAAATCCAACATGCAATTGTGCAACAATAGGTCATGTATCACTAGAGTTGCATAGAACGGGGGAGTGGTTGAGTCCTGTTCTTCTACATGAGGTCCAAAAACTACCATGGGTCGTTCTTCTTGGAGGTTGAGACTGTTAGGCAGTGGGTTTACACCATGGGGTTGCATGAATTTAGACACCTGAGCTTTGTATGAAGGTTGTTTCAGGAGCTCAATTAGGGGGACTGAGATATTGACCTTCTCTAATTCTTTCTGGAGATTAAAGGATGTGGGCCCTTTTTCTACAGTGGCTTCCTTGAACTGTTCTTTAGGAGGGTCAGTCAGGTCTAAGGGTACAGATGGGGATTTCTCATTTTTGGGAGGATTAGAGCCTTGTTTTGTGGAAGTGTATGCAACGGATTTATGAAGGGCTAACTCTTCTAATGGATTTTTCCCCTTATTGGCGGAACTAGGAGGGTTTGTTCCCTTGATATTGATTCTTCAATTTGTTCTTGCACTCGGGTTCTCTTCCTGGAGGATCTAAGATCATACCTCTTGTGGAGTTGAGCTTGTAGGAAATCCACAAACTACCAACAATAATTGTCAATATCTTGGTCTTCTACAGGGAATTCCTTCTCTTCTTGCTCCCCTTGCAGGGTGATTTCACCTTCCTCATCGTTGGAGTAAGTGAGGAATTGATTCTCTTGGCTATCTGTGACTTCCTCAGCATGTTCCTCCAACTCTCCTTTCGAGTATAGAGGAGGTTGAATGTGGTCATGTTGTTCCTTCCTCTCTCGCTGCAACAACTGTAGAGGGGGATTTCGATACTGGGGGTTAAACCCACAGTTAGGAATCATTTGGTTAGAATGAGGAGGGGAATTATTGGCCTCCAATTCAAGCTTAACCAACTTACTTGAGAGGTTCTTGATCAATTTATTCATTTCTTCAATTATGTACTGTTGTGATTCCCTCTCCTGATTAGAAGTAGAAGCCTCCTCCCTATGCTTTCTTCTTTCTTCATACTCTATCTTCCCCTTGAATTTACCAGTAGAAGAAAAGTTTTCTTCTACCTCCAATGCATCAGTCTGGATCTGATCCAGATATGTGGATTTTCTTTCTCTTGGGGTGAACCCAAACTCTGGTTCGAAAGCTCCTACGAAGACCACCTTAGCAGCTGCTTAGGGAGGATTTATCTCAACAGGGAGATTATTATAGAGCTTATTGAACCTCTTTATGAATTATGTTACATCCTCATTGTGTCTCTTTTTAAGAGCGTTGAACTCTGTGAGAACATATCCATGATCCATATTTTCTCCCCATTTTAGTGTGAATAAATTCTCCATTTCTTCCCAAATGGTGACTGTGTTATTGACGAGAGACTTGAACCACTTATGAGCTTCTCCATCCAAGGATTGGAAGAAAAGCATTAACACCACATCTAAGTTCTCTACATTCACATTTTCAGCAAAGGTGCAGAAGTTTTCAATATGTCTCTGCACCGAATTATTATCTTCCCTGGTGAACTGAGTCAGGAGATTTAGATAATCTTGTGGCATATCATTCAATACTTGGGGTAGAGCTAACGGAGCATACTTGTTTAGGAGGAAGCCAGGCACAACCATGAGGAGTGGTTATGGTAAGTTATGAGGATGAATTAGATATGGTATAGCAAGTATATACTGAGTAGAGGTTTGGATATTTATCTGTAAAGAGCTTTGGAGTGTTGCAACTTCTTTAACTTCTTCAACCTCAAGAGTAGGGTGCAAGGGAGGCAGAGAAGTATCTGTGGATTCGACTTCGTCTTTTATGGATGAACTAGCTAAAGCAGAGGTTTCTGGAGGATACTCAAGTACACAAGTTGTGGAGCCATGGCCATAGATGTCAGCTTTCTGAGATGAGGAAGGCGAATCTTATAGATAAAATGAGGGTAGGTCATCCTGGCTGGGTTGCTTCTCCTTCCATATTATCTTAAATATGATATTTTCGGGATCAGATACAGAAGGGGTTCTTTGCTGGGAAGTATTTCATTGAGTGTGAGGCATTTTGTAAGCCATGATTACTACTGATTTGAAATTTTATAATAGTGGAGTCTCCAAGGTGAGGGATATGCAACTCTCAACCCTTCGTGCTCACTTGATTGAAGGGTGAAGATAATGTCGTATCGCAGGGAAAATATTTCTTCATTCATATCCCTAGAAACGGAGATGAAAAGATGTTTCAGCTCCTAGAGACAACCTTCAATTGCAAATTACCAATGCCTAGGACATCTTAAAATCAGAGGTTAAATGTAGAAAATTTCTAGGGTGCCTTTGAAAGAATATGGATAAAGATAATAATGGTTTTGGTGGTTTAGGAATGATGAAGACCTTGGAGTCTGATTCATGTGAATTACCCTATACCGCGAGAGGGCTCAGGAAGATAAATGGCCGAATGGCTATCAAATGGGCCAAGTATGAAAAAATGAGAAGAGGCTTTCAAAGTATGCAGAGGTGTTGAGAAGGAACGCAGGAGGAGGAACCTGCAAGAGACAAACTAAAAGTCTTAAGAATTTGTCTCCCAAGAACTAAGAAGAAGTGGATGCAAGTGGAATATGACCAAAAACAGAGATTCATGGAGCGCGAATTAACGAAGCGAAGAAAATTTAACAAATGAGAGTTATACGTACACGAATTCATGGATAAAAATGCATACCACTGATAGCTACATTACACAAATCATCAAAGCAGCAGAACATTGAAAGATGATTAAACATAAATAAGATATTACTGATAAACAAAAGAATACAAATACATACTACTCATTTCTCCATCTGGAATCCAAATAAACAACTTTTTATATCATATTATATTCAAAACAACTCTCCCAAATATGTATCTTAGAGCATAAAGAGCATAGTCGCATAGAACTATAGCAAAACTTCTCCAAAATTCAGAACCTTTATTTCCTCTCTAAACTCTCTATATATTGAGTTCCTTTGAGTTTCTACGATCGAATAAACATTCATGATTGGCCCAAACATGTGAAATCAAAATATCCTAACTAAGTTACTGAGTGTGCATCAAGTAATCACTCTTGTAATCAGAAAATAAAAACCGAATCGTGTGAAATCGAGATTTCACCAGCAAAACATCACAATCAAGTAGTAAAAATAAACAACATAGTTGTACACGGAGGCCAAATCCTGGAATCTTCAAAATGAGTCAGCGAGGAGTAACCGTAAACAAGTGGGGGTAGTCTGGCATCCATCACTTGATTTCATCTACTGTTGAAGTCCTCTATTCCCTTTTTCTCATGATTCACATTAACCGTAATGAAATAACCAGTCGTGTTGCATGTGCCAAGCTCTTTCACGGGGATTTCTTGGAAAAATTGAAGACGCCATAACTACGTTTGCCCTGAAAAAACCCCATGTTGTGCTTGAATTGCAAAAATAGAGACCAGATTTCGGAGGGGGCCCTTTCCGATTTGTGGTATTGGATGGGGAGGGGTGCAAAATCGCTGAAGGTTGACAAGTAGCACCGAAGGTAGTTTCCAAAACCGACCATTTTGGACACCCCCCACCCTTAACCTTCAAAAGGTGGAGGGGGTGAAAAATAGATCATGAGCCATCGAATGTGTGATAGGGAGCGGAGATGAGGGAATAGTGGTAGAGGTTTAGCGATGAGTGGAGGATGATGTGGCGTGGAGGAAATGGGGCCCACTCACAGATCGCAATCGGAATGGGTTTGATATGAGCAGTGGAAGGTAAGAGTTATACCTTTTGAGGAGAAATGTGCGATGGGTGATGGAAGATGTGGAGTGAAGGAAGTGGGACCCACCCGTAAATCATAATCGGAATGGGTTTGATATGAGCAGTGGAAAGTAAGAATTATACCTCGTGGGGAGTGATGTGCGGTGAGCGAGGAATGGAGGATGATGTGGGATGACAGAGGTGGTTCCCATTTACGTCGCAATCAGGGAAATTGTGTAGGTGAGTAACAAAAGTGTAAGTGTAAATAATTTGTCGATGTGAAAAGGCGAGTGGGTGCAAATAAAGGTTTTAGAGCGGAGAGGAGAAAAGAGGCTAAGTTTTTATTGCATCGGGGGTTTTACGAAGGAGATAAATGGTAACAACATCTCTTTCCTCTTATGACTATTAGGCGTCTGTCTGTTTTGCACTTGGACTGCTTGGCCATCCCTTTAGCCGTTCCTACTCTTCCTTCGCTTAAGTCTTCATGATGCCCTATTCGATCATACAAAACAAAAGCCAACAAGGGAATTGCAGCCTTCACCCATTCAATGAATTGCAACCAACTTGACCATTAATCATTTTGTTTTCTTAGTTATTCAACAACAGATAACCTGGCCTTTATTCTCCTTGCAATCGATGCCTTCTTTGGCTTGAAAATAAACTCGGCTCAAAATTTGGTATACAACACTTTTGCAATAATATATTTTGTCGTCAAATTAATTTGGGTTTCAAATATTAAGCTTGGATTTCACTTAATAAAAGTGTCTCCCTTATTTTTCTTTTTTTTTCACGGCCCCGTTCAGAATCAAGATGCCAAGACCCACTGGAATAAATTCGGCCAAACTTAAAAAATAAATAATTTGGCCCCAATTTCAACTTGATAAAAATAATTCACGACCTCTTTTGATAGTTTAAAAAAGAAATTCTCACGGCCTCTATCAAAATAATTTTTACCTTTGGCCACAGATGATATATTTGGCTTCACAATCAATGAAATTTAGAATAGCTTGATCTTCCTTTGCAATTGGTTTGCAGTAAAATCCTCAAAACTAAAACCCTGCAGGTTGAGCCAAGAACAAGGCTCTGATACCACTGTAATATCCCCAAATGGGATATTTCACAAATTTTTCCTAAAGATTTCTAATCCATCATTTTACCATAAAATTACCGAATTAATAAACAAACAATTTCCATGTAAAATAAAACACATAAGCATGACAATCCATTAACACATCGAATAGGAAGAATCTCAGCATTTTTATTATAAATAATAACTAGGGTTACAAATACATCTAACCAAAAAGAGCTGAGATGGATAACTTACCATCAATATGAACTGTTGCATTGCGCTGGCCTCCAAAACTGAACTGTTGCACTCTCATTCCGGCAACAACTACCAATGAATCCACTGAAGCACCCATTGAAGATATGAATGATCCTCACTATAATATCACTAAAGCTCTCCGAAAATTCTAAATGAAGTCTCCTCAAAGAGAGTTGGGTTTTCTTCCAACACTCACAAATCACCCGAGGGTTTTTTTCATGGGGCTACGGCTGAAGTAGACAACCACGTTCTCAAAACTCTCATACACAAGAAAATGATCTACTCCAAATACATCCCTCAATGGCCTCCTCATTTTCTTTTATAGATTTCTTGGATCCTTCTAGAGCCTTATTTTATTATTATGTTATTCATTGAGCACATTTCCTTTAATTAAAATATTCTTTTTAATGTAGGAAAATGGTCAATTGGTCACCATACCTCCTTAGGTCACAGAAAATCACCCCTAGCCAACCCATCCTGTAGATCTTCTCGTCCCGGTTCCAACGAGATATTACAATAAGGTGTTCTGCCAAGAATTCCTCCCGAAATGCCACCTTAGGAAAAATTAATTGAGTTAGGCCCAGTAATAACCCAATTTTCCAAAAGTTTTCAGAATGCGCTGGAACAAAAGGCAAACTGCTCGAATGATGGAATGCATCAAGCGAATGCCACTAGACCTCATAGAAACTCCTCAAAACTCCTCCAAAAATCCCCTAAGCCCGTTGATGACACCAACCTATACCCATGACTTATCTTCTCCTAACTTTGGAAGTCCAACCTAACCCTGTCATAGCTGACACCGAAAAAGGGAATATTACACTATATTAGGTGGGTGGACCTGCCTATGGTTTTTTGCATGGGTTTGCACATGGTTTTGGGCATGATTCTTTTCTGCCCATGGTATTTTGTAGATTCGGTCAAGGGAACTATAGTTATGTTCTAATACAAGGTTAATGGATTGGGGTTTATGAATTCTTTGTCATGTATATATTTGTGTTGTAACATTGAAAGGAATATAATGAAAAATCAATATGGTAGCCCTAGTTTTGGGATCCATGCGAAAATATCTGTGTATATTTTTTTATTTTTTTTTATGCTCTCCTTATTATTTATTTTCTTCTTTAAGAGTTTGTTTTCAGATAATTTCTGTATATGGTTAAAACCTACACATCTCAGATCACATTCATGAGTGGAAGTGTCATCGACGGTTGGTCAAAACTTATGTTCTCGATCAATTGTTAGCGGAATGTTCACCAAATATTTGTTGTCGCCTATAACAGAGGATGTGGCTAAAGGTGGAGTCGTGACCAAAGAGAATTTTATTTCTCATGCACAATATTTGGACCTTGTTTATACCAAATCAGGAACACTATATAATAAGATATTGAATGCTATGACACCTTCAAATATTGTTCTTCCTCCACCTAGTAGAGAATCTCATGTTGTTGATCGCTTGATTAGTTCTGCCAGTTTGTAGTCGGCGAGTAAACCATATGGTGTCGCTTTTACCGCATCTACTCAAAACCCTCAAACCCATCCTCTTGTGGCTTCTGCTTATGAGATAGATTTCGTTTCATCTAATAAAGGAAAGTCTCAACAACAACCTAGAAGCAATAATAAAGGAAAAATTAAGAAGAATAAAGACCCCTCACCGTAGGATAAACAAACAAATGATTCCTCTGATGAGAAACAAAACCTCCATATATCTGTGTTTGATTTTAAACGAGGATCAATTGATTATTTGCACCACGTTGAAGTGAATCAGTTTCTTCAATGTTCCACTTCTCCCACTATATTGACTCACCTGTTTCCCAATCAGAAGACTCACATGGTTCCCTAGGACTCTTCATCCTCTAACACGGTTTTGATGGTTGGGCCTCCTCAAAGCTAAAATCCTATGTTATGGTGGCCACTCATAACAAGGAATATGGTAGTGTGAATCCATCAAATGGTTAGGATGCAGATTAACCTACCTTCGGCATCACCTTCATCAGATCCTACTCCACCTCTGATTCTCGCATAATTGAATTTCAAACCTCTGAAGGGTGTTATTCATAAGACTGCTTTCAACCCTCATTCAAGAGTTTCCCAAAACTATAACATAGTTTAACACTTGGCCCAGTCTCTATCGACTATGTCAACTCTTGAAGTGTTGCAAAACTACCTCACCTAAAAGAAGGCCTTTCTTTCAGCCATCAAATGTGTAGATCCATCGGATTCCAACCTAGTGGTTTTATCTTATGAAAAATATACCCCTCGAATTCCGAGTCAATTAGATTTTATAATAAAGGTCTTTTTCCATGGTAAGAACATCCATTTCTCTATTGTTGATGAGGGATCTTCGACCTGTAATATGTCCCTATTTTGGTGGAAGGTGATTGGTTCTCCTCAACTGATTCAATCAACCACCACATTGAAAGCCTTTGATGGAATAACATAAAAACCTTGTGATATTCTGAATTCCCTTCAAGAAGATTTGGGGGGGAAAACCGTCTCCATAGAAGTTGAATTTATTGATGGACCTCTTGATTATACTCTTCTACTAGGATGTACATGGGTTTATGACATGATTGTTGTCATTTTGGCTTACTTCCGTATGATCACCTTTCCTCATAAAGGTTAAATTGTAGCCATAGATCAACTCACCTTTTTCACCTCTGATTCTCTCATTACTAGAAGTGTCCCTCTTGTAGGATAATCTCTACACTCCTATCTGCATGTTGGAGTTGGATTGTTGAAGGATTCTTCACTTATGGGAAACTTTTCGCTCCTTCCTCCTCTCCTTCCTGAAAGCTCACATTCAGCTGATAATATCAACATGATATCTTCTTCTATTATCCTCATTGATCCATGGATTGTACCTGATGAAACTGACATCCAAAATTTTCGCAACCAAATATTGCTTAGCCCCGTTGAGCTAGATTATGAAGCCATATTTTCGTCTTGTGTGGCTTATTCCTTCTCTTCTATTAATTGGGTATATCGATCATTGCATTATTGCACATCTTATGATCCTTTTTCTCGCATATTCCCTACTGATGAGAGCGTCATGGAGATCATGATACCGAATGACGAGTTGTGGGATGAACATCACGATCATTCCTCCTTACCAAATTCCATTAAGGATAATCTCAGTGATGTATACATACCTAATTTTTTCAACGTTCTGCAAATTTTGTTTCCACTCATGAGGCTAATTCTGAAAAAAACCTTTCGAGTATCGAAAAAACGATACCTCTCGATATCTCTATTAAACTAGGTATTGTCGAAAATCTATAAAATGGAGCATCTTGTTCTCCATATAAGATCAAGATTTATAAATCCATATTTCTCAAGTTTTAATATGTATTTTCCTGGACTTATGAAGAAATTCTAGTTATGGACCCAAATATAGTAGTGCACGAGATTAAGACGTATCTTGATGCCAAACCCATCTGGCAGTGCCTTTGTCTAGGCCATCCTAAGAAGGCTATCAGGATTAAGGCTGAAGTTGAAAATATTCTTTGGGATTGTTTCATATACCCCGTCCCTTTAAATAATTGGGTATCGAGCGTTGCCCCTATCATGAATAAACAGGGCATGATTCAAGTATATGTTGAATATTGAGATGTAAATCATTCTTGTCCAAATGAAAACCAACCCACCTCGTTTATTGACTAGATTGTTGATGATTGCACTGGTTGTGAGATTTATTCATTTATGGATCGATTCTCGAGTTATAATAAAATCAACATTATCCCGACGAACTAACCTAAGAGTGCATTTTTTGTCCTTGTGGTAAATTTTCCTATCAAAATATCCCATTTGGTTTGAAGAATGCTTGGTCCATGTTTCAGCGTGATATGGAGTATGATTTTCATGACATTAAACACATCGTGAAAACCTATTTGGATGATCTCTCTTCTCATTCTAAACATTGGGTTGATCACCCAATGCATCTTAGGGCCATTTTCCTACATTATAGACATTATAACATTCGACTTAATCCACAAAAATGTGTGTTATACGTTGTTTCTGGTCAAATTCTAGGTTTTGTAATTTCAAAACAAGGAATTCATATTGATCCTATGAAATTACAGACGATCGTCGATTTTCCTGCACCTTCTTCTCTCATTCAACTACAACAACTCAAAGAGAAAGATAGATTTTTGTGAAGGTTTATCCCTAATTACGTTGAGTTGACCAAAGGATTAACTCTCTTGCTCAAAAATGGGTCCCCTTCCATTGGGAAAACACTTCTCAAAATAATTCGATGCCCTGAAAGATGTATTGGTTTAGGAATCCTTTTACACCCCCCTGATTTTCAACGTGACTATTTCCTGTATCTCGTTGCTACCATTTCTACTATAGAAATGGTATTGGTTCAATAGGATGATATAGGGACTGAACATCCCATTTATTATCTGATTTCCAACCTTAATGATACCGAAATCAAGTATACTCACATAGAAAAGTTGGCTTTGGCAGTCATTCAAGCCGTCCAAAGGTTTCTACATTACATAATGCTTCGGAAAAATATGCTTGTTTCAGATTGCAACCCTATGACATATATACTATCATGTCAATTACTGGGGGTAAAATAATCTAAGTTTATTGTTATTCTACAAGATTTCAACTTGGAGTTCATCAAGTCCAACTCGAATAAATCCCTAGTTTTCGCCGAACTAATGTGCGACCTTCCATCCCCTGATTTTGAATCGACATTTGAAGATTCTATCCCTGACATGTCGTTATTTCTGATTTTTTCATCTGACCCATGGTATGGAGATTTTCTTATCTATCTCCACAACCATAACTTTCACTCTAATACCTCTCGCTCTTAGAAGCAATGTATTTGATACCAATCCTGAAATTATGTTATTATCGGCGACACCCTTTACCATTGTGGTTTTCATATGGTTTTACGGAGGTGCCTCACCCTTGAGGAGGCCGAGAAATTCCTTAATGAATTCAAATCAGGGGCATGTGGAAGACATATATATGGTTATGCTACCGCGCAAAAGATCTTACACGTTGGTTACTTTTGGACTACTATCTTTCACGTCTTCATTCTCGTTGTCCAGAAGTGTCATGCGTGCTAGATATACAATTGTAATATCTATTCTCTTCCCGCTACATTGCATATCGTTATCGTTGTTGGTCCCTTTTTGAAATGGGGTATTGACTACATGACATCTAACCCTCACTCAGCAGGGGGGCATGGTTATATCATTGTCACAATAGATTAATTTACTAAATGGTTATAGGTGATGCCTACATATAACAACATTGGAGAAACGAATGCATATTTATTCTCCAATCATGTTATTGCTCGGTTTGGTGTTCCACAAGAAATAGATACATATCAAATAAATAATTTATGGAATCATATGATGACTGAACTAGCTACTAATTTGGAACTTTCCCATGAAAAATCCACTCCCTACGTTCCTTAGGCTAATGGAAAAGTTGAGGCCATTAACAAATTTCTCAATACTATGCTTCAACGTATGGTAGGGGTCCAAAAATTAGACTAAAATTTTCTTCTTTACACTACCTTGTGGCCATAGCGAACCTTAGTTATGAATACTACCTGATTTACATCATTTCAATTGGTCTATGGTCTGGAAGCAATCCTCCCCATCGAATGTGAAATTCCATCATTAAAACTACCTGTTGAACTTCTTCCTACTACTTCCATAGAGATGGATCTTCTTTTACATCTAACTCGTATGGATGAAACTCAACGAGATGTTGTTTTAGCTAATGAATCTCATAAAAGATGCATCAAGGCACAATACGACAAAAATTTCAAGCCTTGTGTCTTCTAATAAAGAGACCTTTTTCTATTATACGACTAGGAGGTCGATAAGTTAGGTCTAGGAAAGTTCTAACCTATGTGGTTGGGTCCATACATTGTCAAATGAGTCCTTAAAAATGGGTCCTATGAGTTAGTAAACTTTTATGGAGTTCCAGTAGCACAACCTAGGAATGGGTTGTACCTCAAAAAACACTATGATTGATCTTATACATAGTACAGTGTGTACATATTGTCTATAGGGGCGTTGAGTGTGTTTGCAGTGTTCCTTTTTATAGTTTCCCACAGTTTCTGTTGATCTCGTTTAGGTTTGGTTTGTAGATGTCAACACCTCTTGAACCGTATATTGGTTATGCTATTGTGCTATTCATAGTACTCGGAACCTATCTTCTACATCGTGGGATATCTTTGCTAGAAATGGAGAGCTAGAGAGAATGAAAGGGATTTTCATTGGTCGCTCTACTAACATTATTCCTAAGTATAGTGTAGTGCTTGAGCTACTATCTAATGTTATTTCACATGGTATCTTCCCTTTAGTCATTGAGCTTGAATCACAACTAGTATTACTAAAAATTTATAATGTATATTCAGTTATAAGTCCCACCATCCTTCGCATGTTTTTTAGAGTATGTCTTCTATAAATACATTTTGTTTTCATACAATATGAGCATATTTCTAAAAATATAAACACATTGGCAGATGACCTAGCTAATTACATTTTAGATAGACATTTGCAATGAATGCAAATAGGTTTCAATCCACATCACATCATATTGAAAGCATAATAGGAACTAGGAAAGAGTGAAAATATGTATATATATTAAGTTTGGTTTTACAAACTTTGTGCCCCAAGTTTCATATGTCTACATCGCACATATAAAAATCTACATGCAAATATCTAAGTAGATAAATAATAGGAACTCATGATAATCTTGCACGATAGTCGACCAATATGGCTAGACACTCTGATAGTGTGTCTCTAAAGTCAAAAAGGAATATAGTCGAACATGATCCCATTGATCCTATGTTTCAGCCCCTCCATGTGGCGCTCCACCTCTGATAGGATCTCAGCCACCTCAAGATCCTGTAGTGCATCTTGTCCTATCACAGCAACCTGTACTAGTATAGCTACCTCCACATGTGGTTTTCCCTCTGCACGATAGAGATATGAAGCACCGACTAGTTGAAATGGTTCAATATCTGCATGAAAACATCAATAGTTTAGTCTCAGAAACATAAAAAAAACAAAAAAAAAATTGTAAAACTTTCAAAAAACTTAAATGGTTGAAATATTTTACCTAAAGCACCCCATTGCTCACCCTCAGGAAGCACGAGCTCGGGATCATCACGGAAATCCATTCCTGTGTAAGGATAATAATCGATCATAATGAACTTTCTACGCAACCATCCGGAGAAGGTTCGTGAGAAGTTGAACTTCGATGGACCTACATGTATGGACATATGATCTATCCACCTCCTCATCTATGGGGCCCTCAGATCAATAGGATCAAGTGTAATCTACTGAAGCTGAAGTAGTGGCACCCTCTCTAAAGAAAAATTGACCAAGATCAAACCATATCCGAAGTTATTTAATTTCCCCTCTCTTGCTTTAGTCAGTTTTTCCTTGGTATTGACCAAAACTCCCTCACTCCAGTTGAATATTATTAGCTCCAAACATGCCACCCCATAATACATGTACGATCTAATTGCTACATGAATTGTTGAGCTACATGCCAATCTCGTGATAATGAACAAGATCGTTCTCAAAGGTAAATGGGTTACATATTTTATATTAATATTTCCATCCCTAATTGGTTAGGATCAATGCTTGCAATAGGTAGGGATATAATATTTCACTATTTCTCCACCACTTCTCCCACCTAGGAGAGATATTGTGGCACCCCTCCTGGATAAACCTGTCAGAAAGTAGATATCTTCTACCTCTATCTCGAGAAGATTTTCCCCAAACTTGAATGCTTGTCCCTGAACATCCCAAGAATGAACAAGATATTTCAACAATTCCATCTGTTGCCTTATACCAGGAAACTAGAAGAAATTCAGTAATCCAAATTTTTTCAATGCCTGGATGGTAGCAGGATCATTTGTTTCATTTAAATCTTATTCCTCATGTTCTCTTTCCCTCCACATTAATTCCATTTTGTGATAATGAATACCTGAAACATCAACAAGAGATTAATTAGGCTCCTTTTCATGCAAAAAACTTGACAAGTTTTTAGGGAAAACTGATAAACAACATAGATTTTTGTTCCCAACGCACCCCAGTAGAGCATGATAGAGAATTTCACCCCTCCTAGTAGTGTTAGTCTGCTTAGGTGCAATGCATATTTCAAATTATGTAGAGGTGCATTGGTCCTAGGGCATGCTTTTGGAACCGCAGGGCCCTCAAAACCCCAAACAAATTACATTGAATCACAAAAATGGACCATGAAAAGAAAGGGGAAGGCTTTAGATCCTACCTGAAACTGACGATACTCGAAATGGTCCACCGTATTGGTCGCAATCAGTTATAGAATATCAAGGGAAAAAGTGTTCAGAATTCTCACTGTTGAAGGTAAATGTGAAATGGTGAAAATGAATAGTCATTTTTTATGGTCATTTATTGCATTATTTTATTCATATTTAATGTTTTTACCTAGATATGTTTCATTTTTACCATGAAACAAGTATGTTTAATCCTTTTTGTGATATTGTGAGCAGGTTGACAATATCTAACAGATATATATCATGCTTTAAACATGTTATTTTGACCAAAGAGTATACTTTTGTATCTTTTTTGGGCTATGTAAACCTATGAAAAAGGAGCCCCTTGGAGTCCTCTTTCAGCTCTTTTCAGAATCCCAAAATATGAAAATATTTTCGATCACTTCCCTTTTCGAACTCGTTAAAGTAAATGAAAATAATTCTACTCAGTATAAGTTTAACCCTTTTCTAGATTGAGATAGACTATTTATAAAAAAGGAATACCTTAGTCGAACATGGCTAAGAGGTTCTCTTGAGTATTTTTTTCTACCTTTTCGGACTCAAGAGACTATCTACGAAAAGGGACATATGGAGTTTTATTTTTTTCCTCTTTTCACAATCTCTAAACATGAAAAATAAAGAGGTACTGACTAGTATGGTTGGGGAAATTGGGAAAATAGGGTACTCCATTTTCTAATTCCAGCGAGTCACTCTTGAACAAAACACTCTTCCACTTCATCTCTATGGATATTGGGTTGGGTAATATTCTTGTCTTTTGGTTTATCACACCATTTCCAAAGCCTCCATCTTCGATTTTGGGTCAATATTTCCAACTCCATTTAGTGTCATTGTTGTGTTCAAGAGATGTCATTCAGTCAATATCTACTACAATACTCTTAAGCCTTCATTCCTTGTTTTCTCGTTCTCAATCCAGTTCTGTATCATTGTCATTCTGTCTCCAAAATCATGATACATGTTTCATTTCATTGATGGGGGATACATCAAGGCCCTCTTGTGACGGGTCACTTCTTGTCGACATCAACGCATTATCCCGAAATTTAACTTAGAAACAACCCTTTGGTACCTTGGTGCTTGCATACATCAATGGAAAGTTTCCCCACTCTCAGCGATAGGTTTACATCATTTTCCTTTGACCGAAAGACTATGTGTGGTGTTTGACATCAACTCATTTATTAAAACCATACAGATTGTAATGTAGTACCTTGAGAGCCATTAACATCATCGATGTTTTCTCTCACGTATTTTAACGACCACTACAAGGAAAAGACCCTCTAGCAGAGGTTATAAAGGAGGTTTTTAGTGTTATAAAATTGGCTAAAATTGTTAAAAAATCATTTGCTACAACATTTGTTTATTGTTACGGATGTTTTCAAGGAGATTTTAACGGAAATTCAACACAACTAAAAAAAAATGGGTGGCCGGAGGTTATTACGGATTTTTTTTCATCGGTGCGCTACTCTGGATTTAACGCACCGGTGCGTACATGAAGACGACGCCCCGGGGCTGCCTCAGTCGAATGAACGCACCAGGACGTTTAGGTGTAAAACTGCACCGGGCGTAGTGTTGGTCATACAACACACAGGGTCGTTCTAATTGGTCTTGGGATTTGTGCGATGCCCATAGTTGTATCAATGCACTGGTGCATATACCTTTATGACACACCGGTGCGTCGTATCACAGAAAGGCGTCGTGATTTATAATTGGTGTCAGTATTCATGCGATGCCCATGCATCGTACAAATTCATTGGTGCTTATAGTTACATAGATGCCCTGGTACACAGTATCACACAAACACACCGATATTTATAACTGGTATCGGTATTTGTGCGGTTCCCATAGATCGTACAATGGCACCGGTGCTTATAGACACATAAACGCACTCGTCAACAATTACTAACACACACCGGTTTTCTTTTTTCTTTTTTTAGAAACATCGACCTGTGACAGTCCAATTATTGTGATTGTTTTAAATTCATTATTCATCAAAATTCGACACATATATATCTTATAACAATATTCATATGAATTAAATTTTTATTAGTGCATTTGAGAACGACAATGGAGAATGCAATAGAATAAATTAGAACATATTTTATGATTATATATATATATATATATATATATATATATAAGACAATCTTTATCATACAAAATGGGACAGTTATTTGTATCCATTTGTCTTTCAATTGGGACACTATCTCCATTACATTAAACAAAATGTCTGATTTCACGGACATATTTCAAAAAATAAAATTCCTTGCTTTGATATCCAAACATAGTGCTCATCATTCTTCGCTTGAACTGTTGTCACTGCTAGAGCTACTTCCATGACTTGGGTTATTTTCAAAAATGTTTTTTTCATGACATTGATTGTTTTCTTCTTCTTCACCTTCCATCTACAAACATAAAAATAAACTGAAATGAGTGTATATACATTGGTGAGAATAATGAAAATTGCAATATTAAATAATATACATCAATGTAAATCGAAAATAAAAATGACGTACCATAGTAACAATCGACTCATAAACTATACACATTCTTTCAAAACCATGTACCATGCCATCTTTCAAAATTTCATCTGTTAGCACAGTTCCATACTTTGTTTCCTACAAGTTTTATACCCCATAACAAATCATATATTTAATATAAAATATGTTTTTTTTCTATTAATTATAGACGGAGCTAAGTAAAACAAGATCGATAGATGCTTACAAATTCCACAATTAAATTATGATATTCCAACATATACTCACAACCCATATTTAACCCAATTTCAATCAATTCGTCTAATGGTTCTTCTTTGTATGTTAGCACCTATTTTAAGACATTCAATGATGATTTTTGTAAAACAAATTAAAAAATACAAAAATGAAATCTAGTTAAGTTGTTATAAGGAAGTAAAAATTACTCACAAACCTAGAGATCAACCCTTTTCTTCCTTGTCGTCCTGTTTTATGTGCTGAATGTGTTCCATTTTCTTTTCTTTTCTGCAAGAAAATTCTTGAAAATTAATATTTAATGCTAAATTTTTTATTTATTGTACCTAATGATCGAAAAATTCAATTATTACATATTACATTTGAAGCATGTTGTTGTTGATATGGCTCCTCGTGCGATGCAATTTTGTCCATTTCTTTGACCATCTCCTTGTACACCTTTTTGGACATTCCTACTGGCATATTTCTGATATCAGCTTGTTCATATTTTGAAATTTTCATAATCTTCCTGAAAATGTAACATGACAATAAAATATTTAATGTTTATATTGATATATGAAAATTAAATATAACAAAAGTGATATTTATAAATAATTCTAGACAAAAGTTTAAAGGAATTTTACTTTTTCATTCATTCTTTTTTGTTGTTGTACGTTTTTTCTATTAAAAGTATGACATGTCTCACTGACCAATTATCTGGAAACTCTTCCTGTAGTTTAGATAAAATTTGGTTCTTGGAATCATTGGATTGATTTTTGTATTGTAAGTGGAAAGAACGTCTATACATTCATTCCACTAGATCCCTCAAACTTTTGTAAAAGTTTTTTCCCCTTTCGTTAACTTCCAGCACCACTCCAGATGAACTAAGGAGAAATTCATTTTCATTTGCATGTTCTAATTTTTTTCTTTTCTAAGAACTACATTCCTTTTCTGAGTTGTTGGTCCCTGTAGAACATTAAACAGATGTGAATTAGTATACTGTTTGACACATGTTATCTAATAATTTTAAGTATATTATTAATGATAATTAAAAAAATAAACTCATATCAGATCGATAGTATTTTTTCATTCACCTGATTCATCATTTTGCAATTTTTCCATTAAAATTTTATTCTCTTCTAGTCCTAGATCAGAAATAATCATATCGAGATTCATCATTTTGTGGCTCTACATGATACACAGTAAACAATACATATTAGTTAAACTTACATATAGTTCAAAAGTAATATTTTTTATAAAGAATTTACAAAGAACTTTCCTTTTTTGCTTTTCTTGATGTGTTAACAGTATTTTTGTTACCTGATCTCTTGTCAGTCATTTCTTAATCAATCTGAAATCTGTACCATGTCATTCATTAAAATATTTATAAATAAATTCTCAACTTTTCAGGTAGAAAATAAATCTCAAGACACTAGTGCGCCTTTCATGAGGTACGCACCGCATCCGGTGCGTGGGGATATTAAAAATGCATCGAAAAACAATATAATAGACCATACGGTGCATTGGGTATTATAAACGCACCACAAAAATAGTTTAATAGACTGCACGGTGTGTGGAGTCTTAAAAACGCACCGCAAAAACGGTGTAATACACCGTACGGTGTTATCCTCATTAAATGGAGCCCTATTTCAGATATGGCACACGGATTTAGAAAATATGTTTTCAATTTTTTTACTACACAGTACTTGCATGGTGCGCTGTATAATACAGCGCACCGGTGCAGTAGCGTACGCAGGGCGCACCGATAAACAAAAATCCATTTTTTCCAAAAATTCACGCAATGGCTGAATGGATTGGGATCCGACTATGGAAGTCCTCCCGTGGGTTGGACGTCAATATAAAATGAAAAAACCTAATTCTTAAATCACAGAAACAGTGATAAGAAACGGAAAAAACAAAAAAATGAAGGGTTTACGGTAAAAATGGATAAAACTGCAGAAAAAGTAAAAAAACTGTAGAAAAAAAGTAAAAAAAATAATCAAATTTATTCACGAGATGGTTTGAAATTCTATGATACAGGGTTTGAATCACCAGAGGTTTGGTTTCTGATTGTTTGAATACTTCTGTTCGAAGGTATTTCGCTGCTCCACAGTGCCCTCGTGCTCTCTTGCTCCAGGTCTGTCTCCTGTAAATATCTGGCTGAAAATTTTAGCAAAAATAGTGAAATAATGAAAAGTGTTTTGTATTTAAAGAATTATTTTATGAAATTAGATTTTTGAAAATATTTTGTTTCCCATTTTTCAAATTGCCGCTTTTTTTCACTTAAAGAAAATAGAGTTGCGTTTTTTTTATTTGTGTTTATTCGTTACGAGTGCGGAAGAGTTGTGAAGCACTAGTGCGTCTTTGTAATACGACACACCGGTGTGTGTTATGATGATAAGCGCACCGGACTGTATAAAGTTCTTTTTTTGTATGTAAGATCATAATAAAATAATGATAATTCTAAAGTACATGAATTTATTTTCATTATTTTCTAAACTTTATTATGTTACAAAAATTCGTATTATTCTAGATTTGTTATTTTACAATTATTTGCAAATTTAAAAATTTAAATATTTTAATAAAATCATTTCACATTGATACAATTAATATTTTCACATTAATAGAATTAAAATTTTGCAAATATTTTACTTGCAATTACAATTAAAATTACATTTACAATTAGAATTAGAATTAGAATTACAATTTTACATTAATTTCCATACATGAATTACAGTTAGAATTAGAATTAGAATTTTAATTTTACATACAGTTACATTTACAATTACAATTACAATTTTACAAATATTCTACATACAATTCAATTAAAATTACAATTACAAATACAATTACAATTTTATAATTTTACATACAATTACATTTATAATTTTACATAGAATTACATTTACAATTACAATTACAATTTTACAAATATTTTACATACAATTCAATTAAAATTTTAGAATTTTACATACAATTACAATTACAATTACAATTTTACAATTTTTCATATATACAATTACAATCATTTCACAATAAAATAAATATTACAATTAAAATTAAAATTTTACATTAATAAATATTTTACATACAATTAAAATTAAAATTTCAATTACAATCACCACATAATATTTAATAAATATCATGGTCATTTAATATTAAATTAATTAATAAACATCATCAATATCATGATAACCATCGTACAAACATCATATTCGACTAAAAGACACATTCAAACATCAAATTAACATTATATATTAACATCATCACAACACAAACATCAAATATACATCTCATGTCAAATAACTCATGCTATCACATATACACATCTATCTGCAAGCTAAACATTAACTAAACATATCTAACATGACCTAACAATATGCGCCACATCATGATGATCACCAACATGTAAATTAAGTAAAACTGCAACATGAACATAAAATACATGGACCATATATATATATATAACTTAATAATGTTAAAAATATACAACTATAATATAAATGCCATGGATCAGCTGGTGTTAGTATAACAACATCAATAGCAGTACAAGTGGAGGCCTACTTAGTAAAGGGTGCAGCCTCGACAGTCAATGGTCGAGCCTGCTCATGATCATGATCACTAGTACTGATGGATGCATTAGCTAGTGGTACTAGTACAACATCAATATAAGCAGTAGTAGTGGAGGCCTGCTCAGTCAATAGTGCAACCTCGACAGTCGATGGTCCAGCCTGCTTATGATCATGACTAGTACTGACGGATGCTGCAGGCTGTTGACTGGACGTGGCCGATGGTCTAGCCTCGTCTCCATGATGACTGCTAGATGCTGCTAATGGATCAGCCTCATGCTCATCAGGCGCGGCGCGAGGGGAATGATCATGAGATGCATGTGAGTCGCTCCTCGCAGACTATCCATCACATGCCACAACTTGACTAGTACGCCTATAGCTACGGATAGTCCTCCTCGGTCGTGTAACAGCTGTTGTAGCTCCTACGACATGCCGCATCAGGCCGTACATGTCACGTGGCATGCCTCTCCACATCCAGAACAACCTATCATCGACCTGTATGTCTTTGTAATGAGCGGTCCTGATGCCCGCATCAACAATCAATGCACAGAGTTGGTTTCCCAACTCCATCCTATATCTAGTCTTAGGTCGACCGCGCCTAGAAAAAGGCAGTACTGGTGCACCATGAGCAAGAGCATGTCTCTCTGCTGCACCGGCCTCATCCTGATCGTGATCATCCTCGGCATCGGCCATTTCCTGATCGTCATCAGGATCCACACCTGGATCATGTGGTGGATCCGGCGTCTCCTCGCCATTAAAAGAGCCAATTGTCTATAAAATATATACAAGTACACAATGATAATTAGACAATTTCATTACACAATTTAATAAAAACAAATTAAAGAATATGTTAGAATAAATATAAATAAAACAGTAATATTACCTCTATCATCTGGTGGCTCATCATCTCTGAAGAGGATTTTGGGACACCCTCTCCATTCTAATCCAACATAAGGACATGGGACCATAATTAAAGGATGCAGCCCGTTAACACTGGCTAGTAATTCCAGTGCATTATGCGATATCCTGGCTGGAAACATAGTGTCTCCCCTCTTGGGCATCATCTGACCCGACATGTGCATCTGGGCCTTGAAAATCGGCCTACAAGGCTGTCGAACAAAGCTAGGTCTCATCTCTGGAAACCTCTCAAAAAATAAAAAAAATAGCTCTAAAGAAAAAGGGAAGTTGACCCTCCTTTGTGCATGAGCACAACATCTATCTAAGCCCGTACAAAACTGCCGCAAAAAAATGGCAGACCACCTGACAAGTCGTGGCTGCTGTACTAAAGAATCAACATAATATAAAAGCGAGCAACTAATGCCTTTCCCGTCACTGGTGTTGTGCAAAATGGTCGAAATGATAAGTGAGAGGCACTGCACGTCCTGTCTACCCAATGCACCTATATGTAACTCACCTCCAGGTACCTGAAACTCTAAAGGAGATAGTACATGTGCTCCAATGTATCTTTGGGAGTAAACTAACTGACTCCCTGCTACACAACCAGCTGGCATGTCTGGGAATGAGGGAAAATCCATCCCTCTCCTCGATAGTCCTATAATAAGATAAATATCCTCCTCAGTGGGTGTGTACCACTGGTCACGACCAACCTGGAAAGCCTGTCGGTGGGAATTCTACCTGTAGATAAGATATCTCAAAAACACACTATAAGCCTTTAGGGAAGTAGCCTCCTCATAGAACTTGGGGAGGCCTACCTGCCTAAGGATCCCCTGCGCATCTGCTATAATAGGCCGAGGGTATACATCTCTCTCCCTCTCTCGGGCCTCCCATTGGCGAATCATGTCATACTGTTCAGCCTATTGTTTTTTTTGTTCCTCCTCTTCTCTCTGAATCATTGACATATTAAATATTTTTTTTTATTAAAACAAACATGTATTTAGGAATATACATATATATTAAAAAAAAAAAAAAAAAAAAAAACAATCGATGCGCCACAAAAACAGTCACGCACCGGTGGTGGTGCGGCTTAAGTTTGTAGCACCCCGTTCCCGATGCCCCTAATGAAATACAACGCACCGGCCTCGGTGCAGTTGTCTATTTTTCAAGCACCGTTGACTATATCTAGGTTCAAAATAGCAGTGCGTTGACTGAAATATATGCCCCGGAGCGTATAGTCGTGTTAGTGCACCGACTTCATAACAATTACATAGTTGATGGTGCGGTATTTTACCCGGCCGCACCGTTAACCCTATTGGAATTCATAATGTCGTGCGCTGACATATACCGGGGTGGATAATACCGTCAACACACCGCACTAGGATTCCCTTGGTCAACGGTGTGCCTGGCTAAATAAGCGCACCACATTTTATTTTTTTAATTTAAAATTATGCGGGGCGCCTTTTGGTACCACCCCAGAAATGGTGCGGATACCTTTAGCACCGGTGGCAGTGCGTTCTGTAAATTTTACAAGAAGCACCACTATCCGGTGTGAGCCGAACGGCTTAGGCGCACTGCACAACTTTTTTTTTTAATATTTATTTTTAAGGTTATTTCAAATTCTAATCCGCTAAAAGGCTTAATTATGGAAAAACTAGAAAAATACCTGTACATTTCGCCATCGAGGAGGCATATTGGCTATAAAATTTTCAAAAGAAAATTTGTCCACTGTTTTTTCAAAATGCAAGCTCGAGATTGGTGGCCAATGCAGAGCAGCAGTGCGTGCAATAGGTACAATGAGAACACCGATGTCAGGGCGGCTCAGAGAATGGGAAATGACACCGATGCTTGAGAGCTCTGGAGCACTGAGGAAAGTGAAAAATGCAGTCTTTTGGTCGTAATATTTTTTTTATTTAACCCTGTTCCGGTGCGCGGGGTTTTATAGGCGCACCAGTACTCTTAGTTACAACCGCACTGAGCAGTGCCAGATTCGGCGCATTGTTTATAATGCACTGGGGCAGTTCCCTAACATCGCACCAGGATGTTTTAGTTTTGGCACATTGTTTTGATGGTGCACCGGGGTGGAATATTCGTAAAGCATTGGTGCGGAATAGTCGTGAAGTACCGATTTTTTGGCCTTAATTTTTTTTTTTTTATTTAACGTTATTCTAGTGCGTGCGTTTTATAGGCACACTGGTGCTCTTGGATAAGAACGCACCAGCACATTTCTATTTTGGTGCGGTGTTTTATGATGCACCGACGCGGAAGAGTAGTGAAGCACTGGTGCATTACTATAACTGGACGCCCCGGGTGGGTGTGTACATCGTGCACTCTGTCTGGTGTGTCAATGTTTTGTGCGCACAGGTGCGGTCTATGGTAGAGTGCGCACCGGTAATTGAGAGCTCAAGAGCCCTGGAAAAATGAATAATCCAATTTTTTGCCGTAATTTTTTTTTAATTTAACCCTTTACTAGTGCGCGTGGTTCATAGGTGCATCGATGCGGTTTCTTACAAACACACCAGCCGGTTTGTTTTTTGGTGTGTTGTTTTATGATGCACCAATGCGGTTTCATTCTACCACACCGAGCGGTTTCGGTTTTGCCGCAGTGTTTTATAATGCACTGGCACAGAAGATGTGTGACACACCAGTGCTATAGAATAATACAATGCACCGGGTGGGTGTGTATGGAATGCACGGTTTCCGGGGTGCCAATGTTTTTGTGTCGACTGGTGCTTTCGGTATTCCAGAGCACTGGGGCAATGCTTAATGATAAGCGCACCGACATCTGCAAAACCCTCCGCCTGCCAACCTCCTCTAGTAATCTCCACTAGAAACGGATGTATGGGGTATTTTTCTATGGGGCTCCTCAAAAACATCTGCTAGATGGTATTTTCCTTATAGTGGACTTACATCATCAACTGGTAAACAAATGGTGTCTAGCATGTTTGACCTCATCTCATTGATTCAAATGGTTAGACTTGTACATTGGTTATTCATGTGAACGATATAATAGAAGACCCTGGATCTAGTTTCATCCATATGGGTTGTGATTTCAGGAGTTATACAGAGATTACTATGTATGATGGCTATGATCTTACAAACATTCATCCAGTCATGGGTCCAAAAGTTTTCATATAAGGACTCATATTTTGATCATTATACATGCGATGTTACCTTATGTGTTAGGTATGGGTATGCCTCCTGCAGCAAAATATTTCATGTTATAAATGTATTTTAACAGAAGAATCTCGTCGGTTGTTCTTGATCCCGATTTGTCGCAAGGTAAAGCACTTAATTCATCATTCATAATTTCTGACTTTTCTCTTTAGGGGGGAATATGTTATAAGACATTTTGTCACATTTGGCCAATATGCCTCCAAATGGGATCAATCAACATCCTTTTCCCCCTTGTCATCATCATTACACAAATCCATAAGCATGTCTATTTTATTCCCCAGAGTTTCTATCTAAAACTGCATCATATGAGCTAGTTTTAGGACCAATGCTTCCTGACCTCTTGTTGGACAATTTTCACCTACAGGTTGCTCCATTTTGGCATGCATTGATCACCTACAGGTTTCTCCCCTTTTCACCTGTGTTGGTACTAGAAATTTGAGAAAAAGAGAGAGAATCCTGAAGCTTCCATTTCTATAATATTATGGGATATTTTGTAACCATTTACCTTAGATAAAAAATTCAAATCTTATCCTATCATTCCTTGGAGTTTCCATCCCTTATCCTTACATCTCATCCTCCCATCAAGAGTGGATCTCAATCCCTATATTGATAAAAGGATAAGAACTCCCAAATTACCCCACTCCTCTATATATTTATGGCCTTCCATATGAAAGAGGTTGGTTTTTGGAGAGAAATTCTACCCTTATGTTTTTGTTGTGAGAGACATCATTTCATGCATTTAGAGTGATTGGAGGTGCAATTTGTGACAAGGAAAGGACAAATAATCCTAGAGGAGCTCTTCTACAAGATCGACATCTATTTTTAGTTGTAACTCATTCCATTTTCATTAATACAAAGAGTTATTTGTTTTATTGTATATGATGTTGTTATTTCATGTACTTCAATACCATTTTGATCTATTGAATAAAGTTCTTAGATGATTTTGTATAGATCCTGTAGTTTCCTGGCTTGTGTTATTTGACTCTGCAGGTTCTAATTTTGGCAATAAAAGCTATGATTGGAGAATTAAAGATAAATAAGGAGTGAAGTAGGTGACGAAATCTAGGTAGGCTTCATCCCGTCATCTATTTACTTTAAGGAAAGCATTGAGTTCCTTATATCTCTATTGTTCAAGGTTATCCACCATACCTACAGGAGATACTTTGTTTGCAGTCATAAATCATGCATAACGCCGATAATACAAGGATTGAGAAAAAATTTCTTCATAATTCCAATGGATATTGGGAAAGTCTTGTAAATCAAATAGGTGTCTATAGAGTAGTGAGTCCAATGGTAGTTGGGCAAGGATTTTTTATCAAATAGTATTTTGTAGAGTCATGATTCTAATGGTGGTTGGGCAAGGCTTGTTGATGAGATAGGATACTATCGAGTCGTGAGATTGAGATCATATTTCCTTTTAGCTATTGTACTCTCTATGTAATTATTTTATTAACAAATATTAATATATATTGAGCAGCGCAACAACAATAAGGATGGTTTTTGCTCCGATGGGGGGTTTTCCACCAGAGATCCAGTGTCACTATGTGATATGATGATTATGTTTCATTATGATTATGGATCTCATGTGTTGATCCAGTTGAAGTTGCATGTTTCATATCTAATGCTTACTTGTCAAGAAATGGATGGATTAATATATTGGATAAAGAATGGTAAATTTTTTTAATTGTTATCACTACTGATTCACAACCCCCCCCCCCCCCCCTATTGGTTATCTCGGTTCCAACAATTGGTATCAGAGCATGGTTCCTTCTAGTGCAACTTCACCGCTGGAAGGTAGATCATGGGTAACCAGGAAGGATTTGTAGCTGATGGAGTTCCTTTTCTACACGGATCTGATTACATGCTTTGGAAGGTAAATTTTGAAGCATATCTCTTAACCAAAAAAGTGTACAAGGAGATGTTCAAATAAATGGTCATACTTGCATCTCACGAAGAGCCATCTCAACAACAACGAGATTCAAATTTATGTAATCTTGATTGAATTTGTACATATAAATAAATAATTTAGCACTAAATATTAATTTTCAAGTATTTTCTTGCAAAAAATAAAAACAAAATGGAACTCATTCAACACATATACAGGATGACAAGGAAGAAAAGTGTTAATATCAAAGTTTATGAGTAATTGTTAATATTTCCTTATAACATTCCAAGATTTAATTTTTGTATATTTTAAGTTGTTTTACAACAACGATCCTTGAATTTCTTCAAATAGGTGTTCACATACAAAGAAGAGCCATCAGAAGAATTGATTGAAATTGTGTTAAATATGGGTTCTTAGTATATGTTAGCATATCAAAAATTAATTGTGAAATTTGTAAGCATGTATGTTTTTTTACTTCTTTGAGTTTATAATTATTAGAACATAAAAATTCTTTATATTAAATCAATGATTTATAATGGGGTATAAAACTTGCAAGAAAGAATGTATGAAACTACGCTAATAGAATATTTGTTCCAAAAAGGCATGAGACTTGGTTTTGAAACCATATGTACAGTTCATTGGTCACTTATTGCTATGTTACCTTGCTATTTGATTTACATTGATGTTTATTATTTATTTCAATTTTCATTATTCTCACCAATTTAGATACACTCATTACACTTTATTTTTATGTTTGCAGATGAAACAAGATCAAGAATATGAAAACAATCAATGCAACCAACAAAGCATTTGTCCAAATAACCCAAGTCATGGAAGTAGCTCAAGCACTAACAGTAATTCCAGTGAAGAATGATGATCTATTTGGGTATCAATGCAAGCTGAGATGTGAAATATGATAGTATAAAAAATTAATCCAAACAACATATACAAATGCACTAATGAAATTTTAATTTATATGAATATTGTTATAAGGTAATTTTGATTTTTTGATGAAAAATGGATTCAAAAATCACAATAATTGCACTGTCATGGGTCAATGTTTCCAAAAAAGAGAAATCTCATACAAAAAATTGGTTTTTCCATAACATAACCACGCACTGGTGCACTATGTTATATAAAAGCATTGTCATGACATATTTTTTTCATGACCGATGTATTTTCTGACAATGAAAGAATCGAGTAATTTAACTCTTCAAGCACCGATATTGTTTGGAATTAATTACCCGGTGCATTGTAATAATTAAAGCACTAGTGATTTCATAGAAATAACGCTCTGGTGCTACAAAATATTATTTCCATCCACGGTGCATTATTAAAATTAACAACATTGATTCTTTTATATCATTAGCACACTGATGCTTTTATACAAAATCATATGCATTGGCGCTACGATTTTAAATTAAAGCAGTGTTTCTGCAATATCTTTTTACTTGTCCTGGTGTCGTTCCTAAAAATAATGCCCCAGGGAATTTTTTTAATACATACACAATGGGGTAGTATACATTTCAAGAACCAATAATCTTTTCATTCAATACCTTGGTGCTTTTAGCTATGTATGCAATCCTGGTGCTTTTATATATTTAGCGCATCAATGTTTTTTTTCCATGAAGCGCACTGCTAAAAAAACATCTACTAAATCTTTCAACCGCATAGATTTTTCAAGTTGTGATGAAATTTTGTTATAATCTCCGCTAAAAAATCTGCTATTGCAAACAAATTTTTTAGGAAATCATTTTTTGACAAATTTTTCCAATTTTATATCACTTAAAAACTTCATTATAACCTCCACTAGAAAGTATTTTCTTTGTAATATAATGCCCTAGTAAACATCCTTCAATGCCCTTACGACTTTTGTTATCTGATATATTATTAAGGTATGGTCATTCCAAGTTTCACACTATCTTGCTATATTTTTTTTATCACATTTTCCGTGATTATAACCCATGTAAATTCCCCCTCTTAATCTAATTCATAGGCTTATTCTCTTCATATAACTACTTCCCATATTTATTCTTTTAAAAATCCATCTCTAATTAAAGTCAATATTCTCTCGAATATTTGTTCAAATCCATTATTTTCTTATTTCATCCTACAATTCATGATAATCCTTATGAAGTATTTGGTGTGATACATTACAATGTTTCATTACTTCTTCCATTTAGGGTTTCATTTTTTTCATACTAACCTCATAACATGCCTACCCCCTAACAACCTCTAATTTCCATTGAATTTAGGGATATCCATTTGGTCTCTAACATACATGTATTAATAGTATCTACACCCTTTCCCTTATTTTTTTCATTATTAGTTTTATGATTGGTTCCATATTCTATATTTACAATTCCAATCTCAAGGATTCATTTTTTTTAAATGATAGACAATTATAATATCCTAGTTGAAATATCAAGGCTGGTTTATGAATAAAGGTAGTATTTAATAACGTCAAGCTCAATTCCATTTGACTACTTTTTCAATTATTTTATGTGTAAAACTATATTTTTTTTTATAACAATGTTGAAACTTTACTTGATTCTATTGTTCCAGTCCTATTCAAGTCAAAGTTCGATAAATTCCTATTATTAATATGGTCTTGATTTTCATGATTTTATTTTTTCCTTCCAATTACCCTAATTCTATATTATCTCTAGATATATAGGCACTCGAAGGGATCAAATATATTGTGGTGAAAATCTCTTTTAGAGTGAAAATCTTGAGAAAATAATTTTCATCTCGAGAGAATTGATCCCTTTTGTCACTTGAAAATTTTAAACTTAAGATGGATATATGCTAGTTTCAATCATAGGTTACTACATCAAAAGTTTAGATGATAATCATCATTATATATGTTTTATATGAATATTTGTTCAGTTGAAATTTACTAAATATCATCTATAATATAGAGAGTATCATCAAGAAGGACACTTCAAAAGTTAACAATAATATGTGAACAATATTGAAGTATGCATAGATTAAGGAATGACCAATCTCAATTTTTCTTCAACTTTATTTTAGCCATAATCGCTATCTTTCCCATATTTTCATATAGATCATATGAGAAATGAACCTGATTTTGAAGAATTAATTCTAGATATTGTAATGAATGTCATACCAAGTCTCTCTTAATTTTCAATAACAACAGTTTCTTTCTGCAACCTCATATGCTTTTCATAATTATATTACATTCTAGTGAATGATTTTGGTTTTTATGCATTGTATATTTTTCAATTGAAGAAATTGTGCCTCGAGAAGTGCTTAGGTATATATAGTCCTGCCCAGGATTAGACCACGAGACTTGTGGGGACTAAAAATCCACACTTATCCATTGGACCACAGCCTTAGGATCGAGAGTTTTTATGCATTTTATATATCAATTATTTTATATGATTAATATTATATTGATTTTGATGCACAAATACTAATGGAACACATCCAAGAAAACAAAGTTGTGGACTTCAACTTACAACTAATAATCTCTTTTGCAACATCATAGTATACATTTTAAGTTTAGTTTCCACCACATTATAATTAATATCATTTTAGTTGATAACTTTCACTATCTCATTACTAAAATCAATGCACTAAGTCAATTTTATTCATATTGTTTCTTTAGTTAATGCAGTTAATCATATTTCATTTTATTATTGATGAAAGCACCATACCCTATTGCTTTTTTTCATGTCATTTCTAAATTCAATGCAACTAAGTTGATTGTGTTGTATCATTTTTCACTATGCACTCTTTTTTTTTGGGTATGTCATTGTTGAAATTAATAAAACTTATTGATTTCTCTAGCTCAACTTTCACTATATCATCATTCTAATAAATGCACTATGTTGTTTTAGTGTTATATCATTGTTAATCAATGCAACCACTTGACGCCTATGCCTTATATTATTGCTATATAATTACATAAGTAGGTGTAACCTATACCTTATTTCTCTAAAAAATGATCTAATCTTACTTTATTTCTACACATTTAAATAATATTACCAACTCCAATAAATAATAGAATTATCATTGAAGTTCTGAATATTTTGATGGTGCCTTGATTACAATTTTCAAAGGATTCATTACAATTTCTAGAGGTGTTTGTATTTACAAATTAAAATTCTCAATGCTCTATAATTTGAAGTATTGCAATTCACAAAACCGCATTAAGTGCCTAGCTTAGCTTTGAATGTGGCTCTCAAATGTGAAGAATTATGATTCCCAATGCAATGCTAAGTGACTAGATCAAAATTTATGTGTCCATACTTAAGTATCTATCTTTAATTCGTCTTGCACTTCTTATATGTTCTTGTTTTTATTTAATTTAATTTTTCTTTTTTCTTGATTCCTTTATTTTATTTTTCCCTCTTCAAACTCCTTTTTCAATCTTTCAATGTCATGTCGTATATAAAATGCCTTTGTTTGAGTAAAAATGTGGAGTTCATACCCTTGTATCAATGCTCAAAAAAAAATTGAAATTTATTTTTCTCATCAACACAGTTATGCCTTTGTCAACTTCTTATAGGTGCCAACCAAAAATAGTTGGAATAGCTCTAGCTTTCTACTTGTCTCATATCTCTATGGTATTTGCATCATCCTTATTAGGTGTATTACCAATGTTATTCATTCCTAATGATTCCTTAGGCTTCTGCTTCTATCTTTAATTAGTGGTCCATTTAACCTTATGTTGTTTCTTCTAATATTTTGAGTTGTTTCTCAATCATTGGTGTCTCCATAATATTTTTTTTAGTATCTACTTTTGACATTGTGTATTGGGTTGGTTATTCATTGGATTCCTTACATTCCTTATGACAATTACCCTAACCTTAATTTTAGTGATTCCTTTATGCACTTGATGGATCTTCTCTTTAGGTAAAAGTTTTTTATTAGTCTTTTTCTAAAACATAAATTTTATATTGTAATTAATAAAAGGCAATGGATTTACTCATACCATAGTAATCATAGTTTTAAAATATTTTGACAAATAGAAAAATAAATTAGAAATTCAATATCCAGGCCTAATAGTTTCTACTACATCTTGTGCTTTAGTATATACTAGAGTATGTCTAAAATATTGTCCTAGAAGTATAATACATACAACAAACATTATTTACATTTTATAACAAAAACTAATTCCTCTCTCAAGCACTAAATATATATTCCATATAAATAGAATAACTTAAATTTTATGTTTATCCTATTGCTAAACTAATGACCTATTGTGGTGGGGGTGCCAATAATTCTATATGGAATTTAGAAAAGGTGGAGATATGGATAAATAAATATTATAACACAATATCAACTACCTATACCTCTTATACATTAGTTTTCATATTATTAATTATTAATTTTACTTCATTTTCCATTCCTTTAAGAGTTATACATACTCATGTTACTTGAAGGTATGTCATAGAGGACTAGTTTTCCATTGTGTAAGAACAAGAAAACTTAGTGTCCATAGCTATATGCATAGCCTGGGTCCCTAGCACAAATGTATCTTATGATGTTCTCTCCTTGGAATGTCACGCCTATCATTCAATTATTTTGAACTAGAATTTAATTACATTTAAATCATCAATCTAAGATTATAAACTTACAAAGTTTAATACACAATATATGCAAGATCTAATTTTTGACTTATCTATGAAAAATATTTTTCAAGCTACATATGGAAGTAGAGTTCTAACTTATGAAAAGTAAGTGTAGCTCAAATAAATCAACACAATCATGGTTTTAAACATTTTTAAATCCTTGAAATTCAGCTAGTGAGTTTTAAAATTAAAAATAAACCTTTATTTAATTAAACAAATGGTTTTTCTGAAGCCTACATTGTGTTGTCATACCACACCAAACCATAAACAATGGAAATAAAAATCACACATTCAAATCAACTTAAATTAACGATAATTATAAGCATTAAAATAAGAATATATGAAAACTAACTATAATCAAACAAAACTAAGAGGGAAAGGACAATGCTTACCTTGCACAAGGGTCCCTTGTAGTTTGGTTGTGCACTGTTAAGGAAGTCATGTTATCTTTTAAACTATTACAAGCTTAGAATGCAAATAAATTCTTGAAATTTGATATCCCAATGAATTAAAATATAAACAAAAAAATTTATACTTAAAGAGTAACGTTTTTCCATAATCATCTTATGTGTAGGTTCACATGTCTACCATTTATATATTACAAATGGGATCTTAGAGATCCAAAAACACACAAATCCTCGTCCTAGTCATAACTACAATTCTAGGAAAATATGGTTTAAAGAATAGGGCATATCTCTAAGATCCTTCACATTTTGAGGAAATCATTTGGGTGGAACCTAAATGATATCATTTTGCAAAAATTTCATATCTTGGATTTCCAAGGGTCGACTTCATTTGCTCAAAAATCATGCCACAATATCACTACCTAGAAACTGACAAAAATCTTTTACTAAGAGCTTGATCATGCACTGGAGGCTCACACATGTGACCTGGGTGAGTTCTTAGCAACATACATCCATTGGGGGCCATAGTGACAAAACCCATGTGCCTAAATTTTCTCAAGAACTATTTTTATATATTGATCATGGATATGGTTACCATAACTGAACGTTAGCAATAATAACAAAATTGGAAAATTTTCATTAGTAAAATAAAAATATAATCCTAATTAATTCATCAAAAATAAAGGAGATACATAACCATTAACCAAGAAATCATAAGGATATGTAAAATGGTTTTTTTGTGGGAAATTTTAGTAAATGGAATGATCAGTGGATGAAATAATGACACAAATGGTTAAATAGATGACTATAAATAATGGTAAAATAGTGAAAAATCAATGATCCGATAAGGCCCTCCTAATATGGCTCAATTCTTCATCAACATTGCAATTGAAATAAATATTCATTATTGGGGGGGAATAGGTGAATAATTATAAGGTTCCACCTTAGGAATTAAGAGAACCTAAGACCAGGGAATTATATCAACTTCATCAAAGAGTCATGAGAGTGGAGGAAGAGATTGAAACTAGAATGTGCAAGTTGTATCATCAAGTTTATAATAGGGTGGTAGTTTTATCTACCACTCTTCATCATGGCATAATGGATGACATGATGAAATTTTTGGTGGCAAAGTTATATTTAGATATGAAAATATGGTGAATGGTGAAAATGGCATAAAAAGGAAATTCCTAGCTACATCTCAATGACTTAGTTTGATAAAGTTGTACATGAAAATTTTGAGATAGATACTCATTGTTTGAGGTGGCTTACCAAGTTACACAAAAAAGGATCAATCACCAAATTTAGGGCATCATTTGAGAAATAAGCCACATGCACAAATAAATTAATAAATTATTTATATATAAATATTGTTTCATTAGTGGCGTCAAGTAGGAGGCTCAAACAAAAGTTAGAATGAAAAATCCTACTATATTGTTAGAAATAACTAATAGGGCCTTATAAGTAGAGATGGTGGTTAATGCATAAAATAAGAACTATCATTAATTACAAGAAATTCTCCTTAGGGAATTTCCCCAAGTACAACTCCTACTCATCCCTTGAAAGTACAAATATTGTCTCCAGAAAAGAAAAAAGAAAAAAAAAGAATATATATATATATATATATATATATATATATATATATATTAATTACCACCAAATACATGGAATTTGTCGTAATTGTGATGAAAAATATGCTCTAGGTCATTGGCGTAAAGAACATAATTTTTTCAAAATTGGGATCAGCACTTAGTCCCCATTCAAAGTCATAACTATTGAAGATGCACTAGAGTTATAAGTCGAATACATCAAGCCTCATAATTAGGCATATACTAAACCTTCATTTCCTTGGGAAGAGATATTAATCTCCCTACATTCATTACCTAACATTGTGACTCCACAAACCTTGAACTCACGGACTACATCAAGAACCAAAAAGTTATAGCCCTAGTTGATAGTGGTGGTACTCACAACTTCATTCAAAAGAGATTGGTAGAAGAGACACATCATTTAGTTAGTGCACACCATTCAAATAATGATCACCAATGGAGGTGTGATGAAATTTTTAGTTAGATGCGAAAATGTCAAACTCCAAATGGGAGACTTTTAGCTCAAAACCCATTTATTTTCCATTGTTTTGGGTGGTTGTGTGATAACCAAACCTAGATCTCTAATTAAATAACCAAAATATTTAGAAAATATAAATATCTTATTAAAAATATTCCTTCAAAATTTGGCTTGCAAATAAAATTGTAAATAAATAAAAGTAGGATAATGTGAAGATGAAGGGACCCTTGGAAAATGAAATGAAGGGTAACCCCATTGTGTTTATTTGATTGCACATTGATGGAAAACACATATTTGAAGTTACCATCCTGAATTGACATGGTATCAGACCTATTTGTTGAGGCATTAGTTTTTCTATCCACTTAGTATAACTCCTACCATTTTGGCTTCTCACTCTATTGGTTCTCTACCATCTCTCTCTATTAGGTATATTATTTTGGAATGAATGTTTCCTATCTCAAAATTTCCTATCTTGGCTATTCGTTTTCACTTTTGTCTCCCTCTTTGAACCCCCAAATTTTTTGTAGTATTCTACCACCTTTGTCTCCCTTCTCCAATCCCTAAACCTAGCCCTGTACTAGATCAAAACCAATATTGCGCACTCCATATTTACTGCAAATGTTTTCGTATCACAAACCTATTAATTTGTGTATAAATTGTATTGTATATTTGCAACCTCTCACGAAGTTTTAATCAAAATCATAAGACAAAACTTACTCTACTGCTCTACACAAATTAATTCATAATATAGAACTCAAATTTTAGCCATGAAATAAGAAATCACACACATGCAACAAGTATTTTTATATGGGGAAATAAATCTGCTAAAAAACTGAATTCCTCTTTCATTAATAAAATTGAATAGATATGTATTACAATTTCTTCGCTCAACTAAGCTCACCCTGCAAGTGCACAAATTATCTCTCTTCTCACTGAAGGCCTTTTATCCATACTTAGTCAATTTCTGCCTTGGCTTGAGCTCCTATTTCCTTGCGTTGTTCCAGCTCCAAAAATAGAAGAAAATATAGATCAACACCTTATAAATATTCCACTTCGAGGGGGAAACCTCAAATACATTACGTAAATGAACACTTCTTAGATGATACAAATGACCAAAACCTCCTTTATATATATAGGAGTCCATGGGGCCAAAATGTAATCCTAGCTAATCCTAACAATAATAATGTAAGGGCACAATAATAACAATATGGGGGTTACAGGGGTACAAAAATAACAATAAGGAGGTTACAGTAACAACAATAAGGGATTATACTAGTAATATAGGGACCTAACATGCTCCTCTCCTTCAAAAAATTGTTGTCCTCGATGCTTGAGTAGCTCCGGGTGCTTCTGTATAAAATTCTCATCCTCCCATGTAGAATCTTCAGTGGGTAAGTTCTCCCATTTGATAAGATACTCTGAAATTGATCGATTTCGTAGTTGTCGAGTTATGGTTTCCGTGACTGCTTTAGGTTCCAATATGGTTTTTCCTTCCTCATCAAGTTCTAGAAATATTGTTTGAACTGGAAGTTTGTCCCCTATAACCTTCTTTAAGCATGAAATATGGAAAACTGGATGCACTCGTGAAGAAGCAGGAAGCTCCAATTTGTATGCCATAGTACCAATATTTTGTAACACCTTGTAAGGACCATAGTACTTTGGCGATAATTTATTATCTTTCTTAGCTTGCTTGAGGGACATTTGTTTATATGGTTGTAGCCATAAAAATACCTATTCCCCTACATCAAAACTTCTCTCACTGTGATGTTGATCTTCCTCTTGTTTCATTCGATTTTGTGTCAAATTTAGGTTATCCTTTAAGAGTTGGAGAACTTCTTGTTGATGCTCGATGTGATCTTATACTTCTTGAACCCTATAATTTTCCCTTAAATAATATGTGATGGACAGTGGATGATATCCATAAAGTGCCATAAATGGGGTCATTTTTGTTGCAGTATGGAACGAAATGTTATACCACCATTTAGTGAGAGGTAACCACTTGACCCATTGTGCTTGCTTATCATATACAAAACAACAAATATATCCTTCCAAACATTTATTCACTATCTCAGTTTTACCATCAGATTGAGGATGATAAGATGATCTATGAGCTAGTTGAGTACCCAAACAAGAAAATAATTCCATCAAAAAATTTCCTGTAAAAATGGGATCTCTATCACTTACAATAATCTTCGGGTTTCCATGTAGCTTTTGAATTGTTTCCATAAATGCAGTAGCAACTATACTTGCTTTAAATGGATGAGATAATGCACAAAAGTTTGCATGCTTGGTAATTCTATCAACTACCACCATGATGACACTCTTTCCTTTGGACTTAGGTAAACCTGTGATAAAATCCATTGAAATCTCCTCCCAACGTTAACTTGGAATGGATAAAGGTTGTAGAAGGCCCAAGGTCTTAATTGTCTCAACTTTATTTTTCTAGAAAACCAAACATTACGCCACAAACTTTTGAATATCAGATTTAAGGCCATCCAAAAAAAATCTTTCTTTACCCTATGGTAAGTTTTTTAAAATCTTGAGTGTCCTCCTAAAGGAGAAGTGTGCAATTCCAAAAGAATTATTTGTTTTATTTGGGAATTCTTGCAAATATATAAGTGATATTTGAATCATAAGGAATCATTTTTCTAACTAAATGTATCAAATGTACTAGGATATTGCTACAAGTTTTGAATGAGTGTCCACACTTCTTCTTCCTTCTTCCATTCATCCCTTGCTTTCGTTATCCAATCTGATTTGATAATAGAAATGGCATAAAGCAATGCTTACACCTCTTCATCCTTTCTTGAGAGTGAATTTGCAACAACATTTAGCTTCCCTTTTTTGTAGATGATTTCAAAGTCATAACCCAACACCTTTGTGACCCATTTTTGTTGCTCTTCTGAAGATAGTCTTTGTTCCAAAAAGTGTTTAAGACTATCATGATCATTTTTTACCTTGAAGTGTCTTCCCATTAGGTAAGGTCACCATTTCTTTAGTACAGGTAGTATTTCCAACATTTCCTTCTCATAAATAGCCTTTTGTAAATACTTTCCTTTGATTGGACAACTTTCAAAAGAAATGGGTCTTCCGTCTTGTTAGCCCCTTATAAATTTTTGACAAGCAAAGTAAGGGGCTAAATTGTTTTTGAGCCTTCAAGGAATGCATCTCCCCTGAAGACACATCATCCTTGAAGTCTCCTGTGCCTTTGCCTTGTGATGAAATCCCCTCTGCTGATTCCCATTATGAAGCCTCTCTGATTGAAAAAAATTGTGCTCCTAAAGGCCTTCATTTGCCCCTGGTACCCCTGCAGACTTGTCCATTTCACCCCCTTTTTCCCTTTTTCAAAATTCCCCTTTTTACCCCATTTCCCTCCCCTAGTCCTTCTAAACCTTCCCAAAATCCCCCCTAAACCATACACACACCCCTGGTGTAGTTTTATTTCCCCTTATTTCCCCTATCGTTACCCTTTGTTGGCCTGAAAATGCACTAAAAATGGGCCAAAAACCATATTTTTCATAGGTATGGGTCTTAGCCCCTTTCGGCCAGCCCCCTTAACCTTTTCCACCATGCAACCTTGGCACTGGAACCACCCGCTAGCCCGAAAATCTCTTATCTAAAATATGTATTGGGCGCAGTATTAGCCGTCGATCTATACAGATCCGACGGTCGTCGTGTTCCCTGCAACGTCCATTGTTCACCCCGTCCTTCGCGTCGATCGCAGATCTGCCGTCCATTTAATCGTTGATCCGACGACTCACAGTACACCCGCCTGGTGGTCCCTGCAACCGTGCCCGAGCACTATTCAAAAACCATCCAGTTTTTATCGCACCACTTTTCGGAGGTGGGCGGTATTTTTATTTTCGGAGTGATTCCACTCGCCCCCCGACACGTGGCTCCGACATTGTTTGAAAACTGCCTGCTCATCGCGCATTATCGTTCGGCACAAGACACGGAGCGATATGCATATCAGTCGTCCGATCTGCGATCGCCCATCTAACGGTGATCGCTCCATGAAGTTGCGCGGAAGTTAACCCAAGGCATCTGTACCCCTGGCCCACTTTCCATCGCCCTCTGACGTGTTTTCCACCGTCAATATCTGCCAGAAATTGCACGGCCCAGATTAAATGCACGCCCGCCCATTAACCCCGTACCGCCACGTCATTTTTCCACGTGTGTTCATCTTTTCTTGTCCGTCCCCTATATAATTTCATACCAAGGTCAAATTTTTAATGTTTTTCAGTGGAATTGCTATTTCGACACCACCCAGTGCATTTCTCATTGTTACACGTTTTTCCTCCATAAAATCCTCTGCATGCATCGTCGTCCACCGTATCACGTCGTCGTTTCTGCAGTCATCCACACCACCCTCTCCATGCATGGTTTTATTAATTTGTTTTCGTGTTTTGTAGGGTTACAGGCAGGCAGAAAACTTCCATGATTCATATACGCTATTGTAAAGGCACAGTGCACAGAAGGAGCTGAATTTAGAGCCTGATTTTACAGAAAAATGTCCGGAAAGGTGCCTGCATCGTAAATTTCATAAAAGGACAGAGTTCAAATTCTGAAAACCCTCTCCGGTTCCATTAAAGCTCAGATTTCATAAACAAAGACAGTACGGGAGCAACAGAGAGCTTGAGGCAAGAAACAGAAGATTTTTGCATTTTTTTAGGGATTTTAGAAGGCAAAGGTACCAGTTCAAAGACATCATGGATTGCATGGAAGGTCCAGCACGCAAAAAAAAATGCTATCAGGTTTTCAAATTAGCAGAATGTTTCTTCCTGAGCAAGGACATGGTACACATTATTGTTTCAGTCTGCATGGTGTCCAAGTGAAGTTCCCCCCCCCCCCCCCCCTTCAGAAGTCCTATGCTATCAGAAGAATTTGTTGCACAGTATGGCAGATCTTAGCGCCACGGTTCTACGTTTTTTGTTTAAATCACCAGAAGTACTACAGAGTACTGCAGCCAAAGTATAGCAGAGACATACCGGGGTAAATGGAAGCCTGGAGAAGACCACTCTTGCATCCAAAAGAATGCTAGAGATAAATGCACAGGGTTTAAATAGAATGGGCTTCGGCCCTCTTTCTTTTCTGAGTTTAATGCTTCATTTAGTGTTTCACCTACCTTCTCCACTCCACTGGAGCTATAAATTCATAAATAAACTCACTGTAAAGGTTGTTGATCAGTTATCAGAGAATTGCAAGCAATTTATTTTGAGACATAGTCTCTGTGTAAAGTTGTAAGATAGGCTGAGGAAGATGATTTCAGACTGAGTATCCAGCTATTGGCAATGTTGTACTTGACTGGTATTGCTATTTAATGTGACAAGCATATTTCTTTGGATCCTAATCTAAAGCAGCGGTGATGTTTTCCTATCTCTGTGTTTTAATTCATTTCATTTCGTTTCTACTGGCTTGCATCAGAATATCAGCATAGGATTTACCCTTGTTAGGTACCCTATGTTTCTCCTCTCCTTTCCTTTGATGTTTTCTACTGAATGTGTTATCTAAGAAATGATTTCAGTTAATTTAACCAGTGTAGTGGATGTTATTGCCTGCTCTCTAATGTATGAATTAAATGAATCTATTCTTAGATGTTCTTGTTAGGATTTAGTTGGAAGATTTGGGAACATTGGGGATTAGAGTTAGCCTTGTCCACTAGGATCCTTGTGCGACCAGTTGGTCTTTAATTTTGTGTCTTGAATCTGTTTTGTCTCCTCCTCTCCTACCATTCCATATCACACTATCATCTTTAATATCCAATGTTTTAGATGACTAGCCCAACTGAAAGCCTGCATATTGTTTAGCAAGCAAATCCTTTCCGGACTCCATTGCCCAATGGTTTTGAACGCTCCCTGGAATACTTCACCTCTGCCTAATCTTATTTTCTCATCCTTGCCTTACATTGAACCCTTCTTTCTTGATGACCAGCAACCAAACAAACAATTAAACAAACAAACCTTGTGCCTATAGCTAGCCTAATATCTTAAACGTTGAGTTTCAAAGACATAAACCTTTGCTTATATAGAGAGATCCCTCTCTGGACCCAAGAGGGCTAGATCCTAAGGTCTGAAAGTGATTTGATGTTGTCTCATCTTTTGGTCTTGCCAATCTGGCCAAAACATGGGAACCCCAACATAATGGCGACTCCACTGGGGAAATTTTGAGTATTTTCCATCCTACTACATCATAAGAGCCTCAAAAACCTAGAAACTCTAGTTAGGTTGGCAGTAAAACACTCCTATTCACATATCAACCTCTATACCATTTGTTGTGTTTCTCCCACACACTTAGACAGAGTCTGGAAAGGGCCAGGTAGCCTCCAGATCTCACACTCTTTCAGAGGTGACATATCTGGTAAAAGCCCTCCCAGTCAATCTCTGGTTAGATTTTGCTGTGTTGTGAAGATATCCTTGAAAAGGGACATCTCATAAGCACTGTGGTGGACAGTGTACCCTCCAGAAACATCCTAAACCTTCCACCTGGCAACTCCATAATTCCTAAACGATTAAAAGACTCCATTGGTGATCAGTAGGTCTGTTGGTTATCTTGGTTCACATTAGACTCCACTGGGAAACCAAAGCCCATAACTGTTAAACACCATGTTAAGCACACACATGGTGTATGAGGAAGATGAGCACACACACACAAGAGACTCAACACACAATGAAAGATAAGCGTGAGGCTTTCTTATTTTCCATTATACAAAGATGTACATTTATAGTACAATGGTGTGACTCTTGGTTTCATATTCCAAGGTCACTTGGACTCCATTGTGACTTTTCGTATTCCACACCTACCCATGTGGGATTAGGTGTTCCAACATCCCCATGTCAGAAGGGGTTCAGTGGTCAAGAAAAGAGTTGTGCTAAATCTTGTAGTAATGGCTATTAGCGGCACTTGGGGGCTGAATCAACTCTACGAAATGTTGGAAAAAAGAGGTGGTCTTAGGATGACCACAAACACTGGAATGAAAAACATGTTGCAGTTCTTGGAACTCTTCCAAAACTGGCAAGAAGTTGAAGGCTTCTGCTGGAGGAATTGTCCCTCATAAAAAAGGGAGACCTTCGACCTGAAAGAAGGGAGGTCTACGACCTGTGGTGGTTTTAGGTTGTCCACCAACCAAAGATGATGGTTTTAGATTATCCACCAACCGAAATGATGGTTTAAGGTTATCCACCAACCAAAGATGATGGTTTAAGGTTGTCCACCAACCGAAGGCATGCTCATGGGCATCCGTGTCTCTGGCTACATCTCTGAATCTAGAATGACGAATTGTGGCTCAGGCTCGCTTGAACTGCTGGCTACAACTCTGAACATGGAATGAGAGATTGTGGCTCAGGCTCGCTTGATCTGTCGTCGAAGCTTGTACATGACCACCATTTTCCCCCTGTCAGGGACAAGGTGAGATGATGGCGAAAACTCAACTGCAAGTTTGTTCAATATGCGTGAACAAGTTCTAACATGTGTTGTAAACATCTTCTTGGCTGCTGATGCCCATTGCCAAGAAGCGATCCATCCAAGATGAATCTTGGTTCTTGTAGGAGGCTTGTGTCTGAAGCATCTGTCTGAAGAATGAGTTTGCCGACCACAGTGCTTGCATGGATGGAGATCAAAACAGTGATCTTTCATATGACCAACTCGATCACAGTGTTGGCATTTCACAATCTCTTGTCGTGGAAGTGGAGCATGATCTGGAACAGCTGCGGGTGAACTGTCATATAGGAATCTGACACTTTGAAATATGATGGGCTTTGTGTAGTCTGGAATATGAAAGGACACATCCTTGTCATATCCAAGACCAGTTCGGTGCTTGTTGTGGAAAAGCTCTTCCCAAGGTCTGATGATGGGCTTAGGAAGTGCAGGCTGAACTGTTGCATCTGCATGTACATCTGCTCTTGTGCAAGGAACTGAATGGGAATCAACTAGAACTTTATCTTCTTTCTTCTGATGAGAGTCCTTCACAATCTTCTGAACAGAAACAGGTTCAGAATGGTGACTCTTTTGCTGAAGTTCTTCTTGTTGGAGCTGAGATTCCAACTGCAAAAACTCAATCCTCTCTTGTGCATCTTGTAAACAAATATGAATATTACAAAGAGCATTCTTGCTCATTTTTATCACATCATCAACATTTGAATGAATGAGGTCATTCAACAACACTAATACCTCATTGATTTTAGCCATTTTGACAACTTAGGCTTAAAAAAAAAATGAAAGGGTGTCGGCTTCAACCGAAAATGCACCCGTTTACAATGTGATTCAACAACAAATACAAATGAGTCCAAAGAATTTCCAACTATGGAAATCTCAAGTACAAAATCTGCTCCTCAAATGATGGAGGGCAATCAACAATCAACAACTCAAATACTGATTGCAACTATGAATGAAGAGGCAAATTCCGCTCAAAATACAATGTTAGCTCAATACATATCTCTGCAAAATATTTGTATGAATGTGCAGCAAAAACAACTGCAAGAATATTTTTATGGCAGCTGAATTTTCTTCTTCAAAGAGTTGTTTTCAATGATGCCAAACTTGTCTTCAAATGTCAATTTCTTCAAAAAATCAACCTTATGTCAATGCCACAAATCATAAAATGTAAATCTTCTCATTTCTCTATGTATTCAGTCCATCTTCTTCATATGTAAATTTCTTCAATTCTGCTGTTTATCTCTCTCTCCTTCCTCTCTCTCTGCTGTTTTTTTTTTTTTTTAATTAATTTAAAATTAATTAAAAAAATGGGAATATGTTAAAAAGGGAAAGGGAAATTAAATGGGAGGGAGAATTTAAAAAGGGTGGGAGAAATTTTAATTTAAAAGGGGAAGGGGATTAATTTAAAAAAGGGATTAATTAAAGGAAGGGAATTAATTAAAAATGGGGATTAATTTTAGTGGTAAGAGAGGGAAATTAAATTAAAAAGGAGGGGGATTATTATAACTGTGGGAAGGGAGATATGAAAAGGGCAAATATAAAAAATGGAGGACTTTTTATATGAAGGGAATTTTATTTAAAAAATAGAATTAATTAAAATGAATGGAATTAAAAAAAATGGAAGGGATTTTAATAATGGAAAACGAGTAAATTAGAAATGAGGGAAATTAAAAATAGTGGGAGAGTGGGGTATTATATGGAAGTGCAGGTCGAATTTTAAAATGAGGGAGTGGGAGTTAATTTAAAAGGGACAGAAGAAATTAAATGGAGATGGATTTTATTAAAAGCAGGGAGGCGGGAGAGTGGTAGGGAGGGCGGAGTAGTATAGGCATGTGAGCGTTTGAAAGGAGGCCACGTTGGTAAGTGTTGACAGGAGTAGCAAGTGGGATAAAGAGTCGAGCGTTAAGAGTGGAGTAGGATGGCGTTGAGAGGCATGGCTGCGTTGGTGAGTGCGCAGAGGATTGGCAGTGCGTTTGGTTGCAGAGTGAGGAATGCCGTAGGGTGAAGGCGTAGGTTGAGCGGTGAGGGAGCGAGCGAGCGGGGGTATGCACTGTAGGGGAAAGTCGTATGGAGTTGTAATGGACGGCGGCTGCATGTAGCTATATGGTGCAGGGGGAGTATAGAAGCGTAGGAAATAGGTGTAGAGGGAGCCGCTTTTTGGAAGGGCGTGCGCAGGGCCGGCCAAGGAGGAGGGAGGGTCGTGAGGTATGGAGGGTGTGTGCATGCAGGTTGAGCGTATGAGCAGGTGAGAGCTCGGGTGAGTGGGGAGAGTGATGGGTGGAGGGTAGGAGCTATAGGATAGTAGGGATACCATAGAGAAGTTTTGAGTGTGGGGAGGACGCAGAAAAGGGATGTAAGGTGGAGTTTGTAAGGGTTTTTGGGGGGAGCCGTAAGGCAAATGCTGTTGATAGCCGTGGGATAGTAGTAGGGAAAGGGGGTGCGGCGTTGTAAGGGTGAAAGAGTAAGCGGGTATGGGGTTTGAGGTGAAAGGGGAGCCGAAAGGCCAAGTTTTAGTGGATTTTTTTTATTTTTTATTTTTTTTATCTTATATTTTTTTTTTAATTTAAAAATAGCAGAGAATAGAGAGCAGAGAGCAGGACATTTTTTTTTTTTTTTTGCAGGAATTTTACAAATGTACAGCAGTTTGTAATTTTTCAGCAGAATAACTTTTAGAAATTGCAGAGAAAATTTCGCCAGTAAACTCAGAAAATTTTTACTTCAAAAACCCAGAATTTTTCTTCAAGAAATTGTAGAGGGCCATATAGCAGCAGAAAATTGCAGGATGATGAAATCTTCAGCAAAACTCAGAATTCTTTTCCATTAAAAACCAAAAACTTCTTCTTCAGAAACCCAGTTTAAAACACTATTCCAACAGCTCTTTAAAAGCAGAATTAAAGGCAGAAATTGCAGAGAAAAATTAGAATGAAAACCTTCAGATGGGCACAGCTGCTTCTCTTCAAAACCAATGCTGAATGGGGCAAATTTTCTGAATGCTGCTCCTTCTCCAAAACACTTCTGAATGCGGCAAAAACTCTGCTGCAGAAACTCTCTAAATGCTGCAAAAATGCCAACAATTTTTGCAGATTTACACAGGCCATAAACACAAATGGCTCACTCAATTTGGAGCAGGGCCAACAATCGCCCGCTCTGATACCATGTTAAACACCATGCTAAGCACACACATGGTGTATGAGGAAGATGAGCACACACACACAAGAGACTCAACACACAATGAAATATAAGCGTGAGGCTTTCTTATTTTCCAATATACAAAGATGTACATTTATAGTACAATGGTGTGACTCTTGGTTTCATATTCCAAGGTCACTTGGACTCCATTGTGACTTTTCATATTCCACACCTACCCATGTAGGATTAGGTGTTCCAACAGGGTTAAGCTGCTTGGTCAGAAAACAACATTCTGGCTTCAAGAACCATTCACACAAGAGCTTATCCCAACCCAAAACCCCCTAAAATAGTTGAAAACCCTGAGAGCATCCTCAAGGGATCTCCTACACCTAAAAAATCAAATATTTCCAGCCACATCCATAGAGCTAACTCTACACCAGAATACTTTACAGCTCTATTAGATCCATTTTTTAACCTAGGCACTCAAAACAGTTTGCCAAGAACTAATTCATATAGTGTCCTAGACCAGCCAGATCTTGAGCTCCCTGGTTCGCCACCTCAATGTGGTAAACACCCTGGGGATAGAAATACCCCTCCATCTACACCTCCTGATATTCACTTCATTCAAAACTTGGGGCTCTGCCACCCTAAATCTGCCCAACAAGCTTCTGTTGGTCCTAGCATCCCTGTCATCCATATACCAACTGCTCTAGCCAATCCCTTACCTCATCAAAACATCATCATGGCAGCCTGTTATGCACCTCTGGTTTTACCTCAACCTCTAGTACCCTTACCCAATGATTATCAATTAAAGATCCCACACTTCACTGCAAAAGAGTCTACCACAGCCCAACACCATGTAGATAGGATGGAAGATTATTTTGACTATATGGAGATAGATGATGATACAGTCAAATGAGAATCTTTGCCCAGAGCTTAGGAGGTGATGTGAAGAAATGGTTCAAAAGCCTACCTCCTAATAGTATCCAAGCCCTTCCTGCTTTATATCAGACTTTCATAAACAAATGGGAAGTTAAGGCCAACCCTCTCCAAATCCTAGCAGAATATAAGAACCTGAAAAGAAATGTAGGAGAGAGTGTCCAGGACTACTCTACAAGGTTTAACAGGGTTTATAATGCTCTTCCACCACACATGAAACCTCCCCTAGGTATGGTCCTAGTGAAATATCCTAAAGGCCTGGATGCTGACATGGCCTACCAGCTTAGGGAGAGGGATTACAATACATTGGAAGACATGCAAAAGGGAGCAGTGAGTGTAGAGGCTAACCTGATTGAGAAAAGAGCAAGATTGAGAGCTGAGAAGAGGGTAACATATAGAGATGACAATGTAGCTTCCACATCTGATCCAAATTATGACCGTTTATCTAAAAATGTGGAAAAGCTACAACAAATGATGGAAAAAATGGTTGTCACAGTTAGTAACCAAAACATAAATCAAAACCATAACCAGAACCATAACTTTAGAAGAAACAACACCACTCCCAACAGACAAAAACAATCAGATCAGCAAGTTATTCCCCCATTCCAAGAGAAATTTTTAGATGAAGACGAGGGAGTCATAGAAGATTCTGAAGGGAACACAATAAACATGTTTGAAACAGAAGATTCAATCCATAACTGTTACTTAGAAGAAGGTCAGCCCTTACCCTCTTATTAGGATGAGGAATGGTTAGAATCTGAAGATTACAGATTAAGATTTGAGAATTCCATGATGCAGGTCAGAGAACAATATGAACTTAGAAGCAAAAAGAGCCTAGACACTTCCAAACCAAAAGCTTCTGAGGTTACCATCAAGAAAAGGCCTGAGAAAAATTCTAAAGTAATTGCTGAGAGTTCTGGAAAGAACAAATAAAGGGACAACCAAAACACTGATAAACAAGGTAAACCAACAAGCAGTACTAACACTACAGTTAGTACTCCTGATAAAGCAATTTCTAACATTGTACATAGTGAGAATCAACACACTGATTCAGCCACTAAAGTAGTGGCTAACAAAACAGAGTTGAACATTCCAAAGAGTCAATCCACTTTCAATTTGGAGAGTGAGATTGCAAAAATTAAAATCTTTGTCCCACTCTCTGAGCTGGCCACTCAAGATGTATATAAAGGCCAAATTTTGAAAGCATTAAATTTAGGTGAGAATAGTGACACTGTAAATCTGAGTGATGATCAACCTGCCCAACTGTTTGGTCCAAAGATAGAAGGAAAGTTATAGGAAGGGGTAGTGCCCCCTTTTTATATCAGTCTTAATATCCATGATAAAATTCTCCACAATGTAATGCATGATTCTGGGGCATCACACAACCTGATGCCTAAAGTAGTAATGGAAAGATTAGGCCTAGAGATCACCCATCCCTATAAAGATCTATATTCATTTGACTCTAGCAGAGTAAAGTGTCTTAGCCTAATCAAAGACCTATGTGTAAGCCTTACCCAGATTCCAGCAAAATGTATGGTCATGGATGTTGTTGTGGCAGATGTGCCACCCAAATATGGCATGTTATTATCAAGATCATGGGGGGTCAAGCTGCAAGGAACAATGCAGATGGATGGGGCTTATGCCACAATCCCAATCTTTGGCCAACTTAGAAGATTGTATAGAGAGGCGCAAATGAAATTCCTGCTTAGTAGCCCCGAAAAGCCTGAAAATTCACCTTTATACTCTGTACATACAGACCTTGACTCCTTCATCCTCTGTAATGATGAATCCTTAGAAGGGTCAGAGTCCAAAAACAGAGATGCAAACAAGGAACCAGAGCCCATGGACTTTGACGTAATGGCTACTCTAGACTCAAAGGAGAATGATGTAGAAAACTCAGAACAGTGCACTGAAATAAAAACTAAAAGTGAACCAGAAACAGAATGCAATCAGCCAGCTAGTCACCTCTCTGATCTCCACACCCATGACGAAAAACAAAACAACCCACAGCCTAGTGCAGCTCCTATAATGCAACATAATGGTGAACCCAACTTTAGGGGAGAAAGTGATGATAAAACGAAAAATGAACCCTTGTGGGAGATGAATTTCAATGGGTCACGCACCAAGAGAACTGCTGGAGCAGGAGTGTGGATACATAACCCAAAGAGTGATTACACAGAGATCCATGCCTGCAACCTGCACTTCAAATGTACAAATAATATTGCAGAATATGAGGCTCTTATCCTAGGCTTAACCCTGTTGAAAAAACTAGGAGCCCATAGGATAAATTTGCGTGGGGACTCTGAGCTGATTATCAAATAGGTGAATGGTGAATACACAACGAAACATCCTAGATTGAGAGCTTACATGAATGACACTATGGATTTATTGAAAACATTTGTTGAATACGAATTAGTATTTATTCCTAGGAGTCAAAATGTCATTGCAAACGGACTAGCTTGCCTAGCTAGTTCACACCCTAAGACTCCAAGCGACCAACAGATCATCATTCAGACCAAATTCAGACCTGCAGTGCCGGACAATGAAAAATATTGGCAGGTTTTTGAAGGAGATAAATAGATTGAGGATTTCCTGGTAGGCAGGAATGAGTTTGAATTTTCTGATTCAGACCCCAAATCAGACAGTAGCTGCCTAAGTGAAGAGTCCTCAGATGAGGAAGAACCACCCTGTAACATAGAAATAAACACTTTAAACGAACAGATTGGAAATCCAAACGAAAAATGTGAAAACGCAGATAGTGAAGAAGTAGAGGTGTTGCAGACCAAAGATAAGAGCATACCTCGAGGTCTGGCACCTTTAGAAGACCTTTTCGACTTTGATGATGTAGCAAAAAAGCCCACTATAGAACATGCAGACTCTGATGTTGAGGAATGAAACGTAGGCACTGAAGATAAACCCAAGATGATCAAATTGGCTAAATCCCTACCTACAAACATGAAAAATAAATACATTGACCTATTCAAGGAATTCATTGATGTGTTTTCTTGGAGTTATGAGGACTTAAGGGCCTATGACACAAATATTATACAACATAAAATACCCTTGAAAGAAAATTAGAAGCCCTTCAGAAAAAAACTTTGCAGAATAAACCCAAAACAATTACCTGCAGTGGAAAAAGAGATTACGAAGATGTATGAAGCAGGTATAATTGTTCCTATGAGGTTCTCTGACTGGGTATCAAACCTAGTGGCTGTGAGAAAGAAAACAGGTGAGATCAGATTATGCATAGATTTCAGGAATCTTAATAGAGCCTCACTCAAAGATAATTACCCTTTGCCTAAAATGGAACATATTCTTCAGAGGGTAGTAGGCTCTAAAAGGATCTCCCTGCTAGATGGTTTTTCAGGTTACAACCAAGTCTTAGTAATCCCATAAGACCAACTCAAAACAGCCTTTACCACTCCATGGGGCAATTTTATGTATGTAAAGATGCCTTTTGGACTGATGAACGTTGGTGCAACCTTCCAAAGAGAATCGACATAGCTTTTTCAGATGAAATAGGACACTTCATTGTCATCTACCTGGATGACATAACAGTCTACTCCAAGACTGAGGAAGAACACCTAGAACACCTGAGAAGAGTGTTTGAAAAATGTAGGAGGTTTGGTCTGTCACTGAATCCTAAAAAGACTATTTTTGGGCTGCAAGAAGGTAAGCTTCTTGGCCACATCATATCTGAGAAAGGGATTAGGATAGATCCACAAAGAGTTGAGGGAATACTACAAATCAGACACCCGAGAAACATCAAGGAGTTACATTCCTTTATTGGGAAAATCAACTTCCTCAGGAGGTTTATTCCCAACTTAGCCGAACACCCTAGAAATATGACTAACATGCTGAAGAAAGGTGTAGGAGTTAAGTGGACTGTTGAAGCTAAGAAATCTTTTGGATCAGTTAAACTTGCACTCACCCAGGCTCCTGTCCTAATCAGCCCAGATTTCTCAAAAGATTTCCTGATTTTTTCATTTTCCTCCAAGCATACAATAGTTGCAGTTCTACTGCAGAAAAATCCAGAGGGAACGGAACAGCCCATTTCTTTCTTCAGCAAAGCACTCAGAGATGCACCCTTGAAATACAACATTATGGAAAAACAGGCCTATGCTTTGGTTAAGGCCTTGAAATACTTTAGGGTGTACATACTGCATTCCCACACCATAGCCTATGTACCCAACATAGTGGTTAAATACATCTTGTCCCAAGACCCAGATGGGAAGAGGGGAAAATGGATTGTTGTGATCTTAGAGTACGACCTTGAGATAAAACCCACCAAACTGATCAAAGGGTCAAGGTCAGGGCCTAGCTCAATTAATGGCTGAATCAAATATACAAGCCCTAGACATTAACATGGTAGATGCCTGGGATGAGCAACAGGGATTAACTGATCCCACTATTGAGGAGAATTTTCAGAGCTCTCCTTGGTATTCTGACATTTTGCATGTGCTTACACACCTCAATGCCCTTCCTGAACTATCAAAGACCAAGGCCGGATTCTTAAAGCCAAAGGCCAGAAGTTATTGTATTATGAATAAATGTTTATACTGGAAGAATGCAAATGGCCTATTGCTTAAATGTTTGCCTAAACCTGAAGTAGAAAATATTAAATAAGAATTCCATGCAGGAGAGTGTGGAGGCCACCTAAAATGGAAAGCCACTGCAAAAAAAATACTCACAGTTTATTGTCATTCTGGTCATTAATTCTTCACATATCCATAAGATATTAAATTTTCACAAATGCGTACTGAAGGCAAAGAAAAACTCCTCCTTCAATTCTGTAAAACTCATCACCGCCCAGCTTTTCATCCCTTCGCAATGGGGGCCTGTATCCACAGCAAATTTACCTCATTTTGCACAAAATGTTACTGATCGGACAACGTATTGTATTACTGCATTGAAGAGGATAGAGGCCATATCGCAAATCATGCCATAGATTCATACCATCAAAGTCAACGGAGGTCAGACCTTCTTCAAAATTATGGTCACACGTTGTTGCTAGATCCGCTAAAATGGTTGATTTATTGCATTCAACATATTCTGTCATTCAATCATCAAAAAAAAAAAAAAGGTATGGTTTATTTAATCAACAAAGAGTCAAGACACCGCAAAAAGTGTAAGAAAAAAAAGTCATGGCATAACAAGTTAGTGCATGCCCTGTGGGCTGACAGGCTTACAACAAAGAAATCCATTGGCATGTCACCATATCATCTTGTCTATGGAACAGAAGCAGTGTTTCCCACCAGCCTTGGAATACCAGTGATTAAACTTGTTCAAGAGATACAAACAGAAGAAGATAGCATGGTGAGGAGAATAAACCAGACAATTCATATCCAACAAACAAGGGAAGAGGTCTATAACAGAGCTATCAAGGTTTAGGAAAATATAAAGAAGTTATTTGAAAAAAGAATTAAGGCCTCTGATTTCAAAATTGGAGATAAAGTTCTAAAGTGGGACTCAAGGAGAGAGGACAAAGGAAAGCACGGCAAGTTTGACAGTTTCTGGCAAGGTCCCTACATCATCCAAGCTATTATGGGTCCAAATGCCTTTTTTCTACAAGAGTTAGATGGTACAGAGCTGTTTGGGGGTCCTGTCAATGGTAGGATGCTCAAACACTACTTCTGCTGATTTCCAATTTCCAGTTTCCATTTCCATTGTACATACCATCGCAGTGTTGTTCTCAAAAAAAAAAAAAAGAGAAAAGGAGAGGTTCAGATATGCTCAAAACATGAACCTCTGAAGTGCAAATATTGGCTCTAATATGATCAAAACTTGAGCCAAAGAAGAAAAGATAGCTGGTTCAAACATGCCCAAAACCTAGACCAGCAAAGAAGAAAAAAGAGTCAGCTCTAACAAGCCCAAAACCAGAGCTGGAATAAAAAATAAAATAAAAATAAATAAGGAAAGTGACTCTAACAAGATCAAAACTTGAGTCACAAGAGAAAGAAGGATGCTTCAAACTTCAGATTTCAAGCCTTCAAGATTTTGTTTTCAATTTTCTGCAAAGTTCTGTCCATGTGCAACTATCTTTATGCCTTGGATCCACAGCAAACTAGACTGTCTAATCCTAGTTTGACTGTTTTTAGATTTCTGTTGTAGAATATAGAGAAGAAATCTGCTGGACAGTTTAATCCCAGCAGATGTTAGAATAGGTAGAGAAACATATGAGGCCAATAGTTTAATCTAGTCTCATGGAGAAATAAGGGTAGAAATAGAATAGGTTTATTTTCTTGCTTGAAAAAAAATAAAAATGATGTAAAGGGTCTGCTAGTCCAAATGCACCCTAGAAGAAGAAAAAATGCTAGGATTGTAGGATGGGTAGGTAGATTGTTGGGAATGTTTCTGCTAAATTGATGTCTTCATAATTGTGGCAGCTGAAAATCGAAGAAGAAAGATGGCTCAAGCAGCAAGGCATCTGGCCTACTCCAAATATCTATTTTCTGTATTCTTGACACCTTCAAGAAGAAGCCATCCCCATGTGGAGCCACTGTTAGCCCCTTATAAATTTTTGACAATCAAAGTAAGGGGCTAAATTGTTTTTGAGCCTTCGAGGAATGCATCTCCCCTAAAAACACATCATCCTTGAAGTCTCCTATACCTTTGCCCTGTGATGAAATCCCCTTTTCTGGTTCCCATTATGAAGCCTCTCTGATTGCAAAAAATTGTGCTCCTAAAGGCCTTCATTTTCCCCTGGTACCCCTGCAAAATTGTCCATTTCACCCCTTTTTTCCCTTTTTCAAAATTCCCCTTTTTACCCCATTTCCCTCCCCTAGTCCTTCTAAACCTTCCCAAAATCCCCCCTAAACCATACACACACCCTTGGTGTAGTTTTATTTCCCCTTATTTCCCCTATCGTTACCCTTTGTTGGCCTGAAAATGCACTAAAAATGGGCCAAAAACCATATTTTCCATAGGTATGGGTCTTAGCCCCTTTCGGCCAGTCCCCTTAACCTTTTCCACCATGCAACCGCGGCGGTAGAACCACCCGCTAGCCCGAAAAGCGCTTATCTCAAATATGTATCGAGCACAGTATTAGTCGTCGATCTATATAGATCTGATGGTCGTTGCGTTCCCCGCAACGTCCACTGTTCACCCCATCCTCCGCTCCGATCGTAGATCCGCCGTCCATTTAATCATTGATCCAACGGCTCACAGTACACCTGCCCAGTGGTCCCCACAACCATGCTCGAGCACTATTCAAAAACCATCCGGTTTCTATCGCACCATTTTTCGGAGGTGGGTGGTATTTTTATTTTCGGAGCGATTCCCCTCACCCCCCGTCACGTGGCTCCGACACTGTTTGAAAACCGCCCGCTCATCACGCGTTATCGTTTGGCACAAGACACGGATCGATATTCATATCAGCCGTCCGATCTGCGATTGCCCATCCAACGGTGATCGCTCCATGAAGTTGCGTGGAAGTTAACCCAAGGCATCTGTACCCCTGGCCCATTGTCCATCGCCCTCCGACGTGTTTTCCACCGTCAATCTCTGCCAGAAATCGGATGACCCAGATTAAATGCACGCCCACCCATTAACCCCATACCGCCATGTCATTTTTCCACGTGTGTTTTTCGTTTCTTGTCCTTCCCCTATATAATTTCATTCCAAGGTCAAAGTTTTAATGCTTTTCAATGGAATTGCTATTTCGACGCCGCCCAGTGCATTTCTCACTGTTACACGTTTTTCCTCCATAAAATCCTCTGCATGCATCGTCATCCACCGTATCACGTTGTCGTTTCCACAGTCATCCACACCACCCTCTCCATGCACAGTTTTCTTAATCTGTTTTCGTGTTTTGCAGGGTTACAGGTAGGCAAAAAACCGCCATGATTCATATACGCTGTTGTAAAGGCACAGTGCACAGAAGGAGCTAAAATTAGAGCCTGATTTTATAGAAAAATGTCCGGAAAGGTGTCTGCATCATAAATTTCATCAAAGGACAGAGTTCAAATTCTGCAAACCCTCTTCGGCGCCATTAAAGCTCGGATTGCATAAACAAAGACAGTACGGGAGCAGCAGAGAGCTCGAGGCAAGAAACAGAAGATTTTTGCATTTTTTCAGGGATTTTAGAAGGCAAAGGTACCAGTTCAAAGACATCATGGATTGCATTGAAGGTCCAGCGTGTAGAAAACAATGCTATCAGGGTTTCAAATCAGCAGAATGTTTCTTCTTGAGCAGGGACATAGTACACATTATTGTTTCAGTCTGCATGGTGTCCAAGTGAAGTTCCCCCCCCCCCCCCTTCAGCAGTCCTATGCTATCAGAAGCATTTGTTGCACAGTATGGCAGATCTTAGCGCCATGGTTCTACGTTTTTTGTTTAAATCACCAGAATTTCTACAGAGTACTGCAGCCAAAGTACAGCAGAGACATACCGGGGTAAATGGAAGCCTGGAGAAGACCACTCTTGCATCCAAAAGAGTGCCAGAGATAAATACACAGGGTTTAAACAGAATGGGCTTCGGCCCTCTTTATTTTCTGAGTTTAATGCTTCATTTAGTGTTTCACCTACCTTCTCCACTCCACTGGAGCTATAATTTCATAAAGAAACTCACTGTAAAGGTTGTTGATCAGTTATCAGAGAATTGCAAGCAGTTTCTTTTGAGACATAGTCTCTGTGTAAAGTTGTAAGATAGGCTGAGGAAGATGATTTCAGACTGAGTATCCAGCTATTGGCAATGTTGTACTTGACTAGTATTTCTATTTAATATGACAAGCATATTTCTTTGGATCTTGATCTAAAGCAGCGGTGATGTTTTCCTATCTCTGTGTTTTAATTCATTTCATTTCGTTTCTACTGGCTTGCATCAGAATATTGGCATAGGATTTACCCTTGTTAGGTACCCTATGTTTCTGCTCTCCTTTCCTTTGATGTTTTCTACTGAATGTGTTATCTAAGAAATGATTTCAGTTAATTTAACCAGTGTAGTGGATGTTATTGCCTGCTTTCTGATGTATGAATTAAATGAATCTGTTCTTAGATGTTCTTGTTAGGATTTAGCTGGAAGATTTGGGAACACTGGGGATTAGAGTTAGCCTTGTCCACTAGGATCCTTGTGCGACCAGATGGTCTTTAACTTTGTGTCCTGAGTCTGTGTTGTCTCCTCCTCTCCTACCATTCCATATCGCACTATCATCTTTAAGATCCAATTTTTTAGATGACTAGCCCAACTGAAAGCCTACATATTGTTTAGCAAGCAAATCCTTTCCGGACTCCATTGCCCAATGGTTTTGAACGCTCCCTGGAATACTTCACCTCTGCCTAATCTTCTTTGCTGATCCTTGTCTTACATTGAACCCTTCTTTCTTGATGACCAGCAACCAAACAAACAATTAAACAAACAAACCTTGTGCCTATAGCTAGCCTAATATCGTAAACTTTGAGTTTCAAAGACATAAACCTTTTCTTATATGGATAGATCCCTCTCTGGACCCAGGAGGGCTAGATCCTAATGTCTAAAAGTGGTTTGATGTTGTCTCATCTTTTGGTCTTGCCAATCTGGCCAAAACATGGGAACCCCAACACGTCTTGCATTAAAACAACACCAATTCCATTTCCTGAGGCATCACATTCCACAATAAAGTTTTTTGTGAAGTCTGGCATAGCTAAGACCGGTGCTAGGCACATTGCCTCTTTAAGATGTTCAAAGGCCTTAGTTACTTCAGGAGTCCATGAAAATGCATCTTTCTTCAATAATGTTGTTAGAGGTGATGTTATTCTCCCATAATTATTAAAAAACTTGCGATAATATCCTATTAACCCGAGAAATCTCAGTAACTGCTTTATGGTTGTGGGGACTTTCCATTCCTTAATGGCTTTAATTTATTTAGGGTCTACCTTAACACCCTCATGAGATACAATATGACCTAGATATTCCACCTCTTGTACTCCAAAGAAACATTTGGATGTTTTTTCATATAATTGTTTCTCCTCCAATAGTTTGAGCACTCTGTCAACATGTTGAACATGATCCTTCCAAGACCTATTGTAGATTAGTATATCATCAAAAAATACTAGCGCAAATTTTCTAAGGGTTTGAAAATGGAATTCATCAATCCTTGAAATGTAGAAGTTGCATTGGTAAGGCCAAAAGGCATGACCAAAAATTCATAATGACCCTCATGAGTTCGAAATTTTGTTTTCGGAATATCTTTAGTCTTTATTCTAATTTGATGATATCCTGAATGAAGATCCAACTTAGTAAAATAAATTGCTCCATGTAATTCATCCAATAATTCATTAATCAAAGGAATGGGAAATTTATCTTTAATAGTGAGCTTATTGAGCTCCCTATAATCTGAACACATGCCCCACGATCCATCCTTCTTGTGCACCAATACTACTGGAGCAGAGAAAGAACTTTCACTAGGTTGAATTATACCAGCCTATAACTTTTCTGCAATCATACGTTCAAATTCGCTCTTTTGGACAAAAGGATATCTGTAAGGCCTGATGTTTGGAGGAACCCTTCCTGGAATCAAATGAATAACATGATCATGATCGTGAATAGGTGAGAGTCCTTTGAGAGTTTCAAACACCTTGGAATGATTGTCCAATACTTTTTGGAGATCTGGAGAAATAGATGATTTTGATGTTGGAACTTCTAGTGAGCATAATTGTGAAATTACGCCTCGTTGTTCTTTCTTCAGAAGCTTTGTCATGACATTAGAGCGTATTATCTTTCTTGGCTTCCCTGTGATACCCTGTAATTCGATTTCCTTTCCTTCCGAAAAAAAAATTCAAGAAACATTCTTGAAAATTAAAAGCTATTGTCCCCAAAGATTGTAACCATTTTACTCCTAGTACAACATCAACACCTCCCATTGGAATGGAAAGCATTGGACTATTCAATACATATTCCCCCATGGCTAGCTTGATATTATGGCATTTTCCAAAGAAATTTATAGTTCCTTCATTTGCACCCATCACTTGACATTCTGGTGCTGGGTATAGGAAACAATTCAATTCCTTGTCTACCTTACAATGAATAAAATTATGGGTATTACCTGAATCAATCAACACTATTACCTTTTTCTTCTTGATATGTCCTTCTATATTGAGAGTTTGAGGAGTGCTAATTCCTGAAAATTCTTACAAGATATGGTCAATCTCATTTATTCTTCTTCTATGGTTGGTTCTTGGTGTATATCCTCTTATTTTGAAGTTTCTTTTTCATTTTATTCCTCCTCTTCAAAATCTATGTAAAATAATTTCTTCTCAGCACACTTATGACCTTTAGTGTATTTTCTATCACAATTGTAGCAAAGCCCTTTTAATATTTTTTCTTCCAATTTTTGTGGTGTCAACCTTGTAGGTTGTGGAAGTCTAGGAGTAGCAACAATTCCATCTTTATAGATGTGAGTTGCAGGCTTCCTTGTCGCCATAATTTTACATTCAATTTTTCTTGCCAACCTGAATGCCTTCTCCAATGAATCAAATTCCCAAATGCGAACTTCATGTTACATGTTATCTTTTAAATTCCCTATGAAGACATCAATATTGTGTTCCTCTAGAATATCAGTTACCCTTATATTCAATTTTTGGAAGTCCTTAATGTGCTCCACTATTGAACCCCTTTGTTTTAGATTTATCAATTGGATAAAGAAGGTGTTGCTCTTTGTGTCCTCATAATGTCCTATCATTTCCTTCGTAAAAATTGACCAAGTGACAATTTTTTTACGGGATAAAATCCATCGATACCATACAAATGTATTTTGTTCTAAATGTAAAGTTGCAATGCGTACCTTTTGTGTGTTTTTCACATTATTGAGATCAGAATATTGCTCCATCAGTAGTTTCCATGTTACGGGATCCTTCCCATCAATCTTCCTCATATCCATCTTTGGAATATGGTGGTTCTTCAATCCAACATTAGATTTTATGAAATCACGATTAACATTTATTTTGTTCTCATCATGAGTTTCCTCTACTATCTTTTCGGCATTAGGAAACATTCCTTGTATAAAAATTTTCAAACCTTCCATGTCCGCTTTTAGATCATTCTTCATGTTTTCCATGTTGTCTTTTATTGTTTCTTCCATATCATCCATCTTAGCTTCCAGGCCATCTTCCATTCCATCCATATTAGCTTCCACGCCTTTCTTCAAACCATCCATATTATTCTTCAAACGATCCATCTTCGCTTCTACACCTTTCTTCAAAACTTCCATTTCATTTTTTCTTGCTCTTTGTGAGAGCGAAATTTGGTGCACTTGCTCTTGTAATTTTGAAAAATCATGTTGCAATTCTTCATCTTCATGAGTCATAGTAGATTATTCTGAGGGCTTAATAGGTGTTGAATTCTTTTTAGGGGGAATTTTAGAACCCAATGCTATGCTCAATAGGCCCTTGGAATCACTTCAAATTGATTTTTCAAACAAGACTTATGCAATTTGAAAATAAATACAAACCTTTTTCTTGCTTTTGAGGAGCTAGATATTGGAGCTTAATTATATTGTAATTGAAAATATTTAATATATGAAATTTCGTCCTATATTAGCCCTCTGAATCTTATTTCGAATGCCACAAATCTAACCTGATTTGGATACTTCAAGTCAAAGTTATGTTGAATCTCCCACAATGACCTAATTATGGGCTGGTTCAGTAGAGCAAAATTGCATGGCGTGCCACGTCTCACTATTTCCTCCTTTGGCTATGAAATTGATAGAAAGGAAACTACAGTCCATGTACTTGTGGCCACTTATTACATATCTCCAATCTGATGCTCAAAGAGAGAGTTATGATGATTTTACCAAGGTCACCTCTTTGAGATGAAATTCGGGATCCTGAACAAACCCTAACTTCCACAGCTCATATCTCTGAAAATAGTGCGAACCAAGATCTGAAATTTTTATAGGAATTTTTTGAGGATTTAAAATTCACTCTATAAACCTTTTAACTTTTGAACCATCATAGACACAAATTTATTGCAAAAATTCCACAATGACCAGTTTAGGTGAAATTCGGGAGCCTGAAAAAAGCCTAACTTCCACAAATCATATCTTTGAAAATATTGCGAACCAAGATCGGAAATTTGTACACAATGTTCCTCAGTATTTTGGATTCACTCTGTAAACATTTTAGCTTCTGAACCTTCGTAGAAAAAAAATTATAGCAAAAATTCCATGATGACCGGTTTAGAGCAGTGAAACCCTAGAATCCAAAGCTCTGATACCAAATGTTATGAAACCAACTCCAAAAATAGAAGAAAAGATAGATCAACGCCTTAGAAATAATCCACTTCGAAGGATAAACCTCCAATACATTACATGAATGAACAATTCTTGGATTATGCATATGACCAAAACCTCCTTTCTATATATAGGAGTCCATGGGGCCATAATGTAATCCTAGCCAACCTAACAATAATAATGTAAGGGCACAATAATGACAATATGGGGGTTACAGGGGTACATCAATAACAATAAGGGGGTTACACTAACAAAAATAAGGGACTATACTAGTAATATATGGATCTAACATTGTGCGATAACCAAATCTAGATCTTTAATTAAATAACCAAAATATTTAGAAAATAAAAATATCTTATTAAACATATTCCTTCAATATTTGGCTTGCAAATAAAATTGTAAATAAATAAAAGTAGGATAATGTGAAGATGAAGGGACCATTGGAAAATGAAATGAAGGGTAACCCCATTGTGTTTATTTGATTATACATTGATGGAAAACACATATTTTGAGTTACCCATCCTGAATTGACATGGTATCAGACCTATTTGTTGAGGCATTAGTTTTTCTATCCACTTAGTGTAACTCCTACCATTTTGGCTTCTCACTCTATTGGTTCTCTACCATCTCTCTCTATTAGGTATATTATTTTGGATGAATGTCTCCTATCTCAACATTTTCTATCTTGGCTATTCATTTTCACTTTTGTCTCCCTCTTTGAACCCCCAAATTTTTTGTAGTATTATACCACCTCTATCTCCCTTCTCCAATCCATAAACCTAGCCCTGTACTAGATCAAAGCCAATATTTTGCACTCCATATCTACTGCAAAATTCTTTGTATCACAAACCTATTCATTTGTGTATAAATAGTGTTGTATATTTGCAACTTCTCATGAATTTTTCATCAAAATCATAAGACACAAACCTAATCTATTGCTCTACGCAAATTAATTCATAATCTAGAACTCAAATTTTAGCCATGCAATAAGAAATCACACACATGCAACAAGTATTTTAATATGGGGAAATAAATCTGCTAAAAAAACCAATTCCTCTTGCATTAATCAAATTAAATAGAGATGTATTACAATTTCTTCGCTCATCTAAGCTCACCCTGCAAGTGCACAGATTATCTCTCTTCTCACTGAAGGCATTTTATCCATACTTAGTCAATTTCTACCTTGGCTTGAGCTCCTATTTCCTTGCATTGTTCCATGATGAATTAAGCCCCTATTATTTAGGAAATTCCTCCAATTTATTACACAATTCCTTTAGGGTGATCATCTGACTACATGCAACACATGTACACTTAGAACAAGTCTACAATGATATTACACTTCCTTGGAATCTCCATCTCAACTGGGTAACTCAAATTCTCTGCATGAACTAGCTATTTTGGGTTGATTGATTAATTAACTAGATTATCACTAAGTTTGACTGAAGTCCCAATGCACATCTTGAGCCTCCACTAGTTCTTCCAATAGTTGGAACTAGTTTAATTGAAAACAACCTTACATAACTGACCTTGATTGCTAAAAATCAGAAACCACAGATGCTTAATAGAACTCTAACTCCTTCAACTCGAATTTACTGAGTAAACTGGGTGGCACAAGGCATGTCACTCAAGTTAACATCATCCAAGTTGTTTTATGATGTGGAGATTGTAGAAAATATAACAACAAGATTGAAACTGATCTTGTAATGTACTAAAACAAGGTATTGAATCCTTCTACAATTTCTGGAAAAAAAAAACACAATCGCACAATCACATAAAAATTAAGAGAAATAAGTTATCAATCGCACAACACAAGATGTATCTGGGGAAATCACACTGCCTAAAACCCCATTATTTGTATATTATATAAATTCAAGGATCATGAAACAATACAATGATTTCTCTCTCAAGAGAAACTCCTGCACTCTACCAACTGTCTCACAGTGATCTAGGTAAAATCAAACAAATACTTAGCCAATTATTTGCCTCTGCTTAGCCTACCTTGCTCATGCGTTCCTGGAGGAATTAAATCCCTATTAAATAGGAAAATCCATCCAAATTATTTTGTAATCCTTTCTTGGCCTCCAACTAAATCTATAACTGACCTGCACAATTTTCTAATTATACAACTGAGAGTTATCATCCCTTTAACCTGAGTCTCAACTAGGCCTTTCTTAGAACTAACATGCAACATGTATTTATAGCGAATTATCAGTTAACTAATTGATCACTACTTGGGAATTAAATTAGATTTAATTCAATGGACCTCTCATTAGCTCATCTCTTAGTTAGAATTAGTTAAACTGATTTTAACTCAATTAATTGATTTAACTAATTACAACTCACAAATAATTTCAAATGGACCACCTTAAATCATGGGAAAACTCTACATGCAACCTCTTAGACCCTCAACTTGAATTTCCTAAGATAAATCATTCAATCTAACTTAGTTAACAAATACAAGTTGTCATGAGATGAAATAGCTATCAATCCTGGTGTACCATCTGCTTCACTCTCGGTGAAGCTCAACCCGATGAAATAGCTATCAATCCTGGTGTACCAAACACGAGGTGTTTGCCTAAGCCCATACAGTGCTCTCTCGAGTCTACACACATGCGACTCCCTGTCTAAGGTCTCAAAACCTTCCAGCTGCTCAATGTAGACTTATTCCTCAATAACTCCATTGATAAAGGTTGTATTTACATCCATTTGATGTATCTTCCATCCCATCTATGCTGAGAGTGCAAGGATGGATATAATAGATGAGTACCTTGCGACCGGTACAAAAGTTTCATCATAGTCAATCCCCTCCACCTGAGAGAACCCTATGTCCAAAAATCTAGATTTTTATTTCTCCACACTCCCATATGCTACCTACTTAACCTTGTAGACGCATTTGGATCCTACAATTGACTTCCCCATTGGTCTTGTGAGAAATTCCTATGCATTTTTTCTCATAATGGAGTCATACTCCTCAACCATGGCATCAACCCACACTGGCTACTACACTGCTTCTGCAAAAGAGGATGATTCTATCTCAATAAATCCACTTATAATATACATGTATCCAGAGTACCACTCTAGAGACCTTCCCTTCCTGCACTGTGATGTGGGTGCTCCCACATTATCTCTCTCATCCAGCAATAATATGCCAACCTCCCTAGTGCGCTTTCTTCCATCTCTAGTAGATGGATCTACATGAATGGTTTTTTCCACTCTCTGTTCCTCTTCTTGTGGCTGATCCACATCTTGGGGTTCATCCTTTGGAACCAAGAGTTCCCAAATTGCATGAAACTCAAGCTCCCTCTCAAGCAACAATCACATGGCTTTGTCTTCATCAAATTTCACATCTCTTCTTACCACTGTAATCCTATGTGGTAGAAAGTACACCCGATAGTTGTGAGGTGTATCATTGCACCTGAATAATATCCCCAACTATGTTGTTGGATCTAGATTCTTCATGGCATCTTTGGTCGCATGGAAATAAAAAAATGAACCAAGAAATTTAAAATATGACACATTCGATCTCTTACCTGAAAAAGGTTCATCTAGTGTACTCATCGCAAGTACCTGATGAGGACTTATGTTCTCCACAAATAATGTTGTATTGTATGCTTCCACCCATAGATTCAATGGTAGGCCCTGATCATGCAACATAGCTCGTGCTACTACAACAGTCATTTTGTCCTTTATTTCTACAACCCAATTCTACTGTGGGTTATGAGGTGCAATCAATTCTATTTGAATTCCTTCGGAGGCACATAAGTTCTTGAATTCATTACAGATGTATTCTCCAACATTGTCACTCATTAGAGCCTTCACCTTCTTCCATGTATCTTTCTTGACAAGTTATTTGAACTCACCAAACTTGGATAATTTTTTATCTTTCTTCTGCATGAAGAAAATCCAACACTTTCTTGAAAAATCATGAAAAAAATCACATAATACATGTGCTTTGTTTTGGAAGTTGTCGATAACGGTCAACACACGTCTGAGTGAACTCTCTCAAGGATTGTCGTTCCTCAAATCTCCATGTCGTCAAAGGTGGCCTTTTTATACTTCCCCAACGTGCATCCTTTGCATGTGTCTTTATACGCATGTGCACCCTTTGGAAGTCATGTAGAAATCTATTGCATGATCCTCAAAGTGTTTTGGTGTAGATGTCCCAACCTCTTGTGTCATAACTCACCGATGTCTCGGCTCTCCACCTTCTCAAGTTTGTATCATTTCTTCACTTGAACCTCAATATTTTTCACCTGTCATGTGGCTTTGTGACGAAGTAATGCCTTTCCTTCACTAAAAATCACATCATCTACATGGTCTTCCAACATAGCAACGAAAACCAAATTATTTTTAAACTAAGTACATGCATGACCTACTTTAGTGTGAGGGGTTTACCTCACTCTCTATGAAAGGTAATTGTACCAATACTAGTAGCGATATACCTCCCGTGATCACCCATCTCGATGTGCATCTGGAGATCCTTCTCCTCCAAGCTACTGAAGAATTATTTGTTTCCGTTCATGTGGAATGATGCTCCAATATCCAAGTACCACATATATCCCATCACTGATGACACCATGCATGCGATGAGGGTGAATTCCAACTCAAAATTTTAATCCAATGGTTCACCTACTGCTCCTCATTATGCCTTCTTTTTGTTGTTCTTTTGTGGACAATTAGTGGCATAATGCCCATGCTCATGAGAGTTGAAACATTTCACCTTTGACATGTCTCTCTTCTTGTATGCCTTTCTGGTCTTGGATTTGGAATGGGACACCTTCCCTTTTCCTTTATTTTCCTTGCTAGCCAATGCACACTTCTCCTCATCATCAGTCTTTAATGACGATCCATCTCTGGTGCTTCGCCGAATTTCTTATTGTGGCAAATCGGACCATAGTCGCTCCCAATATAGCAGCTTCTCCCTCCCATTAATATAGTCTCAGTAGTTATGCCACTTCTTGGGAAGGCCTATAACAGCTAGGCTCACAGAATTATCTGAGGCAACAGTGACCCCAATGCTTCCAAGCTCATCTCGACACTGAGTGAACTTTGTCAAGAATTTTTGGATCGTGTCACCCTTCTCCATTTTGATCTTCCTAAGCTTGTATTTTAGTGCCAAATCCCTGGGGTCATTTCTATTCTGATATAGATCTTTCAATGATTTCCACATTGAATATGGATTTTCCTTCCCATGGAGGCTTGAGAAAATATGATCTCGAACTCCCTCTAACAATATCCTTCTCGCCTTTGTTGCATTCTTCTTCCATGCATCAAGAAGTTTAGCATCTGTTGTTGTGGGTTCTGGGACATCATTATCTATGAAAGACTTCAGTCCATTGTCTTAAAGAACTACCTCCATATTGTCCTTCCATGCAATATAATGTGAATTTCCCTCAAGTTTAAATTCGAGTCTCAAGACATTGAAAGACATCTTGATCTGTTGTTGGATACCGAAGAATAAATCTGCAAATTCAAACCTGATCAAAAGAAACATTTTTCTTCTCTTCTTACTGTGATTCCTGGCTCTCTCATATCATGTATAAAATCTAACAACAGGATTCAAACTGATATTTTAATGTACTAAAACAATATACTAAATCCTTCTACAATTTCAGGAAACAAAACATGATCGCACAATCACATAGCAAGTAAGAGAAAGAAATGATCAACCGCACAACATAAGATGTATCTGGAGAAATAACACTGCCTAAAAACCCGTTATATGTATATTGTATAAATTCAAGGATCATGAAACAATAAAATTCTCTCTCTCTCAAGAGAAACTCCTATGCTCTTCCAACTGTCTCACACTAATCTAGGCAAAATCAGACAAATACTTAGCCAATTCTCTGCCTCTACTCAGCCTTCCTTGATCGCATTCCTAGAGAAATTAAATCCCTATTGAATAGGAAAATCCATCAAATTGATTATGCAATCCTTCCTTGGCCTCCAACTGACTCTATAACTGACTTGTAAAATTTTCTGATTATACAACTGATAGTTATCATCCCTTTAACCTCAGTCTCAACTAGCCTTCCTTAAAACTGACATGCAACAACCATTTATAGTGAATTTTCAGTTAATTGATTGATCACTACTTTTGAATTAAATCATATTTTATTCATTGGACCTCTCGCTAGCTCATCTCTCACTTAGAACTAGTTAAACTTATTTTAAATCAATTAATTGAGTTAACTAATTACAACTCAAAAATGACTGTAACTAGATCCCCCTAAATCATGGGAGAACTCTACATGCATCATCTTAGTCCCTCAACTTGAATTTCCTAAGATAACTAAGTCATTCTGACTTAGTTAACTAATACAAGCTATCATGAGATTAAATTACAATTTTTCTTCCAATTTAATTAAGGGAAAATTAAATCAGAAGCCCCCTTGGGGTGCCATTTCAACAGAAATTTGAATTTTCTCAATTTGATCGAGGAAAAATCAAATTGAGAATTTCTTCTTGCATTTCCCAACACTCCCTCTTAGCAAGAAAGATATTATCAGCCACCCCTATCCTACACATGTTGAACTCGAACTTCCCTCTTGACAAGACCTTTGTAAAAATGTCTACATCTTGTTCCTTTGTCAGAATGTATTGCAACAACATGATTTATCTTTGCACATAATCCCGTATATGGTGATACTGGATATCTATATGCTTGGATCGATCATGAAAATAGGTATTTTTAGATAGCTTTATGCAACTCTAATTATCAGAGTATATCACAGTTGGATCCATCATCTGACCAAAAAATCCAACACATATATTTCTCATCCAGATAGCCTCACATGCTAACTGACTGATAACCATGTATTTAGCTTTTGTCGAGCCAAGTGCCACAGATATTTTCTTCCTATTGTACCAAGAAACCATTGTTGAACCAATAATGAAAATTCCACCTGATGTACTCTTTTAGTCTGATGGACTCCCTACCCAATCTGCCTCTGTGAAGCCACGCAACTTCACTCCTTCTATCTGTTTGTACCATATTTCAAACTAGGTAGTGCCTCTGAGATACCATAGAACATGCTTAGTTTCCCTCCAAAATAATTTTATAGTCGAACCATAAATTGGCTCAACTGATTGACTGCATAAAACATATTTGTTCATGTGTTCACAAGATACATGAGTGAACCCACCAACTTCCACAAAATAGTTGAACCTACTTCCTCACATGAAGTGGCATATTATTTCCTCCAGTTGGTCTCTGGAGGAGTCTCCATGGTTTTTCATATGTCAACATGAAACCTCTGAAGTGTCTCGTTGGCATACTTTCCCTAAGAGACAAACAGTTCCCCATCTCCTTGTCATACTTCCAAGCCGAGGAAGTAGTGTATGAGACCCATGTCCTTCATTTCAAAATCTCTTGCAAGGTCCTCCTTGCCAGATCTGATCAAATTATCACCACCAGTTAAAATCAATTCATCAACATATAAGACAATAGTCAAAAATTTACCTTCTACCAAAATATGATAGAGGTTTGCATCCACTTCACTTTTGGTGAAGCCCAAACTAGTGAGATAGCTATCAATCTTGGTGTACCAAGAAAGGGGTGATTGCTTGAGGTCGTTCAATGCTCACTTGATTCTGCACACATGATACTCTCTATCAAAAGTCTTGAATACTTCAGTTTGATAAATATACACCTACTCCTGAATAATTCCATTGAGGATTGTTGTTTTCACATCCATCTGGTGGGTATTCCACCCCATCTGTGTAGCCAGAGTAAGAATTTTTATAATGGATGAGTACCTTTATATGGGATAAAAGGTATCCTCATAGTCAATCCCTTCAACCTGAGAGTAATCCTTGGACACAAATCTGGAATTGTACTTTTTTATGCTTCCATCTGCTGCATGTTTTACCTTGAATATCCATCTCGAACCCACAATTGATTTGTTTGTTGGTCTTGGGACCACTTCCCAAACAATTATATTTAAAATGGATTTGTACTCCTCCACCATTTCATCAACCCATACAAGTTTCTCTACTACTTCCTCGAAAGAATATGGCTCAATCTCTACAAGCGCAATGATTAGAGCTTATCTAAGTATGAATTTTAGTTTTTTTGTGCTAATTTCATCTTCAGATTTAAAATTTATTTGTGTATCTTATGCTTGATGTACATAGGTTTCCTTGTTGCTTATGTGTCTCAAATAGGTGAATTGACTGAGTTTTATGAGTGAATTTAAGAGCATAAAGTATGAAAATCAAATGTTGAACAACAACAGAAATAAAAACAACAAAACATCACAATTGATCCATCAACACAGAGTTTTGATGAAAGAGTTTACTCCTCCTGGGCTACATCTCCTTGGTCTAGCTTCCATATTTTTGGCCTCTGTATTAGCTCAAAAGTGAAAAACGTGTTACTTACATTCACCTAAAACTCTTGAAACCTACTTCAATGGCTCCAGAATGTCCAAAACATTCAGAAATTACTCTTCATTCTCTCAATTTGGTCTTCAGCTGATCTAGGCATGGCCTTCCCTCCTGGTGGCCCTGGCTCCCTTTTTCTTCAAAGTGACAAAAACACCTTTATAATTGCTCCTCTACCTCTGGAACTTGTACTAATGGATTCATAACATGCCAATCTCCTAGGAATGACTCTTCCTGAGCCAAAATTGGTCGAAAATTTCTCAATATATGGCTCATTTAATTTTCCTAGGAAATCTCCTCCAAATCTGGAGAAGACTCCAGATAATTTTGCCAAAGTTGGCAGCCCACCGAAAATGGTGGAACTGCCAATATCTCCACCAAAGTTAACTATAGTTTAAATTAATTAAAATGTGGATCAAGGGTGGATAAGTATGCACTAAGCGCATTTACATAAAATGGGATTAACAATATTATGCATTAACCCATAATCGTGATTTAAACCTGCTCTTAATACATAATCTCACACATTATTTGTTGGCTCCCACCGTGGTTATGGTGGCTTGGTCACATGGTGAGGGGGTTGGCCCACGGGGATGTCCCCCTCCAAACCCCCATTCTTCAAATCATATATCAATAAATAGATGTCGAAACCTTGATCTATTAAGACCCATCGCAGTGGCTTGTTGTTAAAGTGGTGGAGTATTGTGGGGGAGGTCCGAGGTCGAGCCTCGACCTCCGCCCAACCTGTATATAAAATTTTGTGCGCCAATCTATATGTTTCAAAACCTTTGAACCCACAAAATTCGGACCCTAATATAATTGATATGCGCCACCAATATTAAACTCATACTATGGTATAATTCCACATAATTTTTTTTATATAAATATATTTCGGAACCTTTGTAATATATGCACCCAATAAACATTAGTCTGACCACCTTTGTAATATATGCACCACCATACGTTTCAGACTATGGTTTGTAAAATAAAAATGCACCCATTAATACATATTCAAACCATAGCATAACATAATTCAAGCATTTGACCATTGGAGAGGGTCCACCTAAGGGGGCAAGTGGCCGCCCCTGGCTACACCACATGTCAGCCTCTAGTTTGGTTGTCCTTCAACCATAAAATTAAAAAAAAAAATCAACTTCAATCTTAGAAGCGAAAATTTAAAAAGAAATCACTTTCAAACCAAACTGGCGAATCCTGTCGTGACACTTGTCAGAGTGCCACTTGGTGAAAACTAAAGAATATTCCCTGTATGCTGACTGGACTGCCTTGCCATCAACATGTCACTATTCTACAATTTTTTTAGTTGTTTATGAAAATGAACAACGTGCTCTATCTCCTTCATCCGGTCCTCGTTTTCGACGAAACGAGTTGCGCCATATTCCTGGCGACGAGGTCTTCGTTGTCATTTAGTTTCCAATCAATTCTGAGCACTTTCATCTTTAAGCTTTTAAACTGAGCACCTTATCATTCCTCCCCACTAGAATAATTTTGGACCCCAAAATATCTTTAATTACTGATCATGTGGATGAGGGTATTGTTCCCTCACCTTTCCTGTCTCTATCTACTGAAATTTTCCCATTTTCATCAACTTGAGATTTTCACAGAAAGTTAACTTTTTCCTTGATTCTTGCGACCTTCTCTTGTTGTCATTGACACTGTCATGCTGAAATTTCCATGAATTTGTAGACAAGAAAACTATTCTTGCAGAAACCATCTTGTTCCTACCTTGGTCATTAATGAAAGGAAACTTAAAAACTATCTCACCTTACACATTCTCATCATGTCGATTCTTAACTGATCTTGCTTTGTACTTGCGTCGACTCTTGACCAAGTATCTTCACCATTGCCATGTACCCTTTGGAAAAAAAAAACAAGCATTTTTGGAACCCATGCCTTCTTTTCCAAGCTTATTTTTCACTTTCTCTTTGACCTTTGCACTCTCTTACACCGATATCTTGCTTCCAACACTACTCAACACTAATGTTGACAGCTGCAAATTTGTCACATCTTGTTCACCTCCTTTCAAAGGAAACCTGTTAGAATCCTAAAACATATCATTCCAAGCATGAGCATATTTTTTAAATATTTGATTCAAACATCTCTTTTTTTATCATTAACAATGTCAAATTCTGACTTGCATTCACTATGCTCTTCATTTCTCCTGCATGTATAAGAGACAAACTTGTCTTCTTCTTATGCGCTCTAATTATGTAATCAATACCATCTTTAAACAAGTGATACTTATTCTCATGGCGATGAAATATTTCTTTCCTATCATAAAGATAAGGACTTCCCAATACAATACCTGATATCTTAAGCGGCACCACATCAAGTTCAACTTCATCAAGAAATTTTGAATTGATGGTGAATATTAGTATGCACTTCCTTGTAACCTGCAAGTTTTCATTCTTGCATATCCACCATAAAGGATAAGGTCTTGTATTTCTAATAGTTTCAAGGTTTAGTTTCTTAACCAAGTCTTCGGAAATCAAGTTAGTTTGTGACCCCTATCAAAAAGTGTATCAATCTTTGTATGTTTAGAGACAACTCTAATATGGAAAAGTTATATTCTTGTATCTTCTTCTTGAGTAACATTGGAAGAATTTGAAGAACTAGTGCTTGATATATGCTTACCTTTCAAACCCATGGCTGTAATCTTTATCTCATCTCCTGAATCTGACCCTAAGTCATGTTCAACTATAGCAACAATTTTCCCCTTTTCTTTGGCTTTCAGTTTATTTGGCTTCAACTCTGGATGAAGTTACCAACAATGGTCTTCATCATGGCCATTCTTAAAATAGTGTTTACATGTGATTTTTTCCTTCTCTCTTTTCACAGAGTTATTTCTCTTTCCTCTTTCATAAAAATTTCCCTTTCCTTTACCCTCACTTTCACTTTTCTCATCTATGTTCAGTTTCCCTCTTGCTTCTGAATGAGTGGCTTGAACACAAACCTCATCTATGTTTGTGGGATTAAACATTATAATTGTGTGCCTAAGGTAACTGTGCAAACCCCCAATGTACTTTAACAAAGTTTCTTGAGAATATAAATTAATACCCAAAATAAGAGCTCTTCTCCTAAATTCATTAGTATAATCTTGCACACTTTTCCCTTTCAACTCTCTAAAATTTTCCCAATCCATAATGGCCTTTTGCATGTAATCTAATGGATAGAATTTCCTTTTAATGGCAGCAATAAAACTTGACCAAGACATAGAGATATTGTCATAGTTTTTAATCTCTTCTTGAGTCCTTGCTTCCCACCAGACAAGTGTTGATCCTTCCATCCTCAAAGAAGCCAATTGAATCCTTATGTCATATTCATGAAGGTTTTGAATTCTGAAATACACCTCCAATTGTTGTATCCAATTGTCCAATATTTATGCATTTATCTCACCATTATACATTGGAAGCTCAAATTTGACATCAAGTTTAAGTAAGGTTTTTTTTCCTCTTGTGTTCTTTGAGTGAGTATGGGTAATTTTGGTTGTGGAAGTGGAAGATGATGTTTATGGAGATGATGAGGATGATGAAGACAATGGAGATGGAATTGGATTTCCTCCATTACCCTTTTAACTCTTCTCTTCATCCTTCTTATCATCTGAATTTCCTTATCCATGTGGAGGATTAGAACCTTCTCATGCCATCCCAACAGTAAATGCATCAAACATAACTTTAACTATCCTATTTATTTCATTTAATTCTTCCTTGACATCATCCTCTTCTAAATGAACTTCTCTTTCTCCAACACCTAACATGATGGCTAAGGTTTCAACCTCAGGTTCTAGTGCTTGTACCTCCTCAATCTCAACTTCTTGAGATAAAACTTGAGGTGCTTCAAGTGCCGTTGTGAGTGGAACTTTGGGTGGAGATGGTTCTCTTGTAGCTCTCTTTCTTTTGGTCCTAATCTCAGGACTTGCAACAAACAATTTCCCTTCACCTCTCTGCAAGTTTAACCTTGTAAGCATCACAAATTTGCAACATTTAAACTGGAAAAAAACTCAAGCAACTATCAAGCAAATAACCTTCCCTTTCAACCAGGCTCTGACGCCAACTTGATTTGAGTATGAATGTTAGTTTTGTTGTGCTAATTTCATCTTCAGATTTAAAATTTATTTGCGGATCTTATGCTTGATGTACATAGGTTTCCTTGTTTATTATGTGTGTCAAACAGGTAAATTAATTGAGTTTTATGAGTGAATTTAAGAGCATAAAGTATCAAATAAAATGTTGAACAACAAAAAAATAACAACAACAAACCATCACAATTGATCCATCAACACAGATTTTTGATGAAGGAGTTCACCCCTCTTGGGATACATCTCCTTGGTCTAGCTTCCATGGCTTGGGCCTCTATATTAGCTCAAAAGTGAAAAAAATGATGTTTAAATTCACCTATAGCTCTTGAAACTTGCTTCAATGGCTCCAAACTGTCCAAAACATTTCGAAATGACTCTTCATTCTCTCAATTTGGTCTTCTGCTGATCTAGGCACAACCTTCCCTCCTTGTGGCCCTCGGCTTCCTTTTTTCTTAAAAGTGACAAAAACACATCTATAATTACTCATTTTCCTCTGAAACTTGTACCAATGGATTCAAAGCATGCCAATCTACTATGAATGACCCTTCCTGAGCCAAAATTGGTCGAAAATTTCTCAAAATATGGTTGATTTAATTTTCCAAGGAAATCTCCTCCAAATATGGGGAAGACTCCAAATAAGTCTGCTAAAGTTGGCATCCCACCGAAAATGGTGGAACCACCGAAATCTCCGCTAAAGTTAAATGAAGTTTAAATTAATTAAAATGTGGATTAAGGGAAAATAAGTACGCACTAAGCGCATTTACATAAAATGGGATTAACAATATGCATTAGCGTATAATCGTGGTTTAAACCCGCTCTTAATACATAATCTCACACATTATCTGCTGGCTCCTGTAGTGGTTATGGTAGCTTGGTCCCATGGGGAGGGGGTTGGCCCCCTCCAAACGCCCGTTGTTCGAATCATATAAAAATAAATATATGTCAAAACCTTGGTCTACTAAGACCCATCGCAGTGGCTTTTTGGTAAAGTGGTGGAGTATTGTGGGGGAGGTCGTGGGGTCGAGCCCCAACCTCCACCCAACCTGTATATAAAATTTTGTGCACCAATCTATATGGTTCAAAACATTTGAACCCACAACATTTGAAATATAATATAATTAATATGCGCCATGAATATTAAACTCGGACTATGGTATAATGCCACGTACTTTGGTTTATATAAATATATTTCAGACCCTTTGTAATATATGCACCCAATTAACATTAGTCCGACCACCTTTGTAATATATGCGCCACCATATGTTTCAGACTATGGTTTGTAAAATTAAAATGAACCCATTAATACATATTCAAACCATAACATAACATAATTCAATCATTCAACCATTGGAGAGGGTCTGCCATAGGGGGAACATGGCGGCCCCTGGCTATAACACGTGTCAACCTCTGGTTGGGCTATCCCTCATCCATAAAAAAAAATCAACTTCAACCTTAGGAGCCAAACTTACAAAAATTTCACTTTTAAACCAAACTGGCGAATTCTATTCTGACACTTGTAACAGTGCCACTGCGCAAAAACTAAAGAATATTCCCTGCATGCTGACTAGGTTTCTATGCCATCAACCTTTCATTGTTCTACAAATTTTTTAGCTCTTTAAGAAAATGAACAACATGCTCTATCTCCTTCATTCGGACCTCATTTTCGATAAAATGAGTCACGCCAGATTCCTGGCGACGAGCTCTTCGTTGTCGTTCAGTTTCCAATCAATTCTGAGCACTTCAATTTTAAGCTTTTACACTGAGCACCTAATCAAGATCCATGTAGCCAGTGTACCGATCTGGTGACCTTCTATGCCACCACTAATTTGAAGGAGCACCCACGTTCTCCCTCGCATCCTGCACAAGTCTCTCATCTTCCCTGGTTCTTTTCCTTCCCTCTCTGGATGGTTCTACTTGAGTGGCTATCTCCACTCTTTGCTCCTCAATTTTTGGTTGTTCCACAACTTCTTGAGGTTCTTGCTTTGGAGCTAAAAGCTCCTCTTCTGGTGGGATCTGAAGCTCCCTCTTGAGAGATAACAACATCGTTTTTTCTTCATAAAATTTTACATCACTTCACACCACTATTATTCTGAGGGATGTCAAGTACACACAATAGTTTTGGGGAGTTTCTATGTACCCCACAAATATCCCCAACTCTGTTGTCAACTCTAACTTATTCCTGGCATCTTTGGAGACATGGAAATAGACATAGGCTCCAAAAATCTTGAAGTGTGACACATTCGGCTTCCTTCCTAAGAAAGAATCCTCGAGTGGAATTGTGCCCAAAATCCGATGAGGACTTCGATTATGAAAATAGACTGTTGTGTTGCATGCTCTAGATCGCAAGTGCAGAGGTAGGCCTTGGTCATGCAACATCACCCTCATTGCTCCCACAATTCTATGGTTCTTTCTCTCATCCAACCCATTCTATTGTGGGTTATGGGGTGTTATCAACTTCTTTCAAATGCCTTATTTTGCACAAAATTTTTTAAACTCATTCAACATATACTCACCTCCATTATCGCTCATAAGAGCCTTCACTTTATTTCCCATTTATTTCTCCACCAATGCTTTTAACTCTACAAACTTGGAGAATTTCTCCTCCTTCTTTCACATGAATAATATCCAACACTTCCATGAGAAGTTATCAATAAAAATGACAAAATAATTTTCCTAGAAATGGATGCTGTCGAGAAAGTTCCACATACATCAAAGTGGATCCTTTCTAGGATGCATGTGCTTTGATGTCCTGATCATGGAAAATAGATTTAGTGTACTTCCCCAAAGTACATCCTTCTGCTCAATTTCTCCTTTGGAGAGGCCTGTGGTTATCTGTTGCATGATCTTCATGGTTCCATGATGCAAATGGCCAAGTATTATATGCCAAATTTGACTAACATCATGACTCTGCACCTTCTCTTCCTTTGTGCTTAATGCAACACAATCCTCCAGATCTAGCTTGTACATGTTTTTCACCCGTACCCTAATATTCTTCACCTATCTCGTGGCTATGTATCTCAGGAATTCCTTTCCTTTGCTAAAGATCACATCATATCCACAGTATCCCAAAACTGCAACAAAGATGAGATTTTTCTTTATGCACAACACAGACATGACACCCTTGAACCTGAGGGGATAGTCAAACTCCCTAAAAGGTGACTGTACCAATATTGGTTGTGTTATACCTTTTGTCTTCCCCCATATCAATGTGAATTTTCAAGTATTTCTCCTCCAAGTCACTGAAAAAATATCTATTCCTCGTCATGTGGAATGATGCACCTGAGTCCAAGTACCACACACTCCACATCACTGTGTTTTTCATGTATGCAATAAGGATAAATTCAAGCTCGAACTATGAATCCAAGGCTTCAACTGCTATTCCTCCTGAGATCTTATTGTTTGTATTCTTGTGTAGCCACTTCGTGGCTTAATGCCTGAATTCATGACAATGGAAGCATTTAATTTTTGACAAATCTTTCTTCTTTCCCCTTTGACTAGATTTTGGTTTGCATTGGGATTTCTTCCCCTTTCACTTCTTTTTCTTTCTATCCAATGCAAATTTTTCTTCATCCTCACCCTTGGATGAAGTCCCATATCTAATATTCCACCTTATTTCATCATGTACCAAATTAAACCATAAGCGCTCCCAAATCGGTAGCTTCTCCCTCCCATTCATCGAATCTTGATAGTTTTTCAGCTCTTGGGAAGGCTCAAAAGGGCTAGGCTTACCAAGTATTCTTTAAGGACACTAACATCGACCCCACCAAGTTCATCACGACACTGTGTGAACCTACTAATATACTGCGAAATTGTGTCATTCTTCTGCATCTTGATATTTCAAATTTTATCCTTGAGCACCGGATTCCTGTGGTCATGTTGTAGGGAAAACCCAACAGCCCCCATTTTTGAATTATTTACTTGAAATAATGGGGACCCTATCTATTAATTTTTGGCTAAAGACCTTTTATGATTTTCATTAAATTAATTCTCCTACAATTTTGTCATTTTTTTTTATTTTCATCGGATTTCTATTGTGATCATTTCATTGAATTTGATTTTTAGCAAGCTTTCCATCAATACTTGTTTCGCCTCATTTGGTCAACTATTTTTCAAATGGCACTCCTTTGAAGTTTGAACATTTTTGTCACCAAGGTTAAAAAAATGTATAAAGTGTATAATACTTTAATTTTCGCAATTAAAATAGTTATTCATTGTAAATATTAACTCTTAGTTAATTTTTACTAATTTTTATTTTTTCACTAACATTCCTACAAAATGACCCAGCTAAATTGTACGACAGTTGAAAAACGTGTTTGAGATCTCGATAATTTACTCCAATTTATTATTTTAAACAAATTGCCAAGCTTGGAATTTCAAGATTGCAAAATAGTTGTAGTTCAATTTGTAAAATCTTTAATTTCACGTAGGCGCCACTTTATATCACCTCTCCCTTCCAAAAAATATTTAAATTAATAAACCAATCAAAAAATACCGAAATATAAATCCAATAAAAAATGTGATGCGATATTGCGATATCACATATCGTAATTTTAATAAGCACTCCCTTTAAAAATGTGTGATTAGCGATTTTTGGTTTTATGCGATGGGGTTATTTATTTTAATGTAAAGTTTTTTTCGTTGACCTCCTTATATGGGTGTGAATTGTGGGCTCGCAGCATCTCTGTTTCAAAATGGAAACAAATTCAAAAAATTCAAAAACACATAATCATGAGCAAGTTCAAAATAAAAAGTTCAGTTCCCTATTAGATAATGTTGAGTGAAATAGGGGCAACACCCATCGAAGCAATTGCCATGGTGCGTCTTATAAGGTACCTATAGAGAATGGAGAAAATGGGAGAAGGTAGATGGCCGAAATTTATCTTTAATGAAGGTATGAGTGAAAGAAAGAAATCATGTATGATACAAAACAACAAATGGATGCAAAAATGGAATATTTACTTGAATGCATGTCCCACAAATAGCAAGGAATTAAAGAATTTTTTGTTGGAGAAGTTTCGTTAGGGTATATGGGGAAAAGAGTTTGATAGAAAGAAGAAGTATTATGTTCAGGAATTCAACCCCTCTTGTGATTTCCAACAAAAAGAATACATTGGAGCTAGCATTCCGTGGAGGGCAAAGGTTCTTATAGCTCAATTAAGAACTAACTCACATCAACTTTGGTGTGAAATGGGACGGTGGAAGAGACCTAAAGAATCTTGGGAGGAAAGGGTATGCACTTTTTGCACTTCTGGGGCAGTGGAATCAGAAAAACATTTCATTTTGGAATGTGATGCTTTCAAAGACATCAGGGACAGTTACTGTAGTATGTTAGCATCAATTCCATGGCATTGTCTTTTCAGTGATGGAACTATTATAAGGTTGGGTCAGCTCATCATCAATTTGAGTAAGAAAAAGATTGAATTACAGAAGGAAAAAAACAAGTTGGTGGTCCCATAGACTATTTTTAGTCTCGTGGACATTAAAATATTATTCATTTATTCATTATGCCTCCCGACTCCGTGACCTCACTCACCCTCCACCTCACTTCTTATTCCTCTACCTCACTCACCCTCACGACACCTTATCCCTCCCTTAACTCTCGCCTCCACCTCACACCACTCACTCCTTCCTCCATACTCCTTCCACCTCTTATCACTCCATTAACCTTACACTCCTACCTCACTCCTTATTCCTCCACCTCACTCACCCTCACGTCACCTTATCCCTCCCTTAACTCTCTCCTCCACCTCACTCCACTCACTACCTCCTCCATACTCCTTCCACCTCTTATCAGTCCATTAACCTTACACTCCTTCTCACGCAATTGGACTGTAATAGATTGGAATAAGATAGTGTTAAAATATTTTTTGTATTATATTTTTATTATAATATTTTAAATTATAATATTAATATAATATAATAATATTTTTATTTATTATTAAATCATTTTTTAATTAGTTAATTTTGTTAATAATTAATTAATTTATTTTGTAATTAAAATTAATTAGTATTAATTAATTAATAATTTCAATATAGTGTAGAATTAGATTTTAATTAAAAAAAATTGATTTTTAGCCTAGGCAAGAGAATTTCCAGAATTCTGGCAATTTTAATTCCTCAACTTTGGAGGCTCATAAATCGATTTTTACTTGGTGAAATGAGGCCCAAGATGGCTCATTGGATAGATAAAACCATGAAGATTATTTTTGAAGTGGTTGCAAAACCATATTTTATCATTTAACGGTCTAAAATTCAGCAGAACATCAAGCTACGAATTTTTAAACAAAATCAATTTTCTGAGTTTTATTTTCTGCATTCTCATTTGCTCACAACCTCTACTGAGTGTAGTTCCATTCAGATATGTTCTCATTGACCAATTAAATCATCACAGACATCAATAGAAATCTCATATTTCATTTTCATTTAATTATTTAATTAAGTTTGATTGAAGATATTTTATTCCAAATTTGTTATTTTGATTTGATTTTGTATTTTAATTTAATTTTGAATTGTTTTTGCAGGGAAATAGTTGAAGAGATGAGAATAATAAAATCTCAATCAATAAGAATGCTTCGCCAAGAGAAGAATGGGATTTTGGCCAAATGAAAATTGATGAAGCAGATTTATTCTTCAACAAACTTTCTTATTGAGAAATCTTTTTGTAAATAGTATAAATAATAGATTGTAAAGTGTAATGGGACTTCTCTTCTCTACAATTCTGGAATTCTTGAAGGCACTATTGTAAAGATGATTTAGAGTTGTAGGTGAGAGGAGATAAAACTCATATCTAGGGGATTATTGAAGATTTTTCTTTTGCATTTTGAATTACGTATGGGGAGCAAAGCTTGCACTACTACAGCTCTTGTTTTAAAAGCATAAGTTCAAAGCATGGTAAAGGATTGTTGAAGACCTGAGATAGAGAAATGGACTTAATAAATTTGTATTTATAATACTATTGTTTTAAATACTAATTTCATTTTATAATAGCAAGAATGTGTCATTTTATTCATATTTGTGCACTATTGTTAGTATGAGTAATTTGCCTCAATTATATGTTATTATTTATCTCCGCTCTTGTGCTTTGAATTCAGATTTCTGAGTAATTATTTGCTTAGAAATATGCCCTTTAATAATGATTTAACAAATAGTAATATTCTGTGAACTATTTCCTTATATTATTGTTCAATTATTCGAATTACTGATTTAACAATCAATATCATTTGATGAACTACTTCCTAAATGTTGTTGGTTGATTATCTCACTTAAAAAGTCTCTAAATAGAATGTGTTTTGGCATTCATAATTTCAGTTAATTGAAATACTTCGTTAGCTTGATATTCATTATAAGCCAGACATATTTAAATCCCAATCATTTAAATATCTTTCTCTCGGTTGAGTTGGATATATATCTACCTAATTGAGATAGGATTAGTATATTTTTTCCTTTTTCTTGCATTTTAGAATAATTTTGCAGTTAGATTTAATTCTATATTCCTATAAGTCCTCTTCCCAAAGAGGGAAACTTTATTTGTGGCTTGGCTGAGCCCTAGATCAACTTAAGGATCACTTTATTGCATGATCAGCAAGAAGGTTGATGTGATGTCTCTTCTCCATTGGTAGATGAAAGTCATATTTTAAACCATTGGAGATGGAGAGAAGGTAATAGGACCTAGTTTAACCAATTGAAACCACCATTTCAACGGAAAATGAGCTACTTTAAGGACAGGCCGGGTGGTCTCCCTCATAATGTTGTAGGCAAACATTTTTGGCCCTCAACGGGTCATTATTAGTCTCGAAAAATTCTATCAGTGGTTTCCACATCGTGAGAGGAGTTTCCTTTTCGTGGATATTTGAGACAATATGATCCTATACTCCCTCTAATATAATTCTTCTCACTTTGGCTACATCTTTCTTCCACTGATCATGGTTATGGGCGTCAGATTTAGGTGGTTGTACAACATATGACTTGATGTATTCTAGCAAACCCTTGTCATCCAATATTGCTTCCATGCAACAAAATTTGAGGTTCCTTCCAAGGCATACTCTAGACTTAGTCCATTGAAAGCCATCTTCTCATTTCTGAAGAAAATATGCAACACTGGACTCCAAATTCAAACCTCTGAGAAACAACTTCAAATTTCTTCTCTACTATGAAACCTGCTCTGATACCATGTAGAAATTATCTTGTATTTTTGCAATTTCTCATGAAGTTTTAATCAAAATCAAAAGACAAAAACCTAATATATTGTTTTGCAGAAATTAATTCATAATCTAGAACAAAAATTCTAGACATCCAATAAGAAATCACACACGTGCAACTCGTATTTTTATCTGGGGAAAGAAATATTCTAAAAAACCAGAATTCCTCTTGCATTAATCAAATGAAATATAGGTGTATTACAATTTATTTGCTCAACTGAGCTCACCCTACAAGTGCACAATCTATCTCACTGCTCATTGAAGGCCTCTAACCCAGACTTAATCAATTTTTTCCTTCGATTAAGCTCATATTTCCTTGTGTTGTTCCTTAAGGAATTAGGCTCCTATTATTTAGGAAATTCCTCCAATTGATTGCACAATTCCTTTAGGTTGATCATCTGACTGCTTGAAAAACTTGTACACTCAAAACTAGTCTACAATTGATGTTACACTGCCTTGGAATCTCCATATCAACTGGGTAACTCAAATTCTCTGCATGCACTGGCTATTTTGGGTTGACTGATCAGTTAACTGGATGATCACTGAGTTTGACTGAATTCCCACTGCACATCTTGACCCTCCACTAGTTCTTCCAATAGTTGGAACTAGTTTAATTGAAAACAACCTTAGATAATTGATCTTGATTGCTACACATTAGCAATTACACATGCTTAGCTGAACTCTAACTCCTCCAACTCGAATTTACTAAGTAAATTGGGTGACAAAAATCATGTCACTCAAGTAAACATCATCAAAGTTATCTGTTGATGTGGAAATTTGAAATTTCTCAATTTAATCAAGGAAACTCAAATTGAGAATTTATTGGTGCATTCTTCAATAATTTGTAGTTGTTTCTACTGATGTGAATGCTCACAATTAGTTGGTGTTTCTACTTATTATATTAAAAATAATGGCAGGAATGAATATGTTATTGGAATGAATTTATCACTCTATGGTTGTGTAACGATCATGGTATCATGCACATGTTTGGTTATCTCTATTTGAATTCCTTTAATAATAATAATAATAATAATAATAATAAAGCTTCAATTTCTTCCTCCATACCCATTCATTGTTGGTTATTCATGCAATGTTGTCAATATTTGTTTTGTCTCCTAAGTTGAGTTCTTTTAAATTATGTGTCATTAACCATGAATTCACCCATGTGAGATCTATAAGCTATCTATGTTTTTTTTATGAAACAAATTTCTCATTGCATCAAAGATAATGAGGAGAAGAAACCATTTTTTTCCTTTTAAAGGCCACCCCATCTGTTGATACATGTGACAAAATTTGATTGGATATAAGTATTATTATTTTTAAAAATCTAACAGAACCCCACTCATTTTTTATTTTGACGTCAGTCCTACATTCCTCACACATGGACCGATACCTTTGTGCCATTTTCATGCCACCTTTGTGCCATATATATGCCACATGCATGCCATTGCTAATAAGATGCTTTGATCTTAGATGAGGGTCCCATAAGTCATGTCACATAAGCAGTATTGGTGGTGTGGAAATATACTTCTCTGGATGAAGTGTGTCATGGAGGTAAATCACTTGGGAATTCAGATACCCCCCCCATATTAAACATTGAACACTCGCGGGGATTGACATGGATTTTTCATTTCCAATCTAATAAAGATTAAAAATATGCTCCCAAAGCTACATGAGAATTAAAAATATGAGGTAGGGTGAAATATATACATATTTAAACAAAAAAATAATTTTATAATTAAATAAACAAATCCAATTATTGAAACCTAGTTTTTTTTAAAACATCAACTCCATTAGGGAGTTGCATCTCCTTGTGCATTTCCAAGAACAACAACAACCCTTCACCTTAGGCTATGGAATGAAACATTGTCATCCAATCATCGAACCATGCATTGTAAAATTAAATAAAACTAGTATTTACATGGGAAAAAGAAATAAGAGACTCTTATGCCCTTTGGAATTGTATAAAATGTTTTAAATACTACCCAGTCACTTGCAATGATAGAAATTAATCATATAAATTTTGTAACATAAACATATTACTTCCTTTGGCTTCAAAAATTTTAAATGGTCTCAACCACAGATTATGAAACTTTTCATGCTTTTCTTTCTCCTCTCTTTTGACATCCCACCTAAACACTAAACCTCCCTAATTGAATTCTCTCTCCTTGGCCTTCGTGTCAAAAATATTTTTCATATTGTCCTAATATTGCCACAACTTAACCTGGACCTATTATTTTTCTTGTTCAAGCTCTATTATGTGGTGTATGCATTGCATAAAATGGTTTTCCTCTTCATAGGAATTTTGTGTAATTTTCATAACAATAAATGCCAGTTGAGTAGGAAAAATAGCTCCAGTCCCATATACCAACTGGAAATGGGATTTCCTTATGATATTTTTGTACAATACTTGTTTGGATAGAGTGTAAAATTTTAGTGAGAATCCAAATTCCTTTTGTGATTTTCTAACTCCTTCTTAATCATTCTAATAAGGTGTTTATTATAAGACTCAACTAAAAATTTCCCCTCTAGATAATAAGCAGTAGAATGATTTAGGGAAATATTATTATTTTGATAGTATTTAATAATTTTTACTTATTTGAAAACCTGGGCATTTTCTGTTATGATTTCTTTTGGACATCCAAATCTAGACAAGATATTTTCTTCTAAAAACTTGAATGACATTGTACTAGTTGCATCCCTACTTGGAATTGCTTCTACCCACTTTGTGAAGTAACCTATAGCTATTAACATCCACTTATGTTGACTACTTAAATATTTTTGAATCTCTTCAATGAAATCAAGCACCACTAAACGAAAGGTGTCTCCATCAAGACTAGAATCAAAGGTAGTGTTGGGTCACTGATTTGTCATCATGCTCACTTGTCTTTTTCATTCATTAAATCATTACTTCCAACCATCCATTGCACCATTTCACTCACTTGCCACCATTTTTACCATAACTATTCATGATGTTTCTCTATATGTCTAAGTGGTTAATTAACATTATTTCCCTTTATTTTTAGTAGATTATGGATAATTATGCATGTTTTTATTAATGATAGTTTGATTGTTCAAGTTTTTGCAGTTTAGCCAAGTTTCCGCAGTTGTCTCTATGGTTGAGGTAGTAGCACAACCCTAGAAGGAAATAAAAAACTTGGACTTTGCTTCTAGAATCTCCAATATAGATTTGTATTAGTCAAACTCCACCCATCTCGCACTTGTGGACCTCTAGCAAAAGATCAAAGGAAAAATGTAGTATTTTTGACAAATCAACTTAAAACGCGTTTTATGAGCCAATTCAAACGAATTTCAGAAAACTAAAACATGGGTTTTGTTGAGAATAGACCCAACTAGGTTCTTCACAAGAAATTTTTATTAAATTAGTTACCATTTGAGAGATATTTTAAGTTATTTGGGGCCTTATTTTTCATATTACTAGGATAAATAGTTTTTCAATTCGTCATTTAATGCACAATAAACAAAGAGGCCATAAAAAGTAGTTCCTTTGAAAATTCGTTTCAAGAATATCATTATGATCATATCTAGGCTCATATTTTATCCTAAAATCCTTCAAAACATATTTATTTTTATTCTCAAATTGATTTGTTGAGATATCATGGCCATAATTCATGCAATGAAATTCTGATTTTCTAGTTGCTTCAAAAATATATAAAACACTGTAATCTATTTGATAAAGGAGGACATTTTCAAGATATTAAGCTCAGGTCTGAAGTTGTAATTATTTTTTAAAGTTATCATTGTGAAAATTCTGTTTACACACTACAAATAATACAAACTCTGTCCATGGCATTCATGTAATTGTTAATTGGAAATTCTCTTCTCTTAATATGAATTTTCAACACCTCGTAGTCCTCAGGAGGGCCCCCTAGAGATGTATGAGAATAGTGTAGATTTTTTGCATTTATTTCATTTAATTTCTTTCTTCTCTACACTTAAATATAAACTCTATTTCATTTTAATTCTTTGATGCTTTAGATTGAATTCATTTCATTTTGTTTACTTGTGCCTTTGTTTTTCCTACAGAACCAGAAATTGTTAAAAGACAAAAAAAAAAATCTTTGAATTTCTTTTTCTAGCTTAGTCTCAGATTTATGTCTAATAAATTATGGTTTTCCCTAGTTCAATTTCATTCATCATAAGATTCAGGCTATTTCTTCTTTCTACATCTATTTCCACAATGAATGATAGTCAAGGTTTATTTTTCAAGTCTCATAGATTAGTGTTGCCTTTAATTCATAGACTAAAATAGTTTCTTTTGAACTTAATAGATTAGGATTGCCTTTGAATTTAATAGATTATTTTTTATTTCAAGCATAATAAACTAGATTTTATTTTAATTAAAATAGACTATCATTTTCTTTTATGATTAGTAACAAAGAATTTCAAGAGCCTTCATATTTTAGAATCAATTTTATTTAAATCTCCTTAAAATTCAATTCTTGATTTGATGTTTTTATTAGATAAAGTCTTTGAGAAAAAACATGTGCATGTGCTTACCAAGATCTCATAAATAGAGTCAAATTTCTTATTGAATTTTCCAATTCATTTAATTTATGCATAAATATTGAAAGCTAATCTCCCAACACATATGGTGTAGTGTACTTCACAAGCTCACTTACCCGGATTGACATATAAATGCAAGTAATTTAATAGTCAATTGAATTACCCAACAGGTAGTAATAGTAAGTTCCAGTTTCCAACAAAGGTCTGGCATGGTACACAAATTCTAACTTTAGGACCTACTTGGACAAACAATCTAGGCCAATCAAATCCAACAATAATATTGTTGTAATATAAGTTGAATCAGAAGTAAAGGAAAATATATTGAAATCCATACCATAATATGGATTGGCCAGAACTGGAGCTTTGAGTGAGTGCCTTTTTATATAAAAAAAAATATGTCCTTTCCTGTAGTGTTCATTTTGTCTTCATATTCCCTCTTGAGCACGATAGTGATGTCCTTGAATATTTTTGCATGGGTTGAGATGAATCTCCTTGAAAAATTAAGCTTTCCCAAAAGTGGTTGTATGTCTTTTCTATTCCTATGTATATTGATGAATTTTATATTGACATCATTTCAACATCTATTTTGACTCCTTGAGAAACAATATGACCTAAAATATGGATTTAATGGGATTAAGGGAAATTCCAATTTTTCTAGACTTTTGGAATGTTTGCTAAAGATGTTTCAAATGTTCAAAAGATGATTTTGAAAATTAATCATATCATCTAAAATATATCACAATCAATTTGTTTTTTTCACCAATGAAGGAAAAAATCCATGACTCTCTAAAAATATGCACCTACATTAATTATACCAAAATGCATCTTTGCATACATAAAGGTGCCCTAGGGTGTAGTGAATGTTGTCTTACTTTAATCCTCCTTTTGAATAGTTATTTGGATGTCACTTGAAATTCATCAATCATGGAGATCCTAGTTACACCAATGAATTTCTGTAGAAGATAATCCTTCTTAGGAAGTGGATAATTGTCCTTGAGTGATGTCATATTTATATTTTTGAAGTCAATACGTAGCTCAATTTCACCACTCTTCTTTCTAACTTGAACCAAATTAGTTACCACTCAGAATATCTTAGTGGGACTATAATTTTGGCATCCAATATTTTTTTCACTCCCTTTTGTATATTTTGTAGTAGAATGGGATTGATTTTCCTAAGATTCTATTTGAAAGGCTTGGAACTAGGCTTCAAAGGAATCTTATACAAAATTATAATTGTATCGTACGATTTTAGCTCTTCTTAATGTTGGAAATACTGAGAGGGGGGGGGGGGTGGGGTGTGAATCAGTATTCCTTTCAATTAGAGTATTAGTTAATCTTCAATTATTATCAGTGTTTGTATAATGATAGCAGCAAACAAGAGGAACACAAATGCACACAGTTTTTAAGGTGGAAACCCACTCCGGGACAAAAACCACCTAATGCTTTTCTAATAATTCTTTAATATTCAACTCCAATTGAAAATAAAGCTCCAACTTCCTAGAATCTAGAAAATCATTCTTCTCTAGCTCCCACTGGATGGATGCTCCAACACCCGAGATTCTTCAGTAGTCAACTGAACGGATTCCCTAACACCCAATGAGCTACAACTCACCCTAGCACCACCCTACCACCCTATAGAAGAATAAAAGAAGAATGGACTCCCATACCATGGAAAATGGTCCACTTTACAATGATATAGAATGATGTAGAAGAAGAAGATATACTAGACCATAACCCCAACTTTGACACAACCACCTAATGATGATCCTAGACCTCCCAACACTACCTCTTCAACCCTTGGCAGATAGACACTAGTAAAATTTGTACAATAATGTATTTACAATGACTAAATACAATGATACCTTTACAATGATTGTATGCAGTGCTGCCCACTTGAAGACTTCATATGATGAACTTCTTGCTACTGTTATGCACCTTGGTTGCTGCTCTTGTCATGCTACCCTCTGCTGCACCTTGCTTTGCTTTGCTGTTGTAGAAAGTCTGGTCCTTTGCAACCCTTGACAACACATGATCTAGCTTTTTATTGCCTTCTAGGAGCTCGATATTGAATCTGGTGTATCTCTGTTATTTCAGATCCTCAATATCTGATTTTTGATCCTGTAGTAGTCTTCTAAGTTGTCTTTCCAATGCCACAGTTCTGACCCAATTTGGATTCTTAAAGAGAGAGTTAGACACCATCTCTCACAATGCCTTAATTATGGACTGTTTCAGCAGAGCACACTTGTATGGTGTACCACGTGTCACTATTTCTTCATTTGGCTCTGAAATTGATAGAGCGAAAATTAAAAACTATGCACTATCTGCCACTTTTTATGGAATTCCAATTCGATAGTCAGAGAGAGAGTTATGATGAATTTACCAAGGTCACTTCTTTGAGATGAATTTCAAGAGCCTGCAAAAACCCTGAGTTCCACAGATCATATCTCCAAAAATATTGCGTACCTTGATGTGAAATTTTTACAACAGCTTCCTCAGGATTTCAGCTTCACCTCATAAAAATTTCATCTTTTGAACCTTCATAGAAAAAAAGTTAGAGCGCAAATTCCACAATGACCTATTTCAGATGGTGAAATCCCTTGCATAAGGAGGAAATTAAGATCACAATTTATATAAATGCTTAAGTTGAGAGGGGCTTCAACAAGTGAACGTGGGAGGGATATTAGGAGCTTAAAAAATATTAATTATGAATTTTCAATGACCCATGCCGCAACCCCATGGGTTTTTAGCCACTAACTGGGGGTACAAACTTCAAACACGAATATCTCTCAAACCGTGAAGAATTACATGGCATGCCATATATCAACAGAAACATCTCGACAAGTAGAAACCATAAAAAGAATTATTGACCCAAAATATCTTAATTTGGTGGGTCAAAATTCCTAGCAATATTGGGTTAGCCCCTGGTGCTGCTTGGGTTGACATCAATGACAACCGTTGATCAAAAATCTCCCCCTTTGGTATTGTTGGCAACACAAGTACTCCCCCTACGATCATGACACCTCTTCCTACAACATTCTCCCCCCCTTTGACATCAATGGCAAAGGGTAATCCCCCCTGAAACAAAACCGTCCTGCGGACCTGTACACATTTCCACTCCCCTTGACACACAACCGTCCTATAGACCTATAATGTACTTCCACTCCCCCTTTATATTCTGAAAAAGGAAAATCTAATGAGAACTTGGGAGAATCCCAAGCTTCTAGCGAAGATATTGCAATCTTGGCGACTATTTAATATGTGATTATTTTGGTGCTGCTTGGAATCTTGCTACTTGTCCACTTGCTTGCATAACATCTGATCGAGAGGTTGTTACATATAGAATACTACTAATCATAGATCTATACAACCTTTGATCCACATCCTTAGATGAGTCGTCTATGCTCAATTTGCAACCTGTTACCATTGGAGTAAGGATGGGTTTGCAATCTTCCATTTTAAATTTATTGAGCATTTCCTTGATGTACTTGGCTTGACATATAAATATTCCTCTCTCTTGCTGAGATATTTGAAGCCCTAAGAAGTATTTTAGCTCACCAAGTAAAGACATCTCGAAATCACTTTGCACCTTTGTAGCAAACTTATTACTTAGTCGATCATCATTGCTACCAATTATTGTATCATCCTCTTTAGATATTAGACATGCTTTAGTTGCTTCATCTAGAAAATATATGTTGTTTGGAGCTCGACTTGATGTAGCCACAATTTCACCATACACGCCTTTCCTGATTTCACATTTCATGGAGTTGAATAGTATTGTGTTTCCTTGATCACACATTTGTCCAACACTAAACAGATTATGATTCATGTTTTCAACCAATAGAACATTCTTGGCTAGAACATCTTTGCTTCCGAGAGTGACAGTACCTGATCCTATAAAATTTGAAGATCCATCATTTCCAAAGGACACAGTTCCATCCTTCTTCTCTTTCAGAGATACAAATTTATTTCTATCTCTAGTCATATGCGTTGAGCAACCGATATCAACATACCACACATCTTTGTTCTTTTGAGCCTTGAGAGCGAGAGCACAATTATCATTCTTCTTCTTCTTCCATGTTCGTTCATTCTATGGCTTAGAAGATTCTTCTGAAGGATTTTCAAGTCTGCAGTCTTTGGCTATGTGTCCAAAGTTTGGACATTTGTAACATTAAATATTATTTCTTAAATGTTCAAATATATTGATATTTTTCTGAGCCCTAGGAGGTTCATATTTGACAGATCTCCTGGAATTGTATTCGATCCTAGGGTACGTGCGACATTGTACAGCTTTATGACCAAATTTTCCACATGAATAATTGTAGCCATAAAAAATATGTTGGTACCTGGATTGAAATTTTCATCAAGGAATTGTCTTCCAAGGTTCTTCTTGCGAATCTTGTCCAATGAAGTATACATGCATGTTAGATCTCATAGGTTCATTTTATTTTGTTGTAGAAGGTCCTGCTTCTTCTTCTTTGTAACCGATGCCAGTTTTGTCGTTGTAAGATCGTTGATTGTTGATGAGTTCTTCCAATGCCCTTGAGCTATTGGCATAGTTTTGGATAGTTTTTTCTTTCTTCACTTCCTCACGCAGCGAGACTACTTCGGCTTCTAATTCTTCCCTTTCTTGGTTTCTTTCTTCCAACTTCTTTTGAAGTTACTCTTCAATGCATTTGTGTTCTTCAACTTCAATTTTTAGACCTTGAACTTGTTCTTCCAGAGTACTAGAACAAATCTTCTCTGCCTTGAGATCTTTTATAAGCTTGATTGCTTCCTCATAAAATTCTTCTATGGTCCATCCTTGTTCGTTGTTTGATAAGTCTTGTTTATTGTGCTTGGCCATAAAAAATACTCTCTCATTGGCTTCTTCTTCATTGTCATTGTCTTCATCGGATGATGAGCTATCTTATTTAGAGAGAAAGTTACTTTTGGATCCTTGCTTGTTGAATTTCTTAAATCCTTTCTTTCCTTTTGAGTTTCCATTACTTCTGTTTGGACATTTGCTAATTTCAGCCTCATTGTAGTGGGCTGTCACTTGAGATTATACCTTCAAATTATCTACCAATTTTTAGTTTTCTCATAAAGTAAGAATATTCTTCATGAGAATTGTATATATCTTCATTTTACTGCTTGCAGATGCATATCAGATCAATGAGATGTTGCTCTATAGTTTCTTGACATATGAACCTCGTTCTAGATGTGAAGTACCCTCTTCTTCAACAAGTCTCATTTCATATGCTATGAGAACTCCATGTAATTCCTCTTTGTTGAGTTTGTCTAGATTTGCACTGTATTCTAAGACCGATACCTTTGGGTTGAATCTCCTTGGTAACGTTCTAAGAATCTTCCGAATAATATTCTTCTCGTCAACTAGCTCTCCCAATCCTTCTAGAGTATTGGTTATTTCATCAACGTATTGGAAGTATGCAGTAATGTTGCAATCTTCTTTCATTCTGAGTTGATCAAATTTTGCTCTATAGATTTGAAGCATTGCTTCTTTGACATTTGAGTCACCTGCATATATATTCTCAAGCTTGTCCCATACATTTTTGGTAGTTTTACAACCCAACACCTTATGATAACCAGATTCAATAAGTCCACTGATAATAATATTCTTTGCTTTTGCATCATTTACCAAATTCTTCTTACCTTTTTCATTCATAGTTGATGTAAATCCATTTTGAACAGTGTCCCATACTTCGTAACCTTGCGCCAAGAGATAAACCTCCATTCTTCCTTTCCAGAGTGCATAATTATTTTCATTGAATAGAGGTACACCATTCTTGGTACGCTCCATGACCTCCTTCCAGTTGTTAAACTACTATTGAAGGAACCAAGCTCTGATACCAATTGTTGGAAATACTGAGGAGGGGGGGGGGGGGGGTGAATCAGTATTCCTTTCAATTAGAGCATTAGTTAATCTTCAATTATTATCAGTGTTTGTACAATAATAGCAGCAAACAAGAGGAACACAAATGCACACAGTTTTTAAGGTGGAAACCCACTCTGTGACAAAAACCACCTAATGCTTTTCTAATAATTCTTTAATATTCAACTCCAATTGAAAATAAAGCTCCAAATTCCTAGAATCTAGAAAAGCATTCTTCTCGAGCTCCCACTAGATGGATGCTCCAATGCCCGAGATTCTTCAATATTCAACTGAACAGATGCCCCAACACCCAATGAGCTACAACTCACCCTAGCACCACCCTATAGACGAATAAAAGAAGAATGGACTCATGTACCAGGGAAAATGGTCCACTTTACAATGATATAGAATGATGCAGAAGAAGAAGATATACTAGAGCATAAACCCAAATTTGACACAACCACCTAATGATGATCCTAGACCTCCCAACACCGCCTCATCAACCCTTGGCAAATAGACATTAGTGAAATTTGTACAATAATGTATTTATAATGACTAAGTACAATGATACCTTTACAATGATTGTATGCAGTGCTGCCCACTTGAAGACTTCATATGATGAACTTCTTACTGCTGTTATGTACCTTGGTTGCTTCTCTTGTCATGCTACCCTCTGATGCACCTTGCTTTGCTTTGTTTCCATAGAAATTCTGGTCCTTTGCAACCCTTGACAACACATGATCTAGCTTTTTCTTTCCTTCTAGGAGATCAATATTGAATCTGGTGTATCTTTGTTATTTCATATCCTCAATATCTGATTTTTTGTCCTTTAGTAGTCCTCTGAGTCTTCTTTCCAATGCCATAGGTCTGACACAATTTGGATTCTTCAAGAGAGATTTATACCCAATCTCTCACAATTCCCTAATTATGGACTGTTTTAGCAGAGCGCACTTGTATGGTGTACCACGTGTCATTGTTTCTTCATTTGGCTCTGAAATTGATAGAGAAACAATTAAAGACTATGCACTATCTTCCATGTTTTACAAAATTCCAATCCGATACTCAGAGAGAGAGTTATGATGAATTTACCAAGGTCACTTCTTTGAGATGAATTTTAGGAGCCTGCAAAAACCCTGACTTCCACAGATCATATCTCCAAAAATGTTGCGCACTTTGATGTGAAATTTTTATAGAAGCTTCCTCAAAATTTCAGCTTTACCTCATAAAAATTTCAGCTTCTTAACCTTCACAGAAAAAAATGTAGAGCGCAAATGCCACGATGACCTATTTCAGATGGCGAAATCCCTTGCACAAGGAGGAAATGAAGATCACAATTTATATAAATGCTTAAGTTGAGAGGAGCTTCAACAAGTGAACGTGGGAGGGATATTAGGAGCTTGAAAAATATTAATTATGACTTTTCAATGACCCATGCCCCAACCGCATGGGGTTTTAGTCCACTAACTGGGGGTACAAACTTCAAACATGAATATCTCTCAAACCGTGAAGAATTACATGGCGTGCCATATATCAATGGAAACATCTCGACATGTAGAAACCGTCAAAAGAATTATTGACCCAGAATATATTAATTTGGTAGGTAAAAATTCCCAACAATATTGGGTTATCCCCTGGTGCTGCTTGGGTTGACATCAATGAAAACCGCTGATCAACACTTAATTCCATGAAAATAAATCTATATAATGTTTGAATAGACATATATACTTTCCCTTTACCTCATATGGGATCAAATTAGAAATCTTAATAAACTTGGGATCTTTTGTTGTTCCAATATTATGTTCCTTTATCTCTTAATATTTTTGCTTTACAGATGCGTTTATGGGAATATCATTATGATCATAAAACATTTCCAGTGGCACTAACCCTCTGGGAGTATTTTTTTTTAATTGGAAAATCTTATAATCAACAATAGTATCCCTCCATTCTGATTGTGAATTTAGTACTTAGACTTCTTCCTCTTGATCAAAATTTTGATCTATATAAGAATCAACGAACTCATCTATGACATTCATAAGCCTCTTGATATGATCATCATCCTCAAAGAAATTACAATAGTTGATATTATCAATAATTTTTGGATGATGCTTAATATCCACTTGATATTGTAATTTAGGAATAGTTGGTGTTTTGAAGGTACCGACAAATATAACAAAAAAATCTACTAGATTTTTGTTCTTCTTTTGGAATAGTATTTATATTAAAATCTTGGAAAAAAAATGCCATGATATCATATACATCATTTCTATAAGATTCAAGACTTTGACGTGTGTTCTAACAAAATTTCCTCACTTGCTTCATTACCAGATCTAAGTCACCAAAGACAACAAGATTATAAATCTTAAGCCTTCTTGTTGCCTCAGGCCTGAATATGAGGGCCTCGTCCTCTACTACATTGTTGGATACTTCGAACACTAAGTTGTAGGACAAATAGATGACTTCTATAGAAGGTGATACTAATAAAACTCTAAATCTTGACCCTTATTTTGAATAAACCAAATCACAATATAATTTCCACACCTTATCTGCTAAACAATTTGTATTCTTAACAAATTATTTACAACAACTAAAGAATCAAACTCAAAATGCATATATAATATGTAACAACCCAAATCTTGGTCTTCAAAATTTATGAGGAAACATCACGAACATTAAATTTGAACTTGGCCTCTATATATAACCTCATAATCTCTCTACCATGTTGAAAAATCAATGCAAGTATACTTAGCTTTATATTTCTCTTTCTTGATAATTACTTGTGAGTTATGATGGCTTATTTTAATTCTTTGTTATATTATTTTTCATCACGCGATTACCAAATTATGTGTGTATGAAGATCACAAAACATGAGACACAAGATGTAGGCACTATTCCAGGGAAAAACTCCTATCCAAGGGAAAACCCAGTAAAAATATATTCCTTTAATATTTTCCTGAGATAATCCTAGACTCTTCACCCTAGACATAGATTTCCCCCAACCACCAAGTCAGCCCTTCCTTCCACCAACTTCGATCTAGACCTTTGACCTTACAACAACAAAACTTCGATCTATATAGCAACAACTACTTCTACATATGCATCACTTCTGTTTGGGTCCTATATTTTATAGGAGCCTTGAAAAATTACAGAGTGCTAACAACTTTGATCTATGAGACAACAATACTTTGATTCCAACAACTTCGACCCTTCGGCAACTTCGACCTACTACAACAGAAGAACTTCGACCTTGAAACTCCAACAACTTTGATCTTGCAACTTCCCAGTAAATTCATAGAAAAGAGAGAGAGAGGGCCCAAAAACTTTGATCCTCCACTTTTCCTTCTTCTTTCTGCACTTCACACTTTTTACTGCACTATTTCTTATGTGTATCAAACTTATTGAGTGGATGAGAAAATAGATTGAAGTGCATTTGTATATATAGGCTTCTTGTGGGTCGAATTTCTCTCTTTCAGGCTGAATTCATTGGAAAAGGACCAACTTGGTTTGGAGGTGACAAAAATCATTTTTGACTCAAAAAATAATTATTTTTACATGATTCAAAAGCCCAATAAAGGTCTCATAAAATGTAAAATGACTCTAATGACTAAATATAAATCCTAGGAGTCCATAATGGGGAATTTGACTAATAAATGATGACCCGAGCGTGAAACACATGCTTTAATAAGTCATTGTACTAATAATAAAAAAATTATTTTTCATTCTTTTGATAAGTACATTACATAATGACTCAAGTACATTTATGAATACTGAACCTAGCCACATTTTTTAACAGTCCCTCTTAACTAGGGAGGTATTCATAATAACAAGTACAAGGAAGATCTCAAAACATACGAACTATGAATAGTTTAGGAACCATAATTCCATGGACTAGATTCATGACCAGGGAAATCTATCCAAGGTCCTCTAACAATTTAAGCACTCGCAGTGCCACAGACTAGATTCATGACTAAGGCAATCCATCCGGGTGGGACTAATATGGACTAAAAATTTTAGCTTCTCTGGGTACCATCAGCCTTACTTATTAACCATAAACCAAGGGATTCAGGTGCATACCAATGCCACCCTCCCTACTTCGATATTTGGACATCAACACATAGTGTCACAAAAAAAGGCAAAAAAATGTCTTCCAAAATTTTCTCATCATCAATATATACTAAACCAAACATGTTTCTAAGATATTCAAACTTCTTATTAAGAACATAATTTTTTAGTATATCAGCTACCTGATCGTCGGTCGGGACATATTTTAGCTTCACGATCCCTCTTACACCAAGTTCCTAATGTAGTGGAACTTATTGTTGATATGCTTCATCCTAGCATGAAACATAGGATATTCATACATCTTGATGCAACTTTTATTGTGAGATTTTATCACAGTAGGACCCACAGGCTTCTCGATTTTTTTTTTCAAATGATTTCTCAACCATACAACCTCCTTTCATACTTCACATGAAACCAAATACTCTACTTCAACACTAATTAAATAAATGAGATATTTCTTTCTACTAATCCATGATATCATGGCAGATCTCAAACTAAAGCATACACATATAGTGCTTCTTCCATCAGTCTCACCACCACCCCAATCAGAATATGTGAAGCCAATTATGTTGAATTCCTTGCTATCGTACGTTAGGAATTTATGTATAGTGCGACGAAGACATCTCAATATATTCTTGGAATCTATCCAATGATCATGATGAGGTTCCAACTGAAACTGACTAAGAATGTTCACAAAAAAAGATATATTTGGCCTATTATTCACCAGGTACATCATAGAACCCACCAACTTACAATAGGAGGTAGGATCTATGGGACTTGAGTCAGAGCTTCTCAACTTCTTGAGATTTTTGATCATGGGAATAGTCATAGGCTTGGAATCCATCATCCCCAATTTTTGCAACACCTTTATTATCTACTTTCCTTGCCCCAGATATATCTCCCCAAGTCTCTCCATACTTCCATACCTAAGTAATAACACATCAATCCCATATCCTTCATCTCAAACCCAGCTGCCATCATCTTCTTGCATTCTTATATCCTTCTCTCCACACATGTAATGAATAGATTATCCACATATAGTAGAATAATGACTCTCTCATTATCCACGACCTTGATGTAGAGATTTGGATCAACAATACTCTTCATGAAACCAATTCTTAGAAGGTATGCATCCATTCTTGCATTCCATTCCCTAGGAGATTGCTTCAAACCATATATGGCCTTCTTGAGTCTACAAAAATGAGTATCTTTTCTATTTACCTCAAAGCTTTCAAGTTGCTCAATTTATAATTATTCATCGATGGTCCCATTCATAAATGTTGTCTTCACATCCATTTTATGGGCATTCCATCTCATCGTATCAGCCAATGAAAACAGGGATCTAATAGTAGTATACCTTGTGGTAGGTGCAAAGGTTTCTTCATAATCTTTGCCTTCTGTTGGCCTGTGACCGCACATAACATGGAAAAGTGGTCCCTATAAGGAAATCACAAGGCAGAGGCATGAATGTTAAGGGTAAGGCCAAGCTATTCAAATGCAGGTTGGGTGGAAATCCCTGCAGTCAAAAGAGAAAATTGTTGCGGTCAAGGAATTATGATCCAAAGTGTGTTAATTGTTGCATTCCAAAAACTGTTACATGTATTATATATTACATATAATATATGTAATATCACTTATCGCACTTAACTCCTTACCTATATCGCATCGGCATTCCACAATTTCCATTTTCATATCATATATTTGATCGCTCTCGGACCCCGAAATTTGATATAAAGTGGGACCACCATCCATCTGCCACATCACCTTCCATTCCCCACTCTCCATACATCACTCCTCGTAGATCATAACACTTACCTCCCGCTCCTCATAACTAAACTCTTTCGATTGCGATCTACGATGTGTGGGTGGCCCAATCTCCATCCTGCCACGTCACTCCTTTGCCCATCGCACTTCACACACCGAAAATTATAGCATTTACCCTCCGTCGCTCACATATAAACCTTGCTATTTGCGATGTGCGGGCGGCCCCACCTCCTTCCTACCACGTCACTCCTCCGCTGATCGCACTTCACAATTATTAATTTTTACCCTTCGCTTCTCATATGTAAAACCTCCAATCTGCGATATGCGATATGAGTTTGGGTACCACCTCCTTACCACGTCATCCATTCCTCGCTCCCCGTAGAATATAGCTCTTACCTTCCATTTCTCATAACTAAAACTTGAGATTTGTGATATGCGGGTGACCCCACCTTCATCTTGTCACGTCACTCCTCTGCCCATCGCACTTCTCACATCGCAATTCTTAACGTTTACCCTTCGCTGCTCATATGTAAAACCTCCAATCTATGATATGCGATATGATTTTCGGTCCCACCTCCTTTCCATGTCATTAGTATCCCTTCCACAAATTTTGTTCCACTCTTTTTAGTGTTAATGAGCCTCACTGACTCCACTATCGCTTCCTCCATCCTCCCCTCATCTCCACTCCATATCATGCATCCAACGGCCCACAGTGATTTCGTACCCTCCTATCCAATACCACAAACCATCCATACTCCCCTCCGAGATCTGGTCTCCGATTTTCACAAGTTAAAGTACAACATGAGTTTTTGGTGGAACATCACAACTATGGTTTTTCAATTGGTCCAGTAAATCCCTGCTAAAGAGAGAGGAACGCGCAACACAACCAGTCGTTATGCAACGGTAAGTGGAAATCATGAGAATTAGAGATTGGAGGCCTTCCACAGCAGATGAAATCAAGTGGTGGAAACCATACCAGCCACTTGTTCATGGCCACTCGTCACCGTTCCCATGGAAGATTCCAGGATTTGGCCCACGTGGCCCATAATTTTGTTTCTTTTCACTATTATATAGTGATTTTTTGCTAGTGAAATCTTGATTCCACCTCATTATGTTTTGATTTTTTGTTACAGGAGTGATTTCTTGATGCACACTCTACTAGTTTGTCAGGATATTTTGATTTTCACACATGTGGGTCGTTCATGAAGGATTATTCGATTGTGAACCCTCAATAGTAACTCTATATGTAGGAATTTGAGATATGTATGAAAGGTTATGAATTTTGGAGAATTCTGTTGTAGTTCTGTATAATTGTGCTCCTTGTGCTCTAAGATACATATTTGGGAGAGTTGTTTTGAAATTTATATGATACAACGTTGTTTATTTGGATTCCAGATGGGGAAATGAGTAGTATGTATCTGTTTCTCTTTGTTTATCAATAATCTCCTGTTTATGTGTAATCGTCTTTCAATGTTCTGTTGCTTTGATGATTTGTGTAATGTAGCTGCTGACATTATGCATTTTTATTCATGAACTTGTTTATGTATAATGCTCATGTATGTAACTTTCTTTACTTCCTTAATATGTGCTCCACAAATATCTATTGTTAGTTATTTTCCACTTACATTCGTTTCCTCTGAGTTAACGGGGGGACAGATTCTTAAGGATATTAAGCCTGTCTTTTGTGGATTCCTCCTCTGTTCTTCCTCAACACCTTTACATAATTTTAAAGCCTCTGCTCATTATTTCATACATGGCCCATTTGAAATCCTTCCAGCCATTCAGCCTCTTGAACCCTCTTGAAGCATAGGGTAATTCATAGGAATCAGACTCAAATGTCTTCTCCATTATTGAACCACCAAAACCATTATTCTCTTATTCTGTATTCTGTATGAGGCATTCTTATAGTTGTCTACTTTTAACCTCTGATTTTAAGATGTCTTAGGCACTAGTCTTTTGCAACTCAAGGCTATCTCTAGGGGATACAACATCTTTTTGGCGTTGTTGCCGAGGATACAAATGAAGAAATATTTTCCCTGGGAGACGACATAAATTCCACCCTTAAGATAGGTGAGCATGAAGGGTTGGGAGTTTCTTATTCCTCACCTTGGCGACTCCACTGCAAAATAATCCTAATCATAAGTAATCCTAGCTTTCACTAGGCCTCACACCATATTCAAATACACCATCTACACCAACCTCTAAATCATATGGTTGTGCTGAGTTTCCTTTTGAAAAATTATGCCCCCTTGGCCCTTCATTAGCCTCTAAATCATATGTTGTAATATTTTCTAGAGTGGTTGCCTCGGTTCACCAGGGAAGATAATACTTCTGCGTAGAGACATATTGAAACATTTTACGCCTTCACTGAGAATGTGAATGTAGATAAATTAGATGTGGTATTAAGGTTTTTTGTTGAAGAGAGAAGCCTGGAAATGGTTCAAGTCTCTAGCCAACAACATGGTCCAAACTTGGGAAGAAATGGAAAATTTCTTCACATTTAAATGGGGAGAAAAGAGGGACCATGGATACGTTCTCACAGAGTTCAATGATATCAATAAGAGACACAATGAGAATGTAACATAATTCATAAAGAGGTTCAATAAGATCTGTAATAATATTCCTTCTGAAATAAAGCCTCCCCAAGGAGCTGCTAAGGTAGTCTTTGCAAGAGCTTTCGAACCGGAGTTTAGGTTCACCCTAAGAGAAATAAAATCCACATCTCTGGATAAGATCTAGAAAAATGCATTGGAGGTAGAAGAAAAATTTGCTTCTAATATTAAATTCAAGTGGAAGACTGAGCATGAAGCCAAAAGAAAAAACAGGGAGGAGGCTTCTACTTCAAATCAGGGAAAGAAATCACAAGAGTGTAGAATTGAAGAAATGAATAAGTTAAACAAGAACATTTGAAACAAGTTGATTAAGCTTGAATTGGAGGCACAAAATTCCCTTCCTCATCCCAACCAAATTATTCTTATCTGAGGGTTTAATCCTAAGTATCGAAATCCCCCTCTGTAGTTGTCGCAATGGGATAAGAAGGAACAACAAGACCACATTCAACCTCCTCTATACTAGGAAGGAGAGTTGGAGGAACAAGCTGAAGAGATCACAAACAGCCAAGAGAATCAATTCCTCGCTTACTCTAATGATGAGGAGGGTGAAATCATCCTGCAAGGGGAGCAAGAAGAGAAGGAAATCCCTACAGAAGATTAGGATATTGACAATTACTGCAGACAGTTCGTGGATTTTATGCAGACTCAACTCCACAAGAAGTATGACCTTAGGTCCTTCAGAAATAGAACTTGAGGGTAAGAAAAACATGAAGGGTTAATATCAAGAGAAAAAACCCCTCCTAGTCTTGCTAGTGAAGAGAAGAAGCCCTTAGAAGAGTCAGCCCCTCATAAGGCCACTACATCCACTTTCACAAAGCAAAACGTTGATCCTCCAAAAAATGAGAACTCCATAGCTATACCCTTGAAACAATCCGAACCTCCTAAAGAGTAGTTCAAAGAAGCCATTACAGAAAAAGGGCCCACACCTTTTAATCTCCAAGAAGAACGACCCATGGTGGTTATTGGACCAAATGTAGCAAAACAATTCCTAGCTTATTCTGAAGAAGAGGGAGGAGAGCTTACCCTCCATGAAGAAGGGGAAGAGCTGGATTGTTTCCTAGAGGACAACACTAAAAATCAACAATAGTCTGGTGATCCGGAAATAGAGGCAGCATAGCTTAATGGCCTAGATCCATAAGAACAACCTCAACAAGAAGTGTTTCCTTCAGAGATTAAAGACCAATAAGAGTTTCATGATGAGGACTATCCCTATAATTCTCTTTCAGGTTGTACCTTATCTCAATTTACATCCCTTAAAGAAAATCATAAGAGTTCTCAATCATTATTTTCTTTCCTGGATGTTAATGAAGTAGTACAACAGATTGTTACAAATCATGTTCCTCCACCCGGAATTAACGAGAGTTTTTAGCTCCCTTGCAAGCTTTTGTGTGACAAAGAGAAATATAAAAAAACACTTAGATCACTTGACTACCGAGGATAGTGAGGAAAGACAATTGGTTCCCTTGCGGTTTGAAGAGAACCACTTTCAACACACAAGAAAAGCGGAAGTTTGGAATGAGGTGAGTTTTCCCATTAAAAATCTTCTACAAGATATTATGTCGCATGTTTTCCATGATCCTTTATTCAATGTATTGCAATCATAAATAAAGGAATATTTTTAAGTGTGTATCAAGATGTTTGTCCTACCATGGTAAGGTAGAGTAAAAAAATGGTTTGAGAATCTTCCAGCTGATAGCATGAGAAATTTTCATCAATTCATGCAATTTTTTCTAGGTCGATGGGTAATCATGGGAAATGTCTTTCTTATCATAGAATAGTATGGAAATTTACAAAGACAGCTTGGGGAGACAATACAGTATTTCTCAACCAAGTTCAATAAAGTGTATCTTTCAATGCCTGTTGATACAAGGCCACCCCCAGGAGTAGCTCTCTGGCACTACCCAAATGCCTTTAATCCATGGATGGAATTCCAAGTAAGAGAAAGGGACACTGCAACCCTTGAAGAAATGAAAAATGTTGCAGTTGACGTGGAAGTAACCCTTCTGAACAATGAGGCAAAGTTTAAAACAAAGGAAGAATTGATCCAGTTTGATTCTTTACCTTTATGTCTTAACTCATCAGATATAATGCAAGCATTTTTTGAGTTGTTTGAAGACATGGAGAACACATGTGCAGTACCAAGTTGTGAGGTTGGATTGATTGGGTCAGAATATTTAGGAATAGGTCAAGTGTATCTTGATCCTATGGCTATCTATATTGAAAAATTATTCATCACAAGGCCACCATAAATTTCCAGAATTTTTGTTGTTGTTCAGGTTTACCAAGCTCCTTGCAAAGAATATTAGGTTGAGAATTCCTATCCAATACCATTCGCAGGTCTATTCCTGAGTTTGGTGAAAAGCAGTGAAAGAAAAAATTTATTACAATAGTTTCTTGCCTGGTTACACTGGCGTTATTTTATCATTTAGAATAGTAGTAATTCCAGCAAATTAGGGTAGGTAGGTGTGCAAATAAGCTTAGTGTTATGAGCATATTTTCATTTTAGTTTCAGATTGCTTTGCAATTTTCAGTTCAAGTGTGTTTCAGTTTCTAGTTTTGCCATAGTTCAGATTTCAGTATTCAATATTTTCAAGGTGTGGCAGTGATTTCTGTTTTATATAGTTGGCAGTGCACAGCTCAGTTTTAGTTTCAATTTAGGCTTACAGTATGCATTTGCGACTCCAAGAGCCCAATAAAGCACAGGCATTCAGTTCTGCAGGTTCTCAATGCACTTAGAACAACGTGTTTTCCCCAGATGAATCCAATTTTGGCCTGTGACTACAAATAACATGGAGAAGTGGTCCCTAAAAGGAAATCACAGGGCAGAGGCATGAATGTTTAAGGGTAAGGCCAAGTTATTCAAGCACAGGTTGGGCAGAAAGCCACGTAGTCAAAAGAGAAAAGTGTTGCAGTCAAGGAATTATGATCCAAAGTGTGTTAATTGTCGCATCCCACAAACTGTTACATGTACTATATATTACATATAATATATGTAATATCACTTACCGCACTTAACTCCTTACCTATATCACATTGGCATTCCGCAATTTCCATTTTCATATCATATATCTGATCGCTCCCAAACCCCAAAATGTGATATAAAGTGGGACTTCCATCCATCCGCCACGTCACCTTCCATTCCCTGCTCCCCGCACATCACTCCCCGTAGATCATAACACTTACCTCTCGCTCCTCATAACTAAACTCTTCTGTTTGTGGCCTATGATGTACGGGTGGCCCCACATCCATCCTGCCATGTCACTCCTCTGCCCATCGTACTTCGCATGTAGAAATTATATACAAGATGCATGTATATATCCAGATTCTCCCAATATAACAATATTTATCTTCTTGCTAAATACAGAATCCTTCCACTGTTACTCTTTTGCAGAAATTAAAATCAATTGCAAACATATGAAGCAATAAAAACAATCACACATAGCACAGTTGTTTAACAGGAAAGCCTGAAGCTAAAAACCCCAACTATCATATATTATGTATCATGGAGATCATGTAACAATATCATACAAAGCTTAGTACATCAAGCTCTTAGTACAATCAATCATCACACACTAATCAAAAGAAATTTGCAAATCCATGCACTGATTTCTTGCCACCCGCTAGCCTGCCTCCACTCTGCAATCCCTGTTGAAGAATAGCTCTGAATGAATTTGAATCTACCTTTCTTGCACTGCGCAATCCTCATTGGAAACTCCAATGTGTGTGTGGTGCAATCAATGCATCACTATAGTCACAACAGATAGTCCATATTTCCCTTTCACCTATCTCTCCACTGGATCTCCACTGGAACTCCCATGCACTGTAGTTAACTGTTGTATTTTTTCAGTTTATTAATGAGTTATTATTTGTGAATTAATTAACTAATTAATTCACTCCACTCTCACTAGTGTATCATTCAGTTAGACTAGATACAACTAGCTCAACTAATTTTAACTCCAATAACTGAGTTAAACTGAATAACAACTCCATGAACTACTCTTCCAACTCTATCATAAATTTTCCACTTCAGTTCTAACTGGGTCCTCCATGCATGAACCACCAGTAAACCCTAGGAATTTTGTAATTCCTTCAGCCCACTGATTTTCCAAATCTGTGCACTGAAATTAAGTGCTCCACGAGAATAATTTGTTGTTTATTGTCAGATTATTATTAAGAGCTAATAATAATCGACACTTCTATTTTTAGATCAATGATCTATAAATAGACTTCGCCCAATATTCTAAAAAAATAATTTCATCTATTTTTCCAACTTGACCAACCATCCACAAATAGCATCTTGCAACTCCTGAAATATGATCACCATGTCTAAAAATAGACTTGCGCCAAAAATAGCCTGCGGGCCCACTTAGTGAAGGCGGCTCTTTTCACTAAGCTCATCATATTTTTGAATCTCAACACTCCCTCTCAACAAGATAGGGATTATCCTTCACCCTGATCCTGCCTCTATGGTATTTGAATTTTCTCCTAGTGAGCGCCTTCGTCAAAATATCTGCATCCTGATCCTCCGTAGGAATGTACTGAAGCAACATGATATTCCGCTGCACACAATCTCTTTTATGATGATACCGGATATCAATATGTTTAGATATATCATGAAACACATGATTGATTGAGAGTTTAATGTAACTCTGATTATGACAATGTATCACTGTAGGATCTAAATGTGAACCGAACAAACCAACCAGGATATTCCTCATCCAGATAGCCTCACATGCAGCTTGACTTGTTGCCATGTATTCTGCTTTCGCTGAACTGAGTGCCACGGATCTTTGTTTCCTGCTGTACCAAGAAACTGTCGTAGATCTGATACTGAAAATCCCTCATGATGTGCTATTTCTATCTGATGGGCTACCTTCCCAATCTGCATTCGTGAAGCCATGCAACTTCACCTCATCCATCTGTCTGTACCATAATCCATACTCAGATGTGCCCCTAAGATATCTCAGGACATGCTTGCCTACCTTCCAAAAGATCTTGGTAGGCTTAACCATCGCTTGTGAAAGTTGGTTCATCGCATAGCATATGTATGGTCTTGTATTGACTAAATACATGAGCAAACCCACCAACTGTCGATAAACAGTGGCATCCACTACCTTTGTCGATGTAGCATCCTCTTTCCTCCAATTTCCTGGAAGAGGAGTGTCAATAGGCTTGCATCCTCGCATGTGAAACTTTTCAAGTATCCCCCGAGCATACTTTCCTTGAGACACAAACAGTTCACCTTCCCGCTGCCATATTTCCAATCCAAGGAAATAATGAAGGAGGCTCAAATCCTTCATCTCAAACTCCTTTGCAATATCTTACTTACATGAGTGTATCAACTGCTCATCACCTGTTAGTATTAAATCATCAACATAAAGAACAATGATTACAATCTTATCCTCCACCACAATTTGGTATAGTTTTGCATCCGCCTCACTCTCGGTGAAGCCAAGTCCAGTGAAATAACTGTTGATCTGAGTGTACCAAGCACGAGGTGCTTGTTTCAGCCCATACAGTGCCCTTTTGAGCCTGCACACATGTGACTCACTGCTTTATATCACAAATCCTTCAGGCTACTCAATCTACACCTCTTCCTTAATAATCCCATTAAGGAGCGCAGTCTTCACATCCATCTGATGAATGTGCCAACCCATCTGCGCTAAGAGAGAAAGGATGGTTCTTATGGAAGAATACCATGCGACAGGTGCAAAGGTTTCTTCATAATCAATACCTTCGATCTGTGAGAAGACCAGGAAAAAAATCTTGCCTTATACTTCTCGACGCTCCCATCAGCAACTTGCTTTACCTTGTAGATCCATCTTGATCCTACAACTGATTTACCCACCAGCCTTGGAAAAATATCCTAAGCACTGTTTCTGACAATGGAGTCATACTCCTCCACCATGGCATCTACCCATGTGGGCTCCTACACTGCTTCTTCAAAAGAAGATCTCTCTGTCATGATACACTTGCTCATCAGAGCCATGTATCTAGTAAATCGGTCAGGTGACTTTCTCTCTCTGCACTGTGATGTAGGGACTCCTACATTCTGTGCCGCATCAAGCTTCAGTCTCTCAGCTTCTGTTGTATGATTTATTCCTTGTATAATGTTTGGTTCTACATGAGTGGACTCCTCTACTCCATGAATCTCCTCTTGTGGCTGATCCACATCTGGAGGCTCATCTTTCGGAACAAGCAGTTCCTTCACTGCACGCAAGTCTAGCTCCCTCTCAAGCATAGCTTGTGCAGCACCCACGATCATTCTGTTCTTCTTTCTTTGCTATAGAAGACTTTGAATTTTCCCGAGATGTATTCACCACCATTATCGCTCCGAAGAGCTTTCACTTGCTTCCCCGTCTCCTTCTCCACCAATGCTTTAAAGTCACAAAAATTTGAGAATTTTTTGCTCTTCTTCTACATGAATAAGATCCAGCATCTACGAGAATATTCATCAACAAATATAACATAATACCTATGTTTTTATGTTGAAGCAACCAAGAAAGGTCTACACAGGCCTGTGTGAATTCTCTCCAGGATCACCGAAGCATGGTTCTCCTTCTCATGAAATATGGTCTTCACAAACTTGCCCATAGTACATCCCTTGCATTGATCTAATTGTGCAAGAGTACCCTTGGGAAGTCCAGTAGAAATCTGCTCCAAAATATTCAAAGCGCCATGGTGAAGATGGCCCAATCTCCTGTGCCATAATTCGCTCTCATCTCATCTCACCACTTCTTCTGCTTTGCCCACCATTGCAGCGCAGCCATCTACCTCCATCTTGTAGAGATTCTTAACTCAAATCCCTATCTTCTTGGTTTGACCTATTGTTGTATGTTGAAGGAAGGCTTTTCCCTCACTGAAAACAACGTCATAACCTTTGTCTTCCAACATTGCGACCGAGACCAAGTTCTTCTTCAGACATGGAACATGCATAACATCCTTCAACAAGAATGGATTACCAGACTCCCTCTCAAAGGTAATGGTCCCAATGCTGGTCGCACTATATCGACCATCGTCACCCATCTCTATATGCATTTGGAGGTCCTTCTCCTCCAAGTCACTAAACAACTCCTTGTCTCCCATCATATGGAAAGATGTACCACTATCAAGATACCACACTGATCCCATATAGCTTGAAACCAATCACACAATCAAAGAGAAATCAAGTTCAAATTGTGATGCTAAGGCCTCTCCAGCTGCAGTTCCAGCAGCCTTCTTGTTCTTCTTCTTCTGTGGGCATTTAGTGGCGAAATTCCCATGTTTGTGATAGTGAAAACACTTCACCTTGGACAAATCCTGCTTCTTGCCTTTAGCTTCGAATTTTGAAGGAAATTTCTTCCCCTTCCCTTTCCTTTCTTTAGTAGCCAAAGCGCAATTCTCTTCATCTTCATTCTTCGATGAAGAGCCATCCCTGGTACCCCACCTTATCTCCTCCTGCACAAGATCTGACCAAAGTCATTCCCATCCCGACAGTTTCTCCCATCCATTGACAGAGTATTCATAGCTATGCCAACTCGTTGGAAGCCCAAGGAGAGCCAAGCTCACCAAGTCTTCATCATCAAAATTAATCCCCACACTTCCTAGTTCATCCCTACAGTGGACAAACTTCGTGAGATATTTTGGAGTACTGTTGCCCTTCTCCATTTTTATTTTTTTGAGCTTTCCTTTCAGCGCCAACTTCCTCTGGTCACTGCTGCTTTGTAACAAATCTGTCAAAGCCTTCCACATTAAAAATGAAGTGGCTTTCTCATGAAGTCTGGACACAATATGGTCCTTCACACCTTCCAACAGAATTCTTCTTGTCTTTGCTACCTTCTTTTTCCATGCATCAAGTAATGCAGCATCGCTAGATCCCGACTTAGGAACATCGCTATCAATGAACTCCTTTAGTCCATTATCCTCTAGCACCACCTCCATCCTATCCTTCCAGGCTATGTAATTCAAGCTCCCATCAAGGGCATACTCCAATCGCAACCCATTGAAAGACATTTCAATGTATACTCAACTTCTGCACCAAGAATTTTCTGCAGCAAATTCGAATTGTCCACCAGCACAAACTCAGCAATTCTTCACAATTGCAATCTTCAAGAATTAACACTACTCTAATACCATGTAGAAATTATATAAAAGATGCATGTATATATCCAGATTCTCCTGATCTAAAAATATTATCTTCTTGCTAAATACAGAATCCTTCCACTATTAATCTTTTACGGAAATTAAAATCAATTGCGAACACATGAAGCAATAAAAACAATCGCACATAACACAGTTGTTTAACGGGAAACCCTGAAGCTGAAAACCCCAACTATCATATATTATGTATCATTGAGATCATGTAACAATCTCATACAAATCTTAGTACATCAAGCTCTCAGTACAATCAATCGTCACACACTAATCAGAAGAAATTTTCAAATCCATGCACCAATTTCTTGCCACCTGTTAGCCTGCCTCCACTGTGTAATCTCTGCTGAATAATAGCTATGAATGAATTCGAATCTAGCTTTATTGCACTGCGCAATCCTCATTGGCAACTCCAATGTGTATGTGGTGCAATCAATGCATCACTATAGTCACAACAGATAGTCCATCTTGCCCTTTCACATATCTCTCCACTGGGTCTCCACTGGAACTACCATGCACTGTAGTTAATTTTTGTATTTGTTCAGTTGATTAATGAGTTATTATTTGTGAATTAATTAACTAATTAATTCACTCCACTCTCACTAGTGTATCATTCAGTTAGACTAGATACAACTAGCTCAACTGAGTTTAACTCCCATAGCTGAGCTAAACTGAATAACAACTCCACGAACTACTCTTCCAACTCTGTCATAACTTTGCCACTTCAATTCTAACTGAGTCCTCCTTGCATGAACCACCAATAAACCCTAGGAATTGCGTAATTCCTTCAGCCCACTGATTTTCCAAATCTGTGCACTGAAATTAAGTGCTCCAAGAGAATAAGTTGTTGTTTATTGTCGGATTATTATTAAGAGCTAATGATAATCGACACTTCTATTTTTAGATCGACGATCTATATATAGACTTCGCCCAATATTCTAAAAAAATAATTTCATCTATTTTTCCAACTTGACCAACCATCCACAAATAGCATCCTGCAACTTCTGAAATATGATCACCATGTCTAAAAATAGACATAGTCTAAAAATAGACTTGCGCCAAAAATAGCCTGTGGGCCCACTTAGTGAAGGTGACTCTTTTCACTAAGCTCATCATCTTGTTGAATCTCAACATCGCACACCACAAATTATAGCATTTACCCTCTTCTGCTCACATATAAACCTTTCGATTTGCAATGTGCAGGCAACCCCACCTCCATCATGCCACCTCACTCCTTCGCCCATCGCACTTCGCACATCGCAATTCTTAACGTTTATTCTTTGCTGCTCATATGTAAAACCTCTGATCTGTGATATGTGATTTTATTTTGGGTCCCACCTCCTTTCCAAGTCATCCATTCCTCTCTCCCCGCACATTGCTCCCCACAAAATATAGCTCTTATATTCTGCTGCTCATAACTAAAAATTGTGATTTGCGATGTGTGGGTGGCCCCACCTCTGTCCTACCACGTAAATCCTCCACCCATCACACTTCACACATCACAATTCTTAACATTTACCCTTCGTTTCTCATATGTAAAACCTCCAATATATGATATGCGATATGATTTTGGGTCCCACCTCCTTGCCACCTCATCAGTAGCCCTTCCACAGCTTTTGTTCCACTCTTTTGAGTGTTAATGAGCCCCAGTGACTCCACTATTTCTTCCACCATCCTCCCCTCATATCCGCTCCATATCACACATCCAACAGTCCATAGTGATTTTTCACCCTCCCATCCAATACCACAAACCATCCATACCCCCTCCAAGATTCGGTCTCCGGTTTTTTCAAGTTAAAGCACAGCATGAGTTTTTGGTGGAACAACAAAACCATGGTTATTTAGTTGGTCCACAAAATCCATGATAAAGAGCGAGGCACACGCAGCACAACCAGTAGTTCCACAACAGTAAGTGGAAATCATGAGAATTAAAGAGTGGAGGCATTCCACAACAGAAGAAATCAAGTGCTGGAAACTAGAATGGCCACCTGTTCATGGCCACTCCTCATTGTTCCCATGGAAGATTCCAGGATTTGGCCTACGCAGCCCATAATTTTGTTTCTTTTTACTGTTAGATAGTGATGTTTTGCTGGTGAAATCCTGATTCCACCTGATTCTGTTTTCATTTTCTATTACAGGAGTGATTTTTTGATGCACGCTCTACTAGTTTGTTAGGATATTTTTATTTTCACACATGTGGGTCGATCATGAAGGATTATTCGATCGTGAACCCTCAATAGAAACTCTATATGTAGGAAGTTGAGAGATGTATGAAAGGTTCTTAATTTTGGATAATTTTGTTGTAGTTCTGTATAATTGTGCTCCCTGTGCTCTGAGATACATATTTGGGAGATTTTTTTTGAACTTAATATGATACAACGTTGTTTATTTGGATTCCAGATGGGGCAATGAGTAGTATCTATTTGTTTCTCTTTGTTTATTAGTAATCTCCTGTTTATGTGTAACCATATTTCATTGTTCAGCTTCTTTGATGATTTGTGTAATGTAGTTGCCGGAAATATGCATTTTTATTCATGAATTCGTTTATGTATAACGCTCATGTATCAAAATTGCTACACTTCTTTAATTCGCACTCCACAAATCTCTACTGTTAGTCATTTTCCACTTACATCTGTTTCCTCTGAGTTCACGGGGGGACATATTCTTAAGGATATTAAGCATGTATTTTTTGCATTCCTCCTCCGTTTTTTCTCAGCACCTCTACATAATTTGAAAGCCTCTGCTAATTGTTTCATACTTGGCCTATTTGAAATCCATCCAGCGATTCAGCCTCTTGAGCCCTCTTGAAGCATAGGGTAATTCACAGGAATCAGACTCAAAGGTCTTCTCCATTCTTGAACCACCAAAACCATTATTATCTTATTCCATATTCTTTCATAGGCATTCTTATAGTTGTCTACTTTTAACCTTTGATTTTAAGATGTCCTAGGCACTGGTATTTTGCAACTCAAGGTTGTCTCTAGGGGCTACAACACCTTCCTTTTGAGAAAATTTCCTTGCAACAAATCTAGCTTTGTACTTTTCTATACTTCCATCAACAACGTGCTTGATCTTGTAGATCTATTTAGATGTGACAACTGATTTTTCACTAGGTCTAGGACTGATTTCCCAAACGCCATTCTTCATGATGAATTGATATTCTTCTTGAATTTCCTTCTTCCATATCTCTTGATGACAAAATTCTTCAAATGTATATGGTTCAACTTCAATAAGTTTTGTCATGTATGCAGCATATCCAAAATATATTTTCAGAATTTTTCTTTCTCTAAAGGTTCATTTCGCAGCTCCTTGTCCTTTAGCATCTTCAAAAGCATTTTTTAACCAATTTGGCCTCTTCCTTGTGTTTGGTATCATCACAGGTTGAATAGTCTCACTTGTTCCTTATTATTCTTCTTTAATTGTAGTAGGATTTTCGAGGTGTAATTCTTCTTATTAGAATGTTAGAATATCTTCATCATCGGAATCAATAGGAATATCTTTGGATCCTTTGTAGGCACAATTTTCATCAAATATAACGTTGTTTCTTAATTCAATATGTATTCCTTCCTTGATGTATATTATATATGCTTTTTAAATGAGACTGTAGCCAACGAATATCCCTTTGACCCTTGTAGATTCTAGATTCTTTCTCTTTTCCTTTGGAATGTGGATATAGGCAGGACACCCAATGATTCGAAGATGGTCCACACTTGGCTTCTTCCCTATGAATGCTTCCTCGGGTGTCATATTCTCAAGAACTATATGAGTCCTTCTATTTTTAATGTATATTGTTGTCATTGTTGCTTCTCCCAATAGAAACTTTGGTAAATCTTGATCAAATATCATTGTTGGTATACCTTCTTCAATTGTCCTATTCTTTCTTCCGGCCACTCCATTTTTTTCATAGTAGTAGGGAACAATGAGATAACTCTTAGTTCCTAATTATTTACAATATGCAATAAATTTTTTATAGGTGTATTCCCCACCATTAACGGATCTAAAATTATTTATTCTTCTTTTAGTTAGGGTTTCCAATTTAGATATAAACTCCTTGAATTTCTCAAATAATTCATCCTTTTTCTTGAGAAGGTAGAGCCATGTATTTCTAGACTGATCATCAATGAATGTTACATAGTAAGTATGACCTCCAAGTGATTTTTCTGACATAGGCCCACACACATTAGAATGAATGAGGTATAATATTTCTTTAGACCTTGTTTCACTATTTGTAAATGTTTTTCCTATATTTTTACCCAAAGAACATCCCTTGCAGACTCCTTCATGATCTTCTTTAATATTGGGGCTGCCATTAGCCAATTGATTACGAGAGGGAATTACCTTATAGTGTATACTACCATATCTTATATTCCATAGCTCAATGATATTGACTTCGATATGAACTAGGGCTTGAGGAGATGGTTTTATGACTCTATATAAACTTCCTTCATGAACTCAAATAACCCTAGCTTTGTCGATACTTGAATATTTTCCCTAAACCAAAACCTTTCCATCAACAAAATTAACTCTATCCCATTTATATTCTAATAAATAAATTTAAGTAAAATTCTTTGTCAAACTTGGAACATATAATATATTGTTGAGATGTAGTTTAGCTCCACTCTTCAGCGTCAAATATGTTGATCATGTTCCTCTAACAACATAGCTTTTTTTGTCTCCCAATTCCATTGCATGAGAAGATGGTTCCTTTGACAGAGTGTGAAGTTTTTTACTCTTCCGGGTCATGTGCATTGATGCTCCACTATCAATAATCCATGCGTTGTCATCATTAAGTGAACCTATAAGTGCATCCAAGAACCCTTGGCTTTTGACCTTGTTGAATAAGTAGTAGAATATCTTCTTGATCCAACTTCCTGCAGTATTGAATCCCGTTCGTATATAACTTATCATAGAGGGAGTAACCATTTCCTTTGAGCCAAAAAAGTTATTTTCAATCTTCTTTGACCTTGGCTCTGATACCATGTTGAGAAATCAATGCAAGTAGACTTAGTTTTAGATTTTTCTTTCTTGATAATTACTTGTGACTTATGTTGTCTTATTTTACTTCTTTGTTATATTATTTTCATAAATATACACCAAATTATGTGTGTATGAAGATCACAAAACACGAGACACAAGATGTAGGGAAAAACCCCTATCTAGGGGAAAATCCAGTCAAAATCTCTTCCTTTAATAGTTTTCCTAAGATAATCCTAGAATCTTCACCCTAGATAGAGATTTCCTCCAACCAGCAATTCAACCCTCGCCTCCAGCAGCTTCAATCTAGACCTTCAATCGTACAATAACATAACTTTGATCTATGCAGTAGCAACTACTTCGGCTTATGCATCACTTCAACCTATGCAACAACAATACTTCGATCCCAGCAACTTCGACCCTCCTACAACTTTGACCTACTGCAACTTCGACCTACTGCAGCAGCATAAATGTGACCCTATAACTCTAGCAACTTTGACAATGCAACTACCCAGCAACTTCATAGAAAAGAGAGAGAGAAAGAGAGCCCAAAAACTTTGATCCTGCACTTTTCCTTCTTCTTCCTGCAATTCGCACTTTTTACTGCACTGCTTCTTATGTGTATCAAACTTATTGAGTCAATGAGAAAATATATCGACCAACACTTGTATATGTAGGATTCTTGTGGGTTGAATTGCTCCCTTTCGGGATTACTTCATCATGCAAGGGCTGACTTGGTGTGGAGGTGACAAAAATTCATTTTTCACTCAAAAATAATTATTTTTACATGATTCAAAAGCCCAAGAAGGGTCTCATAAAATGTACAATGACTCTAATGGCTCAATGTAAATCGTAGGAGTCCAAAATGGATAAATTGAATAATAAAAGATGACCCAAGAATGAAACCCATTCTTTAATAAGTCATTGTAATAATAATAAAGATTTCTTTTTTCATTATTTTGATAAGTACATTACATAATGACCCAAATAAATTTATGAAGACAGAACCTAGTTACATTTTTCAGCATACCAAATATTGTAATTGTTGCATGGACCATGTCTACCTGAAGGAAACTACCCAATTTTACACCCCATGACCTAGAAACAAGAATACAAAACTTTGATGGAATGTGTGCTACTACCACATTCATGACCATATTTTTCACAGGAATTTGTGCTAAAGACACAAACAAATATTTTATTAATCCAATGCAATGAACCTTTCTTAAATAAAATGAATATAGGTCATGATATGACCTTGTAATCCACAACTCCAAAATTTCCATTATAATACCTGACATCAAATTATGAGATGCCCCTAAACCGAGCATGGATCTTTAAGGTAATAAATAAAGGAGCAACTTCTTCATTTCTCTCCTCAACATAAGGACCAAGTAACATAGAAGGATTTCATGTTGTGAATTCAAAATATTTCGATGATCCACATTATGAGGATATCAAATCACTTTGGCTATTTCTTTTCATAAAAAAGTATTTTTGGCCAATTTAATCAATGGAATCTGAATTTTTACCTTTCCAAGCTCCTTTTATATACTAAACTGAGTGGAGTTCTTCTCTGCCTTTGGCAATTCTTCATTATCTCTAGGATGTTGTTGAGGAGTTTGTGAAGTAGAAGGTTCTTATTCCTTCCCTTTATATTGATCAATAGTAACCTTTATATTTTGATTATTTTGTTTGGTTGGCGTTATGTTATGTATGGATATATTTTGTGTACAACATTTACATATATTATTATCATCATCATCATTATTATTAGTAATTTATATACCTTAAAAATGTGGGATAAAATCACACAAATTGTTCTATTTAGGGTGGTATGCTCACATTTTTATTAGCAAATATGTTTTGCATGCTAAGTTACCAAATTACAAAATAATAAGAAAATGAATGTTTCCTTTTAAAATTGTACATCCATTGAATAATCACAACCAACATGAGAATCATATAATAATTAAAGGAAAATATACTAACAATCCATAAATTTACAAATATACATCATATCCTTGGCTTTTACAATCCAATAATTATTTACAACAAAGAAGCATGTAGAATAACTTTTCAAAAACCAATGATATTGTGCACCAAGGGAAATTGAGTTTCGATCTCAATTTTGTTTATCCTTGCACTCCCTTGATGCAATCCTCATATATGTGTGGATATTTTTTATGTCTAGACCAAATTTTGTCGGCTCACAGATTGACCTCCTAGCGTACTCCTTGAGTACTCTTCTTCCTCATAGAACCTCAAGCTACGATAGTGTTGTTAAGTAGAGGAATAACACTAGCAAGTGTAGGAAATCACTATGTCTCAAGAGTTCCCACTCTAAGAGCCTCTAATTAACCAAAATCATGATAGAACTCAATAGTCACTATCACAATAGCATTAGGAATGTCCGAATAGTAGGGGAAAAAATCCCTTCTCTCATATCTTGCTCCTTATTTTATAGGAGTATTCATAAATGACACTTGTCACTACATGCAAAAACATTTTTTTTATTAATCCAATAATTTGATTATTCACCTATCCATGTGTCATCCTTTCACCAAGGCTCTCCTAAAATTAATTACTTAATTTTTTATAGAAAAGGATATTTTCCCTCATCCCAACATGATTCCCTATTTATTCTCCTCGTTTTCCCTTGATCCCCCTTTTATACTCCTTATTCTATGCTCATTACAAAATTTAACTAGTAGGTTTCATATTTTGTTCCCCAACTACACCCTAAAACTCAAGTTGAAATCTTGGATGGACATTTTTGCATTGTGATATTTTTCACATGGAGGTTCTTTCATGAAACTAAATTTCTCTAATTCTAAATTATTACTCTTTAATTTTATACACCGCATTCTTTTCTTAATGAGGTTAAATTATCCTTGGATTAATGTTTTTAATTACACTTTATTTCCCCTTCCTCTTTTGTTATTAGAAAAGATACATACTTTTGGAGTTATTTTAATACACCTTATATATTTAATATTTTCCAATGTGAGGAGGGCATAGTTACTCATTTGGTCCAATTTTTATAATTATTCGTATTCTCCCTTTTCCCAAAGTTTACTATTTGATTTAGTTAATTTGATTCTAAAATATAAGCTATTACATTATGTGAATTAGTGTTCATAATTGTATGATAATCAATCCTTATTTATATTTCATATTTTTCTTCCTGATGCCAAGGGTTCCAAGTTGGTTGTGCCCTTCAGGAAATTCCCTTTGAAGCTCCAAGGATACGACGCCACTTCCGTTTAGGAATCTTGTGATTACGAGGGAAAATATTGAGCATGAAGACATAGAGCACTATCGTCTCTTGTGTGACCCTCTATAATGAGACTAATGGTGTTTGGGATCAAAAAAATTTCCTTAATTTGCACCCCCAATAAATCCTCGTGACCAACCCAATTTGAGGTTTTCCCTCATGGCATAATGAACTTCAAGGCGGAGGTATCCTAACACCTTCCATCCCAAGTCACATCAAGAATACTAGCAAGTGGAATCAAGGATGTTTTCCCACCCATCCCATGAATTTTCATTTGTCCTGTACAACCCATCACCCATGTGTGAGTCATTTATCCAACAAACTAAATTGTGCCTACAATCATTATCATTCCATCCACAATAACATCATAATATTTATTTGAACTTTAAATTTTAGTTTCAATAATATGTAATCGATCAAACTATAGGTCTTTGACTCATCACATGCATGTGCATTCAAGTGGTCTCCTTCTAAACTCAATAATCATTAGTAATATTTGTTTATAATTTTAGTCATTAATATAATTACACATGTTAAATATCATCATGACATAATCATCAACATAATTGCTAACTGTAAGCAAAAATCTAGTCCGCGGAATATGTAAACAAGGAAACATAATGAATTCATTAAAATTATTACACATGGTCATCAAACAAGTCCATCACAACCATCATCATCATAACATCAATTTGGTACATCACAATTATTATCACATCCACTCTTAATAAAAGTAAAATAATAAAATCATCAATCTGAGGTCCTTAAGGAATCATGTATGAGACCTAAGACTATATCAAGGAATATAATATCAAAATATATTAACTATAGTATGGAAAAACATACACCCCCCTCTTGGAAATATTCTTTTCCCCAAAGTCCTTGGAATAGAAAAGGAAAACGGTGAAAAATCGCCTTTATGTCCTCCCAATTATCTAAACTAGGACTATAAATTTCACACTAGACCTTCACTTCATCCTCCAATCACTGCTTAAGCTACAGAGTTCACCAATCTAGTATGTGGATTAGCTCGATCATTACTATTCCCTCATCCCACACCTCCAAATAACTCAATTCAATAGCATACAAATAATCTAAAATGTGATGACGTAATATAGACACATGGAACACATCATGCATAGATGTTATTGATGTAGGTAAATGAATCCTTTATGACACTGACCCTTTCTTGTCCATGATCTCAAATGGTCCCAGAAATCATGGAGACAATTTCACTCCCTTCTTAAACTTAATGGAGATCTTTTTTGGTCTTACTCTCAAGAGCACCCTATCTCCCACTTCATAACTTTGTTTATTTCGATGAGCATCAACAAAGATATTTTTCTAATCTTGTGCTTCCTTTAGCCTCCACTTGATCATGGTTATTTTTTCTTCCATATCATGTACTACTTCTGGTCCTATTAATAATTGGTCCTCTACTCGATCCCAATTGAGAGGAATTCTACAAGGCCTCCCATATAGGAACTCCAATGGCACCAACTTGATGGAACTCTAATTATTTTTATTGTAAAAAAGTTCCACTAATGGTAAAACTCTTCCCACATTTTTTTTGATCCATCACATACATTCGTAGTATGTTCTTATGACTTTTATTAGTCCTTTATGTTTGACCGTCTGTCTTCAGTGATAAGCAATGCTAAATTTTAACTGGGTTCCTAAGACTTCTTGGAAATTGGTCCAAAACCTTCATGTAAACACTGCCCCACTATTTGATATGATATTCCTTGGCACTTTATGTCATTTCAAATACCATCAAAGAAATTTTAGGATATCTTATATACCTTATATGGAATTTTAATTGCTATAAAATCGGCACTCGTGGTCAACATGTCTACCACTACAAATATAACATAATGTCCCCTTGTGGTGATTAGTAGTCCCATGAGGAAATATAGACCATGTGTTACATAGTCCTCCTTTGGGGTTCTAAATTTTATGGTTTCATACACAATTATAGGATCCTAAGAATGAATACATTATAGGATCCTAAGAATGTAGAGTACAAGGATACCTTGGTCTTACATACTCCCAAATCCACCTCACAATCATTTATCAACTTTCCTACATTTCTTTTCATACAACACATCATCTATGCATGCCAAAATTAATGTTATACAATAGCTTAATGTTTAATTTTCGACAATGAATATAGAGGAATAAAATACTCAATAGTTCCTGGATCTATCAAAATAAAAAAACTCTTACCATCAATATTACCTGACGTTTGAAGCATAGGGATTTGGTGCTTAGCTTGACGATTTTTCGTCGCTGAATGGATGTGATGAGCCTTTCCTAGATCCTCCACTATGGATAGTGTTTGATATGTGTTGGAGTTACCTGTTTTCTAAAGGAAATTCCTCTCATAGTGTGGACCTTGACAAGTCCAACACCCCCTCTTAGGAGCTTGGCTCCTATTACTAGTTGAACTAAGAGTTGCTTTGGAACTTTGCCAGTAAGATCCAAATTCTTGTGATAAATTTTTTTGTGGTGTGGCATGGTGCTATTGTATAAGACGATAATATAGTGGTTGAGGATTATTTTGAGATGTCATGTGTGACTGTTGATTTGGATACTAATATGGTGTTATTTGGTTTCTTGCTGACCAATTTTGATGATTGTGCACATGTCCCTTATAAAAAATTATGTTCTCCATATTGTTTCCAATGGAAACTCTTAACCCTGTGAATTTCAATGGCCTACTCTTTACAGTACCCTAGGTTTCTTTATTAGCGATGATTTCATGTTATATTTCCTCTTGTAAGATGTGTGGAATAAATATTCTAATCTTAGGCCAAATGTTAAAATTTATTCCATGCATGAATTTGTTTACTTCGAACTTCTTTGTGTTAAAGTGAGGAGCATAAAAAGTAGTTCCATGAAACAAACCTCATACTTAGGCACTAAATAACTACCCTGATTTAGCTCATTAAATTCATTTAGTCGTTTTTCGACTAACTCCTATTACAGGTAGAATTCACTAAAATTTTCTTCAAATAACTCCCAAGTTACCTCTGATATGACCATCCCCAACTGGGGCATGAATGTCTTCAACCAAAGTAATTCACTTCCTTTCAACTAGAATACACCCACCTTCGACTTCAGATTTCATGTCTAATATGTTAGGTCCCTATATTATTAGTGTAGTCTCTTATTGTTGTTAGTGTAGCCCCTTATTCTTATTTTTTTACCCATGTAACCCCAATATTGTTATTATTGTGCCTTTACATTATTATTTTTAGGTCGGCTAGGATCATATTTTGACCCCATGGACTCCTATATATAGAAGGATGTTTTCTCATTTGTATCATCCAATAATTGTTCATTTATTTAATGTAAAGGAGGTTTCACCCTCGAAGTGGATTATTTATAAGGCGTTGATCTCTCTTTTCTTCTATTTTGGGCGTTGGTTTCATAATATTTGGTATCAAAGCTTTGGATTCTAAGCTTTCGCTGCTCCAAACAGATCATCCTGGAATTTTCTATATAAATTTGTTTCTATGAAGTATCAGAAGTTGAAATTTTTATAAAGAGAAGCCAACATCTTGAGGAACATCGTGTAAAAATTTTAGATCTTGGTTCACAATATTTTCGGAGATATGATCTTTGGAAGTTAGGGATTTTCCAGGCTCCCGAATTTTACCTAAATAGGACATAGTGGTATTTTTGTTATAACCTTTCTTCTACGAAGGTTCAAAAGCTGAAATTTTTACAGAGCAAAGCCAAAATGCGGAGGAACGTCATGTAAAAATTTTAGATCTTGGTTCACAATAGTTTCGGAGATATGATCTGTGTAAGTTAGGTTTTATTCAGGCTCCCAAATTTCATCTCAAAGAGGTGACCATGGGAAAATCATCATAACTCTCTCTCTAAGCATCAGATTGGAATTATGTAAAATGTGGCCGCAAGTACACTGACTTTAGTTTCCTGTGTATCAATTTGAGAGCCAAAGGAGAAAATAGTGACATGTGGCACACTGTACAAGTTCCCTCTACTGAACCAAACCATAATTAGGTCATTGTGGAAGATTGGGCATAACTTTGCCTTGAAGAATCCAAATCAGGTCAGACCTGTGGAATTCGAAAGAATATTCAGAGGGCTACTACAGTACTGAATTTTAGATATTGAAGATCCTAAATCACAGAGATAATTTAGTTTCAATATAGAGCTCTTCAAAAGTAAAAAAAAAGGTGTGTATTTTTTTTTTGAATTGGATAAGTCATGTTTGAAGAATCAATTTGAATTGATTCCAAGGGCATATTGTAGAATAGATATCAGTACCAGGTTCTAAAATTCCCCATAAAAAGAATTCAACACCCATTAAACCTTCAGAAGGCTCTACTATGACTCATGAAGATGAATAAATGCAACATGACATATCAAAATTACAAGAGAAAGTGCACCAAATTTCGTTCTCGCAAAGAGAAAAAAAAATGAAATGGAAGTTTTGAAGAAAGGCATGGAAGCTAAGATGGATGGTTTGAATAAAGGCATGGAAGCTAAGATGGATGGTTTTAATAATGGCATGGAAGTTGGCATGGATGCTAATATGGATGACATGGAAGAAAAAAATGAAAACATGAAGAATGATCTAGAAGCATACATGGAAGGTTTGGAAAAGTTTATACAAGAAATATTTCCTAATGGTGAAAAGATATAGAGTAAATTCATGATGAGAAAAAAATAAATGTTAATAGTGATTTCATAAACTAAAATTTTGGATGGAAGACCCACCATATTCCAAAGTTCTGTATGAGGAAGTTTGATGGCAAGGATCCCTTAACATGGATACTACAGATGGAGCAATAGTTTGATCTCAATCATGTGCAAAACACATAAAAGGTATTCATTGCAACTTTATATTTAGAACAAAATACATTTGTATGGTATCGATGGATTTCTCCCATAAAAAAATTGTCACTTGGTCAATTTTTATGGAGGAAATGATAGCACATTATGAGGATACAAAGATCAACACCTTTTTTATCCAATTGATGAATCTCAAACAAAAGGGTTCAGTGGTGGAGCACATTGAAGACTTCCAAAATTTGAATATAAGGGTAGTTGATCTTCCAGAGGAACATGAGATTGATGTCTTCATAGGTACTTTAAAGGATAACATCCAACATGAGGTTCGCGTTTGGGAACCTGATTCATTGGAGAAGGCATTCAGGTTGGAAAGAAAAATTGAATGTAAAATTATGGCGACAAGGAAGCCTACCACTCACATCTATAAAGATGGAAGCGTTGCTACTCCTAGATGTCCACAACCTACGAGGTTGACACCACAATAATTGGAAGAAAAAAAGAGAAAAAGGGCTTTTCTATAGTTGTGATAAAAAATACACTAAAGGTTATAAGTGTGCTGAGAAGAAATTACTTTACATAGATTGTGAAGAGGAGGAAGAAAATGAACAAGAAACTTCAAAAGAAGAGGATATAAACCATGAACCAACCCTAGAAGAAGAAGAAATGAGTCCTACTATATCATGTAATGCATTGGCAGGAATTACCACTCCTTAAACTCTCAAGATAGAAGGACATGTCAAGAAGAAAAAGGTAATAGTGTTGATTGATTCGGGTAGTACCCATAATTTTATTCATTGTAAGGTAGCCAAGGAATAGAATTGTTTCATATAGCCAACACCAGAATGTCAAGTGATGGTTTCAAAAGGAGGAACTATAAATTGATTTGGAAAATGCCATAATATCAAGCTAACCATGGGGGAATATGTATTGAATAGTCTAATGCTTTCCATTCCAATGGGAGGTGTTGATGTTGTAGTAGGAGTACAATGGTTACAATATTTGGGGACGGTAGCTTTTAATTTTCAAGAACTTTTCTTGAAAAAAAATTCGGAAGGAAAGGAAGTCGAATTACGAGGTATCATAGGGAAGCCGGGAAAGATAATAAGCTCTAATTTCATGACAAATCTTCTGAATAAATAACAACGAGATGTAATTGCACAATTATTCTCACTAGAAGTTCCATCATCAAAATCATCTAGTTCCCCAGATCTCCAAAAAGTCTTGGACAATCATTCCAAGGTGTTTTAAACTCTCAAAGGACTCCCACCTATTTGTGATCATGATCATGCTATTCATTTGATTCCAGGAAGTGTTCCTCCAAAAATCATGCCTTATATATATCCTTATGTCCAAAAGAGAGAAATTGAACGTATGATTGCAGAAATGTTAGAGGATAGTATAATTCAACCTAGTCAAAGTTCTTTCTCTACTCCAATAGTATTGCTGCACAAGAAGGATGGATCATGGCGCATGTGTCCAGATTATAGGGAGCTCAATAATCTCACTATTAAAGTTAAACTTCCCATTCCTGTGATTGATGAATTCTTGGATGAATTACATGGAACAATTTATTTTACCAAGTTGGATCTTCGTTCATGATATCATCAAATTAGAATGAATACTGAAGATATTCCAAAAATAGCATTTCGCCCTCATGCGGGTCATTATGAATTTTTGGTCATGCCTTTTGGCCTTACCAATGCACCTTCTACATTTCAAGGGTTGATGAATTCCATTTTCAAACCCTTCCTTAGAAAATTTGTGCTAGTATTTTTTGATGATATACTAATCTACAGCAGGTCTTGGAAAGATCATGTTGAACATGTTGACAGGGTGCTCAAACTATTGTAGGAGAAACAATTATATGCAAAAACATCCAAATGTTTCTTTGGAGTACAAGAGGTGGAATATCTGGGTCATATTGTATCTCACGAGGGTGTTAAGGTAGACCCTAACAAAATTAAATCCATTAAGGAATGGAAAGTCCCCACAACCATAAAGCAGTTGCGAGGATTTCTCGTGTTAACAGGGTATTATCGCAATTTTGTTAAGAATTATGGGAGAATAGCAGCACCTCTAACAAAATTATTGAAGAAATATGTATTTCATGGACTCTTTTTTTGTATTTGATAAACAAACACAATGGGTCAAGTGGTTACCTCTCGCTGAATGGTGGTACAACACTTCCTTCCATACTGTAGTAAAAATGACCCCATTTATGGCACTTTATGGATATCATCCACCGTCCACCATGTTATCTCTCCAATAATTCTCAAGGGTTGTTTATATTTTGGTTTAAATAATATTAGAGGTAACCACAAACCTACTTTCAAGCATTAGGATCTAGCCTTCTGAATGCTCAGAGAGGGCTCTCTCTATATGATTTATTTGTGTTGATTTTAGTTGATTTTAAGCTAGTTATGTCGGATTACTTGGGATTTTGATTTTGGATATGGTTTGGTGATGGAATCACTAGTTTAGATGGATAGATGTAGGTATGAATTCGATTGGGAAATTGGATTCAAAGTTTCAAGCAGTCAGAGCAGAATCAAGGTTATAAAGGGAACTGTTCATAGGGAAAGATAGCTTAGTTACTTCAGATCCTTAGTCTGATGGTGAAAATGGTTTCAATCGGGATGAGAGAGAAAGTAAGGATTCTCAGATCTGGATAATGAGTGAAAAGACAGAGGTGAATCGAAACTAGGGAGAAATTAAGAATTCCCTAATCTGGATATCAGTAGAAAACATGTAAATGACATAACAGTTCAAAACAGAGTGCTTTTAAACATATTCTGAAATAAAATTCGTGTTATACATTTAGATTTAGAAAAAAATTCAAGTATATTTGAAAATTTTAGATAAAAACAAAGAAAAATTGAGAATACTTCACTGAAGTGGCCCAACACATGAATCCTATAATATGATCTCTTTATTGCTCAATCCAATCTGCTGACTTGAAAATGGTACAAAGAACCCTTAGGTTTCATCTCAGTACAACTATAGAAATGTTTAACAATTCATCCACACTCAATACTTAGAAATGGGAGGTATTTATACAAAAACTCTTACAAAATATCCTACAAAAAAATTAGGAATTATTCATGGAAAAATAATTTTTTTCATGTAAGAATATAGAGAGAGTTATCTAACTAATGCAAGTTGTCCCTTCTTTTATTGAATTAGTTGTTTGATGTCTTTAATTTATTGCTTATTTTTCTCTTTGTTGTTTCCTCAAAGAAGGCTGCAGTAGAATGTCATTTACGTTGGTTGGCTTTTAACTTTCAACTCTGTTTTGACTTTAGCCTTTTGACTTTCACCTGATACTCTTTAAACTCTGATACTCTTTAATTGTAACTGATTTGTTACTACTATTCTGTTTACCTTTTCCTGAATGCTCTGTTTACCTCTGACTGCTCTGTTTTTACTGCAAACTGTTTTCACAGTAAATCAGTTAACTTTTCCCCAAATTTTCTTCTGGTAATTTGATTTTCACCATCCTTCTAAATATTTCATCTGCCTCTGTATATTTTGAAAAAGTAGGCTTGTTGATAAATAAGTGTTTTACCTCATGTTGCAGGTAAAAAATATTTTCAAAACTCTTGTATACAACTTTCCCTGTTGGAATTCCTTGTGAAGAAGGAAGGTTAGCTTTATCCTTGTCCACTTCTCTAATTTTCTTATCATAATCCTCTTGCTTCATTAACCTATCATTTATAACCAGAGGATTTGGAAGGCCTTTCTACCTTAGAATTTCAAACTTCATCATAAATATAGTTATGCCAAGATCCATGTTTTGGCATTTTTCTTCAAGTTGAATCATTAAATTCCTCTTTGAAATCACCTTCATGACTTCAAGAATGGTATCTGTCCTGTCACTAATTCCAATTTCTTCTAGTTCCTGCTTATTCTTAGAATTAAGGAATTTGATGATTTCATTTGCCTCTTCAAGTTTCTCGCTAAGTTCTTCTTTGATCTTTTGGATGGCTTCACCTATTGCTTTGATGAGATCTTTTTGTTCATAAATAACCTGGATTGATGGCCAAATATTATTGACAGATTCAATGATATTGGCCCATAGCTGCTTCTTGGCTTGTGCCATTGGTTCTTTTAGAGTTAAATATTTCTCTAATTTCTTCAATTTCTCTGTTAATATGTTTGCTTTATGTTCTTCATTCTTGTGCATAATCCGAGCAAGTTTATTTTCATCCTCCAGAATTTTCAGTTGTTCTTTAAGTCTGTTGATTTCATTTGTCTGAATAGACATTTCCTACATTGTTTTAACAATCTTACTTGCTTCATCAGTTGGTTGCTCTTTTGATGTAGATGACTATGTTTCTGAAGTAGTTGTTGAGGTGACAGGAAGTGTTGTATCCATTGGGACTGTAGGGGCCAATGATTCTGCTAATGTGGAAGGTACAACAGTAGTGACTATAGGAATGATAATGATAGGAACTTCTCCTGATATGGCCTTTTTCTCATCGACCAACTTGTCCATTTCATTTTCCATTTTTTTTATTTGGGCATTCAACTGAAGAATGATATTCGTCATCTCATCTTTCTAGTTGCATCCTGTAATACTTCCTTTGCCTAAGGATGTTCAGTAGGAGGCAGTTTTAGTTGCTTCTTTAATACAGAAATTTCTACATTCTTATTTTTTATAATTTCATCTGCAAATTTTACATTTTTTGGATCATATCCTACTTCAATAACCAAATATTACAGTGATTTGATTATTTTATCTTTAGCCTGTGAGGATGCCATTTCTAATTTGAGATGATATTTGATGTTCCCAAGAGTGTTTTGCAGCTTCTGTACACTCATGGCTTTCTTTTTCATGGTTGAATAAAGCATTTCACCAGCTTTCTTATGAAATTCTATCTGGTCAATTGCGTTAATATCTTTTTCTTGAACTTCATATGATGTCTTTTTATAATCATTTGATGGTTTGGGATGCTTGACTTTTGGTTGTAGGAAGTTCATCCGCATCTTCCTAGTCTTATAATCAAATTAAGAAAGCAATATGATTTGGTCACTAGGTGATTGCTTCCAATATTGTGTGTATGTATCAACCTTTAAGGCCTCATTTCTGATCTTTATCTCTTTGTATTTATGCATAATATCCATCTCTTTGTCTGTTGGTTTGCTGGATGAAGATACTTCAATGTTGTGTTGTTTATGAATCATCTGAGTTTTTGATACTGAAGGCTGGTGTGTTTGCTCAGAAACTGTAGGAGGAGCATTGTCTTTCACCACTGCATCTGTGTCAATTACCTCAATTGTTTCCACTTCCTCATTTACAGGATTTAATTTTTACTTTTTCTTGTACATCAATTTAAATTTGGTTTCAGTGGTCGTCTCTGTAGTGTATGATCCTTTTATTCTGATTATTTTTGAGTTCCTATCTTCTTCGGCTGGATTCTGTAACACTTGACTAGTATCACCTTGCCTATCTGCCTCTGTCAAAGTGTTCTCCAAACATTCAGACTGATTGGAGTATTTTCCAATGTCTGGTTTTTTCTCATGTACATAAGGAGTTAATTTACATTTAACTCTCAATTTTCTTATTACTACTAAAGGATCATAGTACCACTAACAACTCCGATTAAATTTAAACTCCTGCAAATACTTTTCTTCCTGTGGACCTGCATCCCTACTGTTGCAAATAAAAGGGCCAACTTGATTCTTAATTTTAAATGGTGTCTTCATTTTGGCTGCCAAGAAATTAATTTCATCATAATGAAGGATCTGCCTGATATATTCAAGGAAAAATAACCTCATTAGGAGGTATTTAGGCAGCTTATATGGAAGAATATTTGATCCATAAACCCTAATTTCTATGTGGTTTTGATACAAGTACGAATCTCATGTTCTACTATGCTCTAATAAATGAAGGACCTTTTTAATTTCCTCATTGAATCTTATTTGAGTGTTGATGTTTAGCATGTTGACCATTGGATGGATGAAAGAGTCAATGAAATCTGTGTATGTGAATTCAGTGAAGTCTTTCCTTAATAAGGAATCCAAAAATACAATTGATTGTGGATTACCTTCAACATCAAGTTTATAAAGGTTGATGGAAAATTTCTCAGACTGGATATACAAAAACATATGGGATAGGACTGATGAATACTTGAAAACACCTTCTTTATGCATTTTAACAAGTTATTCATGCATAGTATCAGCAAGGTACTGGGAAAAATTGAAAATGGTAGCAGGAGGCTGACCAGGTGTGAAAGTAGAAAGGAAACCCAAGACTGAAGCATCAACATGCTCATCAGTAAAATAACCCAAAATGAAATACAACATAGTGATGATATGTATGGTTCTCTCAGAAAATATTGTAGATGGGTAAGGAGGATTTGTCTTGGGAGTCTTTACAAATGAAGGAATGAATGTCTGAAATATCTGGAACCTCTTGGGGAAGTCCAGATTCAGGTATAACTCTGTAAGGGCCTCTATAGACAGAGGAGTTTCATATGGTCTAGGTTGGGTCTACAACATTTGGTTAATTGACTCAGTTGTGATGGTCAGAAAAATTTCTTTTTCAGAGGTTATAATGGCTCTCTGATCAGGGAAATAAAAATATTGACAAAGCCTGATGACATCAGGATACTGAAAGGTCTGTGGGACAACATACTTAGGCAAATTGGACTCCCAAATAAAAACTTCATCAACTTGGTCAATAGATTTGTCATGGCTCCAACAGTGGAGCTGAAGAAGGTTAAATTTAGTGACAGGATCACTAATTTTAAAATCTTTATCTGGTAATGGAGTGTGTTCTACATCTACAACAGGAGGTTGCAGGGGGGTTTACAAATATTATTCCTTGAGAAGCCATTGCCTATTAATTTTTATCAATTGATTACTATTTTGACTTAGAAAAATGGATTTCGACCTTTAGGAGCACCTCTGAAAGATAATTATAGTCTGCAGAATGGTTTTAAAATGAAACAAGGGATATCGTATGTTCTACAATACTTCAATTGATCAAATTATACTCTTCTATATTCAAAAACAGTTTCAGGCCTTAGGAATTCTGTAAAAATTCACCTAGCGTATGCATAAATGAAATAGGGAAGAAACATGGGTTTCTTCTTTGGGTCTGCAAAGATTTTAACATGTTATATTACTAATTACTTCCTTTCTGTTTTAGGAACCGGCCTAAGCACTGAGGAATGCCTGGAGAAAATGAGGTTTTTAGCTTGCAGAAGGATTCTGAGGCAACGAAGGTTCTCTGAAGCTCTTCTGATCTTTATAAGGCTTCGGACTGGTTGTGCAGTATATTTAGCAGCAAAGAGTGTTAAATTATGGTTGAATTGGGCTAAATAATAGGTCGACGTCGGTGTATTATCTTTGAAAATAGGTCGGCAATGCTTCTTTTGCACGAACGATAACAGAAAAAATGGTAAAAAGGCTTGGAAAGGGCGGCTATATGGGTTTTTAACCAACATTGATTAACATTGAATGCGTGGGTCATTTCAAATGACAAGTTGGTTTAATAACGAGTGGAAAATATTGCTGGGTGGTTTTCACATTGGCCAAAAGTGGTAGGCGGTAAATTTTTTGAGGATGTGATCGAATTAAATAGTGCCACGTATCCAGGAGCGGGGCTCCGAAAACCACGCATTTCTCAAGGTCTTGTAGTGCTTAAATAAATGGCTATCATGCATGTGACAAGGCTTATCAGTCATCAGATCTAATGGGTATAGATCTAATAGTTGGAAAATAGCAGGGATTGTTGAGGATTTTAAGGCGTGGGGCCTGTGTTAAGTTATGCGAGATATGTAATATATACATTGGTCAGGGTTTAATATATTAACAATGGGGTTAGGGAAAGTGGGACCTTTGTATAGGCCAGGTAATAATAAGTGGGCCCAAATATATATCAAAATGTGGGGAATTTAAACTATAGGTTATATAAAAATAATGGGTTGGGAAATGTATATAAGTGAGGAATTAATATAATACGGGTTTAAAAGGTATATAATGGGAATTAATAAATAAAGTTAGTTAAATATTTATACAATGGAATGTTAATAAGTGCGGGATTTTTTAAATACACTAAGGATAGTGTTAAAACTTAATATCGAGGTGGGTTATTCATAGTGGGGCCCAATATTAATATTTTAAACTTGAAAACTTAGGATAAGTGTATTTTAGGGGGTATTTATGAATGAAATGGAAATTAATCAAGGGATTTTACTTTTCCAAAGGAAAATATGTATTTTAACTTTAGGAAAAGGGATTTTTTGTAGGGGAAAATTAGTAAAGTAAGGGGAAAGAATAAAAATGAAGGGGAAGGGGTATTTTTGCAAGGGAAATGATTTTGAAGGGAAGTTAGTAAATATAAAACGACCAATTTCTGCTATCCATGCCTTGTGAAAACTGCTTTTACCTACCCATCATCTACCCTAACATTTTTTCTTCATTTCTTTGGATTCATTTGAGCTTTTAGACCCTTATTCATTTTTTTTGAACAAAAAACTATCTAATTATAACCTTATTACTTCCAAGGGCTCGGATTAAACTGTTAAGATCCTTATTATTCTCTACCTAACTACTGAGATGTCAAGATTAAACTATTTGGCTAGATATTTATTCTCTATCTATCAGCATGAAATTTAAAGCATGAAAAGTCAAGATTAAGCAGTTTGACCTTCATGGATTGTGGCATTTTTGACAAGCTGCTCACAATCTAATTTTGCAGTAAAAAGTAAAAAGTAGTGGCATTTGAATTTGCGTCACTTTCATGGTCTATTTTTATCTCTTTTTAGTTTGGGGTTCATTTTTTATATTTTTTCTTTCAATCCTTTGATTTTTATTTTAGGACTTTTACCCTCTTTACATTTTTTATTTTTAATATGGGAAATTTTTTTTGCAGAAATAAAAGTATGTACATATTACAAGACTAATCAAATTCAATTCAAAATTATGAATCCTATTATTATAGGACCTTAATAGCGGCTCCACATGGGGAAGGCATTTCCTGGTGAAATGTCAAGAACTTTAAGATCAGTAGCCTTGAACTTTGACTGTGCTTGTCTTGGAACTGTTTTCTGAGCTCTGCATTATTCATACTTATGATATTTTATCTTTCAAAGCTTAGGGACTTCTCTCCAGGCTTTAACTTTGCAATAAAAACATCAAATCCAATTTAAACTTTTCAATGTTATGTACAATGAAGAAAGTAAACAAATTGAACTATTGTTATTCTGGGGAATAGTAATGCTTCAACATTCTACCATTGATATGTCCACCTAGCAGATCTGATCCATCCGACTCCTTCAAAAAGAATGCATTGTTACCTCTATAACCATAAATGACATAGGGACCTTTCCATAGGAAATAAAATTTACCATGTTTACCTTTCTCTTCTCTCCTGGAATCCCACTTAAGAACTTTTTCACCTATGTAAAAATCATCTTTCTTTGTCTTCTTTTCAAATATATTTTTAATCTTATCTTAGACAACTTGTGACTTGAGATATACTTCTTCCCTGGTTTGTTGCAAGTGTATAGTCTGATTTATCCTTCTCTGGATATCATTGGACTCAACCTGCAGTTCTTGGATCATCTTCATCACTGGTACTTCTAAGGAGGATGGAAAATTAGCATCCATCCCATATACAAGCTAATAAGGGGATGTGCCAATGGAATTATTTGTGGTGATTCTATCTTCCCAGAAGGAATTAACTAACATTTTGTTCCAGGTCTTTTTATTGTCTTCTAGTAATTTCTTGATGATATTAACAAGGCTTTTATTGGAGGATTCAACAAGTCCATTACCTTGAGGGTAATAGGAAATGGAATGGCCAAGGTTAATGTGGTATTTGTTACAGAATTCAATCATTTTCTTAGACTTGAAAGTAGTTGCATTATCAGTAATGAGATTTTGAGGGCATCCAAATCTAAACAGTATATTGTTTTCTAAAAATGATATTACGACAGAATTAGTGGCTATTCTAGAAGGAATGGCTTCTATCCACTTATTGAAATAGTCTGTAGTTGTCAAAATACATTTGTGTTGGGATGTGGATGGTGGGTGAATTTCACAAATTAATTCTAGACCCCATTATTGAAAAGGCATTTCTGTGGAGATGGATTTAACGGGTAAAGGTAGTAGCTTTTTCTTCCCTTCAAAGATCTGGAATTTGTGATAGGAGGTCAAATACTTTCTTACATTTGCAAAAAGTGTAGGCCAGTAAAAACCAACCCTTAAGATTTTATCTGCAACTGACTTCCAGAAAAGGTGCCCTCCACAACCACCTGCATGAAACTCTTCCATAAATTTATCAGCTTCATCTTTATGTAAACAATTTAATAAAATGCCACCATGATATTTCCAAAACAGAGCATTATCTATGATACAAAATTTCATTTCCTTTAAATTTAAAAATATATCTTTAGTTCTCTACAATCCAAGAGGAGCTTTGTAAATTTAGTAATACAAATATGATATCTTCATACCATAGTGAATCTGAAAAGGCTCCACTAATCTGTGGAGTCACCATCTCTTCCTGATCATCTAATTGGGCAATAAAATTTATATCTAAAGCATGACAATTTGATTCAGCCATGAGTTTGACTAAACCTTGACCTTTAATGAGTTTGGTGGGCTTAATTTCCATGTCATATTCCAAAATGGTGGCAATCCATTTGTATCTCTTACCATCAGGCCCATTCTGAGTTAGAATGTCCTTCACTACTGAATTTGGAACATAAGAAATGATGTGTGAATACAAGATGTACACTCTAAAGTCTTTGATAGCCTTCACTAAATTTATTTCCTGCTTTTCCATTATTTTATACTTCAGTGTGGAATCTCTTAGTGATTTGCTAAAAAAACAATGGGTTATGCATAGCCCTGATCATTCTTTGGCAATAAAATTGCAGCAATAGTATGTGCTGAAGCAAAAGAAAAAATAATAAAATATTTTTTGAAATCATGACTTATTAGGACTGGGGTTCTTGTAAGGGCTTGTTTGATTGATTCAAAGGATTTTTTGGCCTCTACTGTCCATTTAAGTGCTGAGTCTTTCTTTAACATGTTATTGATTTCTCTAATTAGTTCTGCTAAATTTGAAAAGAATCTTTTGAGAAAAATTATTTTACCTAAGAAAGCATGCAATTCCTTAATATTCCTAGGATGGATTATGTTCAAAACGGCCTCTATTCTAGCTAGTTCTATCCTAATTCCCTCTTTTTATATTATATGTTCTAATAGTTTACCTTCTTCAAGTCCAAAGAGAGTCTTTTTGGGATTCAAAGAAATACCAAATTTCTTGCATTTGATAAACACTTGTCTCAGATGATCTAGATGTTCATTGTAAGTTTTTGAAAATACAGTTACATCATCTAGATAAATCAAAAGAAAATCATGAATTTATTTGAAAAAAGTTGTATCCATAGCTCTCTGGAAAGTGGCTCATGCATTCATTAATCCAAAAGGCATTTTCAAATACATGAAAGTACCCCAAGGAGTAATAAATTTTGTCTTTGGTTGATCTTCTGGCTGAACTAAGATCTGATTATATCCAGAGAATCCATCAAGTAATGAAATCCCAGATGAACCAACCACCCTCTATAAAATATGACCCATCTTGGGGAGAGGGTAGTTATCTTTTAGGGACACCTTATTTAAGTTCCAGAAATCAACACAAAGTCTGATTTTCCCTATTTTCTTCCCGGTAGGAACTAAGTTTAAAACCCAATCATAATATCTGATAGGTGCAATGATCTGAGCTTCATACATTCTCTTTACCTCTTTTTCAATTAAAGGCATTAAAATTGGATTGATCCTTCTAAGCTTCTGTTTGAAAGGTTTTTGATCTTCTTTAATAGGTATTTTGTGTTGTATTATGCTAGTGTCATAATATTTTAAGTCTTCATAACTCCATGCAAATACATCCTGAAATTCCTTAAACATAGCTATGTATTTTAGTTTTTCTTCTTGTGATAAAGCATTGGAAAGTTTGATGAGTTTAGGCTTTTGTTCTGTTCCTATATTACATTCTTCTATATATGATCTTAGTGGTTCCATTTTTGGTTTTCTTGCAACATCATTTGAATCAAAAAAATCTTCTAATAGGGCTAATCCCTTAGGTAAAAAGTTATTCTTAAGGCTTAAAATGTTAGAATCATCATCTGCTAATTCTTCTATTTCTACCTTTTCTAGTTTATCTATTTCTACTTGAGTAAATTTAGTGGGTTTAGTAAAATCTAAATTATTTACATCTATTTCACTGTCTATTTTATCATCTACTGTACAATCTATATCTATGTTACAATTCTGGAATTATCCCTTGGCATTCATGAAGTGATAGATTTGAGTATCCTGTGTGAAAATTTGCCAATATTTTAATTTGTCTAGTATAGTGGGCTTGTGTCTTACCTCTGCTTTATATTGGTGATTTGGCTAAAAAGGCAGATTGCAGGTACTAGCAAAATTTTCTAAATTGTGTGCTTGTATGTTTTTTTTTCTAGGAATTATAGAAAAGTCACATTCAAGGAATTCTTTAATCAAATCTAAAATTGTTTCTCTGTATTGGCTTAATCTAGGGTTATATATAGAATATTATCCTCTAATTTGTTTTACAATTAAGTCAGAGTCTCCCATGATAGAAACACTTTTACCTCCTAAATTTATAACAATCTGCAGTCCTAAGATTAGAGCTTCATACTCTACCATGTTGTTTGTACATTTTAAGTTTAATATAAAGGCATCACCTTCTGAATGATTGGTTTTCATGTTATGAATCCAAACTCCTACTCATGCTCCTAATTTTTTCACTGAGCCATCAAAATCTAGGTGCCACATTGATTCATGAAATATGTTGTCACTATCTGGTTCTTTCTTTTTCTGTTTTAATTTTGTGTTGTTTTCTATACCAGAATCATAATTACATAAAATGAAAGAGTCCAGATCAGTAGGTGTAGAATAAATGGGATAATTTTGAGGTCTTTCTACACTACTGACCATGTACTTCATTAGAGTCCCTCTGTAAAGTTTCTTAGGTTGACCAAATAATGAAATAGTGGCATAAGACATGTCTAATTGTAGAGATCCCTGCAGTTTTGCTCCCCATGAGTGAGATAACAACATTCCATACTTAGGAGGGATATCAGTTACTGCAATATCCATGACTATGCTTTTTCCAGGATTTTGGGCTAAAGTGACACATAAATCTTTGATTAAGCCTAGACATTTCACCTTACTAGAATCAAATGAGAAAAGATATTTATAAGGTCTAGTGATGTCTAAATTCAAAGTTTCCATAATGGCTTTTGGCATTAAATTATGTGAAGCTCCTGAATCTAGCATACCATTATGTAAAATTGATCATGAACCGTCAAGCTAATGTAGAAAGGAGGAACTCCTCCTTCTTGGTGTTTTCCATTTACTTCAGGACCAAATATTAGTTTTGGTTGGTCATCACTTAAATTAACAGAGTCTTCTCCTTCATTCATGTTCAAAGTTTCAGTAATATGTGATTTTTATAAATCATGCTTTACCAATTCTGTCAAAGGAATAGGTATTTTCAGTTTGGCAATTTCAGTTTGGATGTTGAATGGTTCTTGTGTTTTTCCTAAATGAATGACTTCTTCTTTACTAATTGCAGTTTGAGTGTGTTTCTCTTCTTTTTCTATAGTTAGTCTTTATTTTCTATTTGAGTTTCCACTATCTTACTACTTTTTATCTTCTTTTCAGGGACAGTTTGAGCTGCAGTGGTAAATTCGGCAGTTTTGGAAGTTTCAGCAACTATTTTGGCGACAGCTGCTTTTGGATTAGCTGATTGGTGATCAACAGCAAATTTTTTAGGATCAGAAATTGTTGTCTCAAAAACAACATATTTTTTAGGATCATTAGATGTTTGAACATCAATATCTATAATGTCAACAATTTTAGGACTGGGTGCAATTTTTGGACTAGAAATTTTCTAATTAGGATTTGAATTTTTCTGGTTTGAACTAGAGTTTTGTTGGGTTTCCCTAGGGAGAATTTGCAGTACTTTGGTTGTAGGAGCTTCTACTATTTTCTTTGTCTGAGTTTGGGTATATTTCTTATTAGGGGGCTCTAGATTTTTCTTACTCCTAAGGTTATATTGCATGTGAACTTCATTAATGGAAAATTCATAACCTTGCTTATAATCAAAAGACTCTCCAGATTCTAATTTTAATTGTTGTAATTCATATAATTCTTGTTCTTCTTGTGTAAGAAAAATAGTATTATCATCCTTGATTCCCATTATATTAATATGAGTGTCTTCATCATCTTCATTTTGTTGATAACTTTCAGCATATTTATCTTGGAAAGGTGGTCTTATTGTTTGATCAGGTGCTGATTCTCTAGATTTACCAGTGTTGGTGTTTTTTCTAAAATTGGAATTTCTTATTTGAGGGCCTTGTTGTTGATTATCCCACTGTGGTTTCCTTTCCATACTTTCTAGTCTATCCATCATTTTCTCCATGGATTTTTCTAAACTATTTATTTTGCTATCTGGTGTAGATGTTTCCTCTTTTATTGTTACCCTTCTTTCATTTCACATTCTTGCTCTCTTGGGTAACAAATTGGCTTCTACACTAACTGTTATGTTTTTCATTTATTCTAGTGTCTTTGGGTTCCTTTCCCTCAGTTGGTATGACATATCCATATCAAAACCATCAGGAAATTTGAGTAAATCTAGATCTGGTGGGGGTTTAATGTTTACTGGAATAGCATTGTAGATATTATTGAATCTAGTACAATAGTCCTGAACTGACTCATTAGGTCCTCTTTTTATTTGTTCATATTCAGACAAAATTTGTAAAGGATTCTTCTTTTTCTCCCATCTACTGATAAAAAATATATGGAAGGCTTCTAAATTAGCAATACGATTTGCAAGTAAAGCTTTGAACCATTTTTTTACTTCTCCAGCTAAGGATTGGTCAAACAATCTCATTTGGACATCTGATTCATCAATTTCATGCAGTTCAAAATAGTCAATAATTTTGTTAAAATATGATGTTGTGCAGTGTATTGACTGGTTCCATCAAATTGAGGAATTTTTCTTTGATAATCTTGGGGCATGTTATGTAACTGCCCTGGTAGGACCAAAGGAGCATATCTGGCAGCCATGGCTAAGATTCTGGCTGGACTAGGAGGTAAATCTATAGTTCTCATTGATGAGGTTAAGGCACTTATAGATGAGGTTGGGACACTAGAATATGTATTTGGAAATGTGGTTGAAGTGCTTTAAAATGTAACAATATTGCTAGAGGATGAACTTGCAGTATCTAGGCATGGAAATAAAACTCTAGGTTGAAGAGGAAGCTCAGGGATGAAGGATTTCATGGAATGAGGTGTATTGTAAATAATAGATGAGGTGGTACTAAATAAATTTGAATTTACAGATCTAAATAACTGGTAGAAGGCTTAGGGGTATAAGTAGATAAAGCATTCAACTCGACTGAATGTTGAAAATAAGTTTCATCAATTTCCTTAATCAAAGTTGCAGTTAAAGCATCAAGTTTATCATAAACTTCTAGAGCTTTTTTATCTGAATCAAGTGAAACAGTTTCCTTCTAAGTTTCAATAAATGAAATGAAATCGGGATCTATTACACTATTATATATGTCACTTTCTGATTTAGTTTAAACAATATTGCTCAAAAGCTAAATCAAATTCAATGTCTTGTAAACTTGATAATTTATTAGGAAGAGAATTTGCTTTGATCAATGAATTTGTATTAACTAAACTTTCTACTTTTTTGTTTTTCTTTAGAATTCTATCAGGATTATCTACTATTATAGCACATTCTTAGTGAAAAGATAAGTAAAAGTATTTCCCTTAAGATTTATTTAAACACTGAGGACTGGTTAATTCCCTAGTATGGTTGCCAGGATGTTATATCTCCAATAATTCTCAAGGGTTGTTTATATTTTGGTTTAAAGAATATTAGAGGTAACCACAAACCTACTTAGGATCTAGCCTTCCTAATGCTCAGAGAGGGCTCTCTCTATATGATTTATCTTTGTTTATTTTAGTTGATTTTAAGCTAGTTATGTAGGATTACTTGGGATTTTGATTTTGGATTTGGTTTGGTGGTGGAATCACTAGTTCAGGTGGATAGATGTAGGTCTGAATTCTATTTGGAAATTGGATTCAAAGTGTCAAGCAGTAAGAGTATAATCAAGGTTCTAAAGGGAAGTGTTCACAAGGCAATATAGCTGAGTTACTTCATATCCTTAGGCTGATGGTGAAAGTTGTTTCAATTGGGATGAGACAACAATTAAGGTTTCTCAGATCTGGATAATGAGTGAAAAGACAGAGGTCAATCGTAACTAGGGAGCAATTAAGAATTCCCTAATCTGGATATCAGTAGAAAACATGTAAATGGCATAACAGTTCAAAACAAAGTGCTTTTAAACATATTCTGAAATAGAATTCCTGTTATACATTTAGATATAGAAAAAAATTCAAGTATATGTGAAAAATTCAAATAAAAACAAAGAACAATTGAGAATACTTCACTGAAGTGGCCCAACACATGAATCCTGTAATATGATCTCTTTATTGCTCAATCTAGTCTGCTGACTTGAAAATGGTACAAAGAACCCTTAGGTTTCAACTCAGTACAACTATAGAAATGTTTATCAATTCATCCACACTCAATACTTTGAAATGGGAAGTATTTATAAAAAACCTCTTACAAAATATCCTAAAACAAACTTAGGAATTATTCATGGAAAAATAAATATCTTCATACAAGAAGATAGAGAAATTTATCTAACTAATGCAAGTTGTTCCTAATTTTATTGAATTAGTTGTTTGTTGTATTTAATTCGTTGTTGATTTGTCTCTTTTCTATTTCCTCAACGAAGTCTGCAGTAGAGTGTCCTTTACGTTGGCTAGATTTTAACTTTCAACTTTGTTTTGACTTTGGCCTTTTGACTTTCACTTGATACTCTTTAAACTCTGATACTCTTTGACTGTAACTGCTTTGTTACTGTTGTTCTGTTTACCTTTTCCTGAATGTTTTGTTTACCTTTGACTGCTCTGTTTTTACTGCAAACTGTTTTCATAGTAAATCAGCCAACTTTTCCCAAAAAAATTCTTCCGGTAATTTGATCTTCACCATCCTTTTGAATATTTCATCTACCTCTGTATATTTTGAAAAAGTAGGCTTGTTGATAAATAGGTGTTCTACCTCATGTTGCAGGTAAAAAATATTTTCAAAACTCTTGTAGAGAACTTTCCCTATTGGAATTCCTTGTGAAGAAGGAAGGTTAGCTTGATCCTTGTCCACTTCTCTCATTTTCTTATCATAATCCTCTTGCTTCATTAACCTATCATTTATAACCAGAGGATTTGGAAGGCCTTTGTGCCTTAGAATTTCAAACTTCATCATAAATCTAGTTATGCCAAGCTCCATGTTTTGGCATTTTTCTTCAAGTTGAATCATTAAATTCCTCTTTGAAATCACCTTCCTGACTTCAAGAATGGTATCTGTAATGTCACTAATTCCAATTTCTTCTAGTTCATCCTTATTCTTAGAATTAATGAATTTGATGATTTCATTTTCCTATTGATTCTTGCCAAGTTCTTCTTTGATCTTTTGGATGGCTTCACCTGCTGCTTTGATGAGATATTTTTTTTCATAAATAACCTGGATTGATGGCCAAATATTATTGACATATTCAATGATATTGGCCCATATTTGTTTCTTAGCTTGTGTCATTGGTTCTTTTAGAGTTAAATCTTTCTCTAATTTCTTCAATTTCTCTGTTAATCTGTTTGCTTTCTGTTATTTTATTCTTGTGCATAATCTATGCAAGTTTATTTTCATCCTCCAAACTTTTCAATTGTTCTTTAAGTTTGTTGATTTCATTTCTCTGAATAGACATTTCCTGCATTGCTTTAACTAACTTACTTGCTTCATCATTTGGTTGTGTTGTTGATGTAGATGACTCTGTTGCTGAAGTAGTTGAGGTGACAGGAAGTGCTCTAGCCATTGGGACTGTAGGGGGCAATGATTCTGCTAATTTGGAAGGGACAACAGTAGTGACTACAAGAATGACAGTGACAAGAACTTCTTCAAATCTGGCCTTTTTCTCCTAGACCAACTTGTACATTTCATTTTCCATTTCTTTTATTTGGGCAGTCAATTGAAGAATGAGATTCATCATCTCATCTTTCTGGTTTACATCCTGTAATACTTCCTTTTCCTGAATATGTTTAGTACGAGGCAGTTTTAGTTGCTTCCTTAATGCAGCAATGCCTGCATTCTTCTTTTTTATCAATTCATCTACAACTTTTACATTTGTTGGATCATATCCTACTTCAATAACCAAATATTCCACTGATTTGATTTTGTTATCCTTAGCCTGTGAGGATGCCTTTTCTAATTTGAGCTAATATTTGACTCCCAAGAGTGTTTTGTAGCTTTTGTACATTCATGGCTTTGTTTTTCATGGCTGAATAAATAATTTCACCAGCTTTCTTGTGAAATTCTATCTGGTCAGTTGGATGAAGATCTTCTGCTTGAACTTCATATGATGTCTTTTTATAATCAACTGATGAATTGGGATGCCTAAATTTTGGCTGTAGGAAGGTCCTATACATCTTCCTGGTCTTATAATCAAATGCAGAAAGCAATCTACTTTGGTAACTGGGTGAATGCTTCCAATATTATGTGTATGTATCAGCCTTTAAGCCCTCATTTCTGATATTTATCTCTTTTCATTTCCGCATAATATCCATCTCTTTGTCTGTTGGTTTGCTGGATGAAGATACTTCAATGATGTGATGTTTCTGAATCATCTAAGTTTTTGATACTGAAGGCTGGTGTGTTTCTTCAGAAACTACAGGAGGAGGATTATCTTTCACCACTGCATCTGTGTCAATTACCTCAATTGTTTCCACTTCCTCATTTACAAGATCAAGTTTTGACTTTTTCTTGTACATCAATTTAAATTTAGTTTCAATGGTAGTCTCTGCAGTGTATGATCCTTTTTCTCTGATTATTTTTTAGTTCATATATTCTTGGGTTGGAGTCTGTAAGACTTAACTAGTATCACCTTTCTTATCTGCCCCTGTCAAAGTGTTTTGCAACCATTAAGACAAATTGGAGTATTTTTCAATGTATGTTTTTTCTCATGTACATAAGGAGTTAATTTACATATAACTCTCAATTTTCTCATTACTGTTAAAGGATCATAGTACCACTGAAAACTCTGATTGATTTTAAACTCCTGCAAATACTTTTTGCCTCTGGACCTGCATCTCTACTATTGCAAATAAAAGGGCCAACTTGATTCTTAATTTTAAACTGTGTCTTCTTTTTGGCTGGCAAGAAATTAATTGCATCAGCATTAAGTATCTACCTGATATATTCAAGTGAAAATAACCTCTTTGGGAGGTATTTGGGCAGCTTATATGGAAGAATATTTGATATATAAACCCTAATTTTTGTGTGGTTTTGATACAAGTACTAATCTCCTATCCTATTGTGCTCTGATAATTGCAGGACCTTTTTAATTTCCTCACTGACTCTTAGTTGAGTGATGTTGTTCAGCATGTTGACCATTGGATAGATGAAAGAGTCAATGAAATCTATGTCTGTGAATTCAGTGGAGTCTTTCCTTAATAAGGAAGTCCAAAATATAATTGACTGTGGATTACCTTCAACATCAAGTTTCTGAAGGTTGATGGAAAATTTCTCAGACTGGATATACAAAAACATATGGAATAGGACTGATGAATACTTGAAAACACCTTCTTCACGCATTTTAACAAGTTTTCCATCAATAGTATCAACAAGGTGCTGGGAAAAATTGAAAATGGTAGCAGGAGGCTGACCAGGTTTGAAAGTAGATAGGAAACCCAAGACTAAAGCATCAACATGCTCATCAGTAAAATAACCCCAAATGTAAGACACCATAGTGATGATATGTCTGGTTCTCTCAGAAAATATTGCAGATGGGTAAGGAGGATTTGTCTTGGGAGTCTCTACAGATGAAGGAATGAATGTCTGAAATATCTAGAACCTCTTGGGGAAGTCCAGATTCAGGTATAACTATGTAAGGGCCTCTATAGATAGAGGAGTTTCATTTGGTCTAGGTTGGATCTGCAACATTTGGTTAATTGACTCAGCTATGATGGTGAGCAGAATTTTTTCATCAAGGGTTATAATGGCTCTCTGATCAAGGAAATAACAAGATTGACAAATTATGATGGCCTCAAGACACTGAAAGGTCTGTGGGACAACATACTTAGGAAAATTAGACTCCCAGATAAAAACTTCATCAGCTTGGTCAATAGATTTGTCATGGCTCCAACAGTGGATCTCAAGAAGGTTAAATTCAGTGATAGGGTCACTAATTTTAAAATCTTTATCTACTAATGGAGTGTGTTCTACATATACAACAGGAGGTTCCAGGGTGTTTACAGATACTATTCCTTGAGAAGCCATTGCTTATTAATTTTTATCAATTGATTACTCTTTTGACTTAGAAAAACAGATTTAGGCCTTTAGGAGCACCTCTGAAAGATAATTACAGTCTGTAGAATGGTTTTAAAATGAAACAAGGGCTATCCTCTATTCTACAATACTTCAATTGATCAAATTATACTCTTCTGTGTTCAAAAATAGTCTTACGCCTTGGGAATTCTATAAAAATATGCATAGGGTATGCAGAAAAGGAATAGGGAAGCAACAAGGGTTTCTTCTCTGGGTCTGAAAAGCTTTTAACAGGTTTGATTACTAATTACTTCCTTTCTATTTTAGGAATAGGCCTAAGCGCTGACGAATACCTAGAGAAAATGAGTATTTTAGTTTGCAGAAGGATTCTAAGGCAGCGAAGGTTCTCTGAAGCTCTTTTGGTCTTTATAAGGCTTCAAACTGGTTGTGTAGTGTCTTTAGTAGCAAAGAGTGTTGAATTATGGTTGAATTGGGCTAAATAATAGGTCGACATCAATGTATTAGCTTTGAAAATAGGTCGGTAATGCTTCTTCTGCACGAACAATAATAGAAAAAATGGTAAAAAGGCTTGGAAAGGGCCGCTATATGGGTTTTTAACCAAGAATGATTAACATTGAATGCGGGGGCCATTTCAAATGATAGGTTGGTTTGATAACGGGTGGAAAATACTTTTGGGTGGTTTTCGCATTGGTTGAAAGTGGTAGGTAGTAATTTTTTTGAGGATGCGATCGAATCAAATAGCACCATGTAGCCATGAGTGGCACTCTGAAAACCACGCATTTCACAAGGTATTTTAGTGGTTAAATAAATGGCTATCGGGCATGTGACAAGGCTTATCAATCATCGGATTTGATGGGTATAGATCTGACAATTGGCAAATAGTAGGGATTGTCGGGGATTTTAATAGGCATGGGGCTCGTGTTAAGTTATGCGGGATATGTAATATATACATTGGTCGGGGTTTAATATATTACCAATGGGGTTAGGGAAAGTGGGACCTTTATATAGGCGAGGTAATAATAAGTGGGCCCAAATATATATCAAAATGTGGGGAATTTAAACTATAGGTTATATAAAAATAATGGGTTGGGAAATGTATATAAGTGAGGAATTAATATAATACGGGTTTAAAAGGTATATAATGGGAATTAATAAATAAAGTTAGTTAAATGTTTATACAATGAAATGTTAATAAGTGAGGGATTTTACACTAAGATAAACAAGGATGAAAACGAAGCTCTGGATCGAAGCCTCCCCTATGGAATCCTAGGGTTTCTACAACCCTGCAACAGGAGTCGTCAGGGCTCTTCTATGCTCTCATGTTGGCATCACACGACCCTCAAAGCTCTCCATATCCACCTAATTCTACACTCTGCTAATGGTAGCCCTAATGTGAGGGGCGAGCTCCCCTCCCCCTCCTGAAAATTCCACTTCTCACGCCGCCAATACGTTTTTGAATGAACAAAACCGCCTTCTGACTTCGCAGGGCTTTAAGTTGATCCAAACTCTAAACAAAATGACAAACAAAAGAGCCAAAATGCCAATACAGAGCAGAAGAAAGCATCCTTTTCCACATGCATACCAATAGAAGTTGACCACCCGAAAATTGACCTTCCTGGACATCGCATCAATGCAAATATTTAGTATATGAAGGACCATGCCCTCATTGGTAAATTTATAGGCTTTTGGCCTACTGAGAAGGCTCTCCAGGGCTGGATCGCTTCGAAATTGAAACCAAAGGGGCATGCCACTCTGAAACTTGGACCAAAGGGCTTGTTCAATTCCATTTTCAACTGCATCGAGGAAAAAAATCGTATCTTGGATGGTGGCCCTTACTATTTTAACTTCGCATGCTTATACCTGAGAGATTGAGTTGAAAGGTTCAACCCAGACAAGGAGGACTTTAACTGGGCACCATTCTGGATTATAATTTATTCATTGACACTGGAATACTGGGATGATGAATCCTTAAAAGACATTGGAAATGGACTGGGAGAGTTCATCAAGGTTGCCGAAGAAACCAAACTCAGACGATACACTTCATATGCCAAGATCTGCAACTACATGCACCTATCTAAAGCCCTAATAGATTTGGTAAGTATCTTTCATGATGAGCATGTCCCTTTTTGATGCCGAAAATGCCATGAGCATGTCCCTTTTCGATGTCGAAAATGCCATGAGCATGGCCATTTATTTATGGATTGCCCCTTAAATCAGCCTCCTCAACCTACCCCTGGCCCTGAAAATATTGATGCTGAAGGCTTCACCAAAGTCCCCAACTACAGAAAGCACTCAAAGAAATCTAATGACATCTCCAAAGTCTCCCCTACCCCTCCTACCAACAAGAGCTTTGATATCCTTCTGAACCAACTGATCCTAGAAGGGGAATCCTCACGTCCCTCATCTGAAACCCCCAAAAATTCCTTTCCCGATCCCTCTATCACTCCTCTGCTCATCCCCACCCCCCCTCTCCCTCACTCTGACTTGAAGGGATCCACCCCTCAACCCAGTAAATACAAGGCCATGGTCATTTGGAATCCCAATCTAATGGAGATCGATGGCAACACTCAACCGGCTTCTCAGAAAGAAGAATCTAAGGAAGAAATGAATTAGCCTACCCAGATCAAAGAAGAACCAGAGAGTATCGATCTAGGTGATCTGGACATCTTATCTCTGGAGATGGCATGCAAACATAATGAATATGGCAAGATACCCCTCAGGCAGATCGAAAGCCTAGAATTAGTACTCTTTTGGGCACAACAATGCAACTCTCTGGGTATTCAAGCAGGAAGCCCTTGGGATGGAAAAAAGATCATAAAAGAGTCAAAGAAAAGAGGACGATGAACAGATCTATAAAGAACTATCATTGTGGGAGAAATTCTTGTCGAATCTGGGAGATACCCCAAGCTGACCAAGTTATTTCGGTCGGTATCCCATAGTTCTCAATGAAGCTCACCTCATGGAACATTCGAGGGCTCAACAGCCCCGCCAAGCACCAAATGATCAAGAACATGAAAAAGCAATACAGACCAACTGTATTCTTCATACATGAAACCAAATGTACAAGTACTACCCTCAACTCCATCATCACCAAGTTATGGTATGGATGCAGCACTACAGTAGTTGATGCCTCTGGTGCCTCAGGTGGTTTAGCCATAGCTCAGGACCCTCGGCTCATCTCCCTTTCTGAAATTCACGCTTCTCATAATTTCATTCAAGCTTCCTTTCACTTGGTAGGCTCCAACATACATGGACAACTCACCAATGTGTACTTCCCTCAAGCCCCTCTTTAAAAAATATCCCTTCTCAACACCTTGGTCATCCTTAACTCTTCCAGGTGCCATCCTCTTTGGATCATTGGAGGTGACTTCAACATGATCACTAAACTTGAGCCAAAAAAAGGAGGATGACCCAAGCTTGAGATGGATAGTCTCAGCTTCAAAGATTTCATTATAAGAAACTGGTTGATTGATCTTCCCTTCTCTAATGGGATGCACACTTGGAACAATAGTAGATCTGGCTCACAACAGATAGCCTCAAGATTGAACCACTTCCTCATTTCAGACAATGCAATCCATCTGGGAGGCGACATCCATTCCTCCATACTTCCATCTTCTGGTTCAAATCACTGGCCAATCATCTTGTAGTGGTTGCGTCTAGGAGCTACTAAAAATCGGCCATTCCGTTTTGAACCTTTCTGGTTTTCTCATTCGGACTTCAAAGACTTGGTCACCACTTGGTGGAGCGGTTTCACTCCACCTGTTGGCTCCAAAATGTATCAATTTCAACAAAAACTTAAGAATATCAAATACTCTCTCAAGAAATGGAATCATTCCACCTTTGCGAACAACTTTCAGCATCTGAAGGAACTAGAGCAGCAAATTTCTGAGCTACAGCTGCGCATCATTAAAGAGGGTAGATCATATTCTCTAGCATCCCAAGAAAAGATCCTCCTCACTAAACTGGATGAGCGACGACTGCAAGAGGAAATACTATGGAAACAAAATTCAAGGATTCGTTGGTGTTGAGTCACGAAATGGGTATGTATTTACTGTTGAATTCACCATTGTTTTCCATAATTCTTATCTCTTTCATATCCTAATATCCTAATATGCTAGAACTATTAAGGATAATGAAGGAATCATGTGCTGCTATGGTTTAAATAACTTATATATTTCTTTATACAGGGAAATGGTAAGGGACGATTGTTGTTCCCTAACGTTGGAACAAAGGAACCCGACAAAACAGAATTAGAACAGCAGAATCCGACCAATGGAGAAAGAAGTGTGTCGGTTACAGCCAGAGTTAAGAATACATGAAGAATATCAGAGCGAGATATGTCTTAAGTTAGGAATTGGTTACGAATCCCTCAGGATTGGAGATCCTGAGGGATCGTATTTACGGTTTAATTTTTATCTTCGCTTGACTATAAAAGCAAGTGATGATAGAAAGTATGGGATGGATCTCTGTTATTTTCTAATTTGTAAAACATAATTACCGACTGTGTTTTGGAGAGCACGACTTATTGTATTGTTACTTCAGTTCAATGATTAATACATAATTGATTTTCTGTTCTCTCACCGTATTTGAAGTAACGTAGCAGTACCTGCTAGTGGCTAAGGGCCCGGCCTCTGGTGGAGTTTTGCTGCTTCCTTGTATCATGTTCTGATATTTCCTAGCACTTAATCAGTTTGATAATTTCTTGCCCGTGTGAATCTATTTTATTTAAGTTGTTCCTTATTTCTTGATTTACATTCTGTTCATTTTTTGCATTACTATTGGACTGATTACATTCTGCTTGTGATTCATATTGTTATGCTTTGTGAGATTCCTTAAATAAGCGCATTATATTCTGCAAGAGTTTGATTACTGCTTTCGGACTCTCAGAATGATATTACCCTTGTCTTGATTTCATTTCACAATAGATTTAATAGAATTTAGATTTAATCAGCTAAAGTAGAGGTGAGTTATTGCTACTGTGCTCTCAGTTAATCATATTGTTATCTGGATTGATGTAATATTTGATTTCAATAGAAGACCACACTTTGATGTTTCTCTAATAATTTCCATTAGAGTCTGGTAGATATTCTCATTTACATTTGTCTTAAGATCTATGCTATAAACCATTACTTTTTAAATAATAGCAGCCACATACTTTTTACACTCTCGAAAGTAGAGGACTTACCCGGATTGATGATTAATGTGAGATAATTAGGAGTTTTAAGAAGCACCTTTTATCAGTCAACAGTTGGCTCAAAGAAGGGGAGAAGAATACCAAATTCTTCCATCGCTCCACCATTCAGCGATGAATGCATAAACATATTTCCATTCTCAACAACAGTCAAGGGGATCAGTTAGAAGAACATGAGGATATAGAAAAAGAACTCCTCAATGAATTCAACCATATCTTTCAGGAACCTCCGAGATGTCGGCAGCAAGAAATCAAAAATATCACTCAGCACATCCCCAAGCTTATCACTGAGGAATACAATGAAATGTTACTGAAACCAGTCTCCCTTGAAGAAGTTGAATAGGTTATGGCTCATCTCAAAGATGGTAAGGCTCCTGGTCCTGACGGCTTCACCTCAAAAATTTTCCACTTCTTCTGGGAAAACATCAAATTGGAGGTCTGGGACTTGGTAGAGGAATCTAGAATTATGCATTGGATCCTCCCTTAACTCAATGCAACCTTTCTAGCCCCCATCCCTAAAGAAGATCACTCAGTCACTCCATAAAAGTATAGACCAATCAACTTGTGCAAAGTCATCTATAAGCTAATCTCCAAAGTAATCGCCAATAGGCTCAAACCTCTTCTCCCTATGCTCATCTCTCTAGAATAGACAGGCTATGGGGAAGGATGACAAATTATAGACGGGATCATTCTCACCCATGAATTCATTCATTCTCTGAAGCATCTGAAGAAAGTAGGTATGCTCTTAAAAATAGACCTCTCCAAATATTTTGACAAACTAAGCTGGGACTACATCAACCAGATACTCTTAGCCTTTGGCTTCAGCCCCACCTAGACTCACTAGATCATGAGCCTCATCTCCTCCCCTTTTTTTTCCATTCTAATCAATGGGGCTCCTTCTCCCCCTTTCACCCCCTCCCAAGTTATTCGTCAGGGAGACCCTCTCTCGCCCTTCCTCTTCGTCCTCATGGAAGAAGGATTGGGTTGTCTCATCCAACATGCAGTCTCTACCCATGCTCTTTGAGGTATCTCTATCCATGAAAATCATCCCATCACTCATCAAAAGTTTGTGGATGATAATATGTTGTTCGGTCACCCCTCAATTCAAGAAGCCAACACCTTCAAGTCTCTGTTGGACACCTTTTCTGAAGCCTCGGGCACCACCATCAATGCAGCTAAATCTCAAATATTCTTTTTCAATACCCTATCCATAGCTCAATGCAACATTTCCAGACTTCTTGGCTTCTCCATAGCCATTTTTCCCTCTAAATACCTTGGAGCTCCTGTCATTGATTTAGCGATCAAGTACTCCTCATGGAAAGATATTTTGGACAAATTAGAGGCTCGTTTGTCATCCTAGACCTAAATATTGCTCAACATCGCCAGAAAACTGGTCCTGATCAAAGTTGTCCTCCAATCCATGCCCCTTTACCTCTTTTCTGTGTGAGCGGTGCCAAAATGCATTCTAAAAAATATCAGAAATTTGCAACGTAATTTCCTTTGGGGAACTTCTGGATTAAATAAAAAATGGGCATTGGTGAAATGGTCAGTTGTGTGCACTCCAAAACTAGATGGAGGACTGGGGTTGAGGGATCCAAACCACAGTAACGCGGTCATGGGAGAACGCATTTGGTGGAATTGGTTGTCCAAGCCTCACACTCACTGGGCCCATTTATGGACTGCCAAATATGCCAACAATAGACCTCCCGCAGATCTTATTCGTCTTATTTCTAAGGACTCTGTAACTATCATCTGGAACGTTTCCAAGAAACACAGGGCTATCATCCAAGAACATAGTTTCTGGGAGATCAGATCAGGATGCTCTGCTCGCTTCTGGGAGAACTCGTGGCAGCAATTGCCCAAATTGGTGGACTTCTTCCAAAGACCAGATGGCAATAATTTCTACAAGCTCAAGTGAATAATTAGGTTAATCTCTTCTGGAAACCCCTTCCTATCTTGGGCTACCGTCAATGGATCCCTACTGCTCAATGGTAGGAGAACTGGTAGGAAGAATTATACGATGAGATTGACAAAGAGCTAAGCAAAAGAAAGATCATATGCTCAGAAGGTCCGGATATACTTTGATGGGGTGATACTCCTCAACATACTTTCTCCACCCGAGAAGCTTACCACTTGCTCTTCTTTATAACTCAGGAACCCCAGGATATGATCTGGACTCAAATTTGGAGACCAGGCAGCTGGCCCAAAATCTCCACCTTTCTTTGGCTACTCAGCAAGAAAAGGATTCTCACCTAGGACAATATCCTCAAGAGGGGCTTCATATGCCCTTCAAGATGTCCCAATTTCCTTGAAGCATGCTGAAACTATCTCTCATCTAATGGATACATGCACCCTAGCCAACAACTTATGGGGCAATATAGCCATCAGATGTAGAAGATCTAGCAGAATCAAAGGTGACATTGCTAATACTATTATAAATTGGCCTATTAACCCTTTCAACAGCAAGTTTCTCAACACTCTTTGGACCCTTCTTCATGGGCTCCTTCTATGGTCAGTCTGGAAGGAAAGGGACAGGCGTATCTTCAAAAATCAAATCACTCCTTTGGATACCATACGAACCAATTTGTGCATCAACCTTCAAGATACTCTAGCCTTGCATCATTGGCAAGACTCGAACATTCCAAATCAGCCTCCAGAAAGCATCATCTGGGAAAATTGGCACCTTTCCATCCCCAATTACCCTTTGAGTACCCGCTCCCCCTCAAACCATCCAGATTCGCCCAACTCTTGGATTCCCCCTACACATGGATTGATCAAGATGAATTTTGATGGAGCCTCTAAAGGAAATCCTGGGGTAGCTGGTTTTGGTGGTATATTCAGAGACTCAGCAGGGACCCCCCTTGGCATATTTTTTGGCTCAATAGGCTGGGACTTAAACAATTCTGCAAAATTGCAAGGCATATTGCAGGGGCTCTATCTCGCTCAGGGGCACAATTTTTTCCCTTTAGAAGTGGAAGGAGACTCTCAAATTATCATCAATGCGACCACTCACCTCCTCTTGGGAGCCTCTGCCTCCAAGTTATCCAAGAGTTGGTGTCTTGCAGCGAGGTTTGAAAAAATTGAACAATGGCTTCAAACTCAACGGGCAATCTCTTTTAAGCATGTCAAATGCTCAGCCAATAAGGTAGCGGATATCCTATCCAACAAAGGAGTCAAGCAAGATCTTTCTCTTTTTCCTGGCCCTCTCTCTAGTACCAATGATGCTTCTCTCATTTAAGAATGCATGCAACTGGTGCAAAATGAAGCTATGCCCCTGGATGTGGTTGTTTAAACTGGGACACGAGGTGGCAGCTCCACTTTGTGGCGCATGGCCTAGCCACATGGCCAAGCATGGAGCCTGTCCTGCAACCCTTAAATTCTCCAGTTTCTCGCCTCAATTTGAAATTATTGCCTCTTCCCTTTTCCTTAATGCATGTCTAGTTTGTAGCCCTGAGCTATACTTCATGGCGTCGCTCCCTCCTTTGTTGTCATTCTCTTCCTACCGCCTTTGATTCTCAATTTTCTCTACTCCGAGTTCCCCTTCACCCTCCGAGACGCACTGTGACCTTCATCTTCTATTAGCTTCAACGCCTCATCACTCATGTCGTCCTAATGTCTTTCCACCTCTGCACGCCAACCTCAATGCTCACTCGACCTCAACGCCTCCACAAGCTAGCCTCCCTTATGTTCATTCTTGCTCAAGCATGCTGCAAAGGCATAGAATGCATTGCTGTCATGGTCGAGGTGGGGGCTATTCCTCATGCCTGCCCATCTCAATTCACTCAGACAGTCGCTTCCCGCCTCCTAAAGACAATTCGTCTCATTTCCATTATGATTTCTCCCTGGACAGACCTCAAGTTACAGCCACCATCACTGTCAGCTTTCAAGAGACGCCTTCGAGCTCTGTTGGGTCAGGTTCTTTAAAAGGTCCCAAGAAATCTACAATTTCTCTAGCACCCCCTTAGCACTCTCGAAAATCTGAAGCTCTGCCAGTCAAACCTGGAGTGCACTCCTCTAGCAGTGAAGGCAGCGAAAGCGGTAGTCCAGAACACTCAATGGATGAGAAGAGGAAAGGTAGTGGCAACCTGGTGTGCACCGCTACCACGCCTGAACCTAATGCACAACACTCGAAGAAAGACAAGGATTCTTCTGATTATTACAGGTGTCTTATCATTGAAGAGCCTCCGCAACAGCCTCATGACACATAGCATGACATGCATCCACAGTAATGAGAGGTTTTGTCTCCCTGTTTTGTTTAATTTCTCTGATATCATGTATTTCCTGAACAATTTGGCAAACTCTCGGTCTTTTCTGGTTATTGTTGGTTTCCCTACTAAGGGCAGCGATTTTTGGACTGGTTTCCCCATCTGGGGTGGTCATATTTTTTTCTTTTTGAACTCTTCTCCCTCTGGAATTGGCTAGCATAGCAATTTCGGAGGCAAGATTCAACCTATATACTATGTTTATATTAATAGAATAGTCTTATTTAGAAAGAAAAAAAAAGTGCAGGATTTTTAAAATACACTAAGGATAGTGTTAACACTTAATATCAGGGTGGGTTTTTCATAGTGGGGCCCAATATTAATATTTTAAACTTGAAAACTTAGGATAAGTGTATTTTAGGGGGTATTTATGAATGAAATGGAAATTAATCAAGGGATTTTACTTTTCCAAAGGAAAATATGTATTTTAACTTTATGAAAAGGGATTTTTTGTAGGGGAATAATAGTGAAGTAAGGGGAAAGAATAAAAATGAAGGGGAAGGAGTATTTTTACAAGGGAAATTATTTTTAAGGGAAATTAGTAAATATGAAATAACCAATTTCTACTATCCATGCCTTGTGGAAACTTATTTTACCTACCCATCATCTACCCTAACATTTTTTCTTCATTTCTTTGGGTTCATTTGATCTTGCAGACCCTTATTCATTTTTATTTTAACAAAAAACTATCTAATTCTAACCTTATTACTTCCAAGGGCTCAGATTAAACTGTTGAGCTCCTTATTATTCTCTACCTAACTACTGATCTGCCATGATTAAACTGTTTGATTAAATCTTTATTCTCTATCTATCAGCATGAAATTTAAAGCATGAAAAGTCAAGATTAAGCAGTTCGACCTTCATGGATTGTGGCATTTTTGACAAGCTGCACACAATCTTATTTTGCAGTAAAAAGTAAAAAGTAGTGACATTTGAATTTGCATCACTTTCATGATCTATTTTTTTCTCTTTTTTTGTTTGGGGTTCATTTTTTATATTATTTTTGATATTTTTTCTTTCAGTCCTTTGATTTTTCTTTTAGGACTTTTACCCTATTTACATTTTTAATTTTTAATATGGGAAAAAAAATTTGCAGAAAGAAAAGTATGTACATATTACAAGACTAATCAAAGTCAATTCAAAATTATGAATCCTATTATTATAGGACCCTAACACATCACTTCATCTTTAAGATAAAACTATAAGGTTCAAGTAATGAAATATCACATCGAGCATCAACAAGAAGTTCTCCAACTCTTAAAGGATAACCTAAATTTGGCACAAAATCAAATGAAACAACAGGAAAATCAACATCACAGCGAGAGAAGTTTTGATGTAGGAGACTGGGTATTTTTACAGCTACAACCATACAAAAAAATGTCCCTCAAGCAAGCTAAGAAGGATACTAAATTATCGCCAAAGTACTATCGTCCTTACAAGGTGTTGCAAAATACTGGTACTATAGCATACAAATTGGAGCTTCCTACTTCGTCGTGAGTGCATCTAGTTTTCCATGTTTCATGCTTAAAGAAGGTTATAGGTGAAAAAATTCCAGTTCAAAAAATATTGCCAGAACTTGATGAGGATGGAAAAATCATATTGGAACCTGAAGCAGTCACGAAAATAAGCACTCGACAACTACGAAATCAATCAATTTCAAAGTATCTCATCAAGTGGAAGAACTTACCCACTGGAGATTCTACATGGGAGGATGATAATTTTATACACAAACCCCCAGAGCTACTCAAGCATTGAGGACAACTCTTTTTTGAAGGAGAGGGGCATGTTAGGTCCCGATATTACTAGTGTAGTCCCTTATTGTTGTTAGTGTAGCCCCCTTATTGTTATTGTTACACCCATGTAACCCCAATATTGTTATTATTGTGCCCTTACATTATTATTGTTAGGTAGGCTAGGATTATATTGTGACCCCATGGACTCTTATATATAGAAGGAGGTTCTTTCATTTGTATCATCCAAGAATTATTCATTTATTTAATGTAAAGGAGGTTGCCCCCTCGAAGTGGCTTATTTCTAGGGTGTTGATCTCTCTTTTCTTCTATTTTGGGCATTGGTTTCATAAAATAATCCCTCAAGGTAAAACACATAGCCATTTTTTCTAGCCATTCCTATGGATTTTTTCCATTCATAGATCCCAAAAATTCCATAATTTTTACCTTATCCAAATCTTGATGTGCATCAGTTCTTGCAAGGTTTTGGGACCCGTCATTTTGCGTAACAAGTTCTCCCTATTCCCATTCCAGATGAGTTATTAATTCCTATGACATGTGTTGGAATGATCTCATTAAATTCAAAACTGCTTTAGTAGGTATATGCTCTTGTGTTGCAGTGAACTCTCCATCATTGGCTGGAGTGAAAGGGGTTAATTTTTGTGGCGGCACCATGTTGTGCCCTCTAGGATTCCCACTCCTTCCCACACCTCTTCTAGCCTTCATACATGTTCCAACAATACCAATTTACATTAATCCAATTTAACTAATAAAATAATCTTGGAAAGTTTCGGTGATTATTCAACCTAACCACTAAAGTCCCTTGATTGAGACATTGGTCTCTCACAAGATTTAATCACTCGATTATTCGGTATTCACCTAGAAATTTCTTAAAAGGTTAATTAATTATCCTATTTAAAATTTATATCTTTTTTTGGACTATATATATATATATATATATATATATATATATATATATATCAATTCACTTCAATACTAAGCATTACTACCATGCTAATATCTAATTTCACATAGTAAATGAGTTATTTAGTGGTTATGCATATGAATATGAATTTTATTTAGGAATTTACATATCATAAGGTATGACTCCTTAAATATCCACTTAATAATTATAATATGTAATAACATCCAAAATATTTATGTGAGGCATAAATTGTGTTAATAACGCTTTCTATATAGCATGATAAATTCAATGATATGCATGTAAAACTATATATATATATATATATATATCATTAGGATTTAAGTCACATATCTATGATGGTAGGGCGCATATCACAACAATACAATAGAAAGGTCATTACTACAAAATTCCTTGTAATAAGTATAGATCTCATGTAACAAGTTATATCATTTATAATATGATTTTAATTCATTCCCTATCTCTCAATTTGAAATTTATATGAGTATAAATATCTCATTTATGTACTCTTATCTCATTAAAAGGAATCAGATATCCTTATCACATAACCAACTCACTATACAAGTAGAAGTTCTCTAATTATATAACATTGTCATATATATATATCACCATCACTTACAATTGGTGGTTACCTCATTTCATTTAAATTATTTTATTTTATTTTATCATCCAAATTAATGGAGAAATACCAACTTGAATCAGATTTATGCATGATAATGAGATTAGTAAAAATGCACATCATTCATTGGACCCATTAACCTAAGCCCTAGGGTGATTAGATCTGATGATATTTAAATCGAATACTACATGAAACTCACAATAGTGGTCCAAGTACACGATACTACATGAGATGTCATTTCCCTCATGGAAGTGATCACCCCAACTACTTTCCCTCTCCAGATTGAGTGGAAAGTAGCTAAATAACCTTTATGGGAGAGAGAAGTTGGTAAAGGGATAATGGGAAACCAAGAAACCAATCAAGGTGCTACATTGTGAGACATACCGAATGCATAATTTTTCTTGGGTAAATAGCAAGTAGAGAAAAAAGAGAAAGTAGAAAAAATATAGGGTGATATGGATAATTAAAGTACATAAATAAATCATCATAAGGTTTAGATTACCATGGACAATATGACACTCCAATTTACAGAAGGTAAAAAGGGTCCATAGGTCCCAGAGGATGAACCTAGTATCTAATACCAAGTGTAGGGATGTTTCCTACATATAACACACATATACACACACACATTTAATTTTTAAATTTATAAACCAAAAAAAACATGGGATAAAATCACACAAAATATTATCAGCAAGGTGCCATTCTCACATTTTTATTAGCAAATAGGTTATGCATGCTAAGTTATCAAATTAAAAAGTAATAAGAAAATGAAGGTTTCATTTTAAAAATAGCTATCCATTGAATAATGACAACCAACATGAGAATCATATAATAATTAAAGGAACACATACCAACATTCCATAATTTTACAAATATACATTGTATCCTTAACTTTTACAATATGATGTTTATTTACAACAAATAAGCATGTAGGAGAACTTTTCAAAAACCAATGATTCTATGCATCAAGGGAAATTGAGCCTTGAGCTTAGGTATATTGATCCTTGTGCTTCCTTTATGTAGTCATTGCACATGTGTGGATACTTTTTCATCTCGAATGAACATTTCTAACTCATCGGTTGACCTCCCAACCTACTCCTTGGGTACTCTTCTTCCCCACATAACCCCAAGTTGCAATGGGGCTACAAGGTAAAGGAAGAAAACTATAAAATGGAGCAAAGCACTCTGAATCAATATTTCTGACTCCAATGGCCTCCACTTAAAAAAACTCACTAGAGAAATCAATAATCACTCTCACAACAACATCAGGAAAGTCATCAGATAGTATGGAAAAAATTCTCTTCTCCCATAGCTTATTCCTTATTTTATAGGAAGATTCATATATGACACTTGTCATTTCATGCACAAATAATTATTTTTGTTAATCCAATAATTTAATTATTCACATATCCATGTGCCAACCTCTCACCAAGGCTCCCCTGGATGCGAGTGACAACGGAAGCACGTATGAAAACAGTCTCTCCCACGTTGGAGATGATGAATATCTGCAACTCATGCCCTCACTTGAAGTGGAACCACACTCCTGCAATAATTCGCATGAGGTGACAGAGGCAAGGCATCATGAAGATACGCAACACCAGCAACCACCCCTAGGTGGTACCTCTTAGCTGCAATCATTTGAATGATCTCCTGGATGGATATGACGCTCTGCCATAACTCAAAGTACATGCTTCCACATGAAAATTTTCGCAGCATGCATCTGCAAGTGATTCATAATAATGCTCAGCATCTTCGCATGTGCCACAGGCCTACAAAAGTTGAGGCCCTTCCGCATAATGCTACTCATAGTTTTCTCCTTCTGGCTTTTCTGTTTCGGTTTCAACCCTCTTGCATGCCCTACCCGCTACACAGCCTCCCCCTCAGAGCTACGCTGTGAAGAATCCTCCAGGATGTGCACCCCCCTGAATGCGTGCCTCACCTCGGCTCCCTGTGCCTTGCTAGTTTCACCCATTAGGGGAATTTTTAGGTCTAAAATGGGCCTCCTAAGGAAATTATAAAATAATAGAGGAAATAATAAAATAAGATTTGATTACATCATCAAATTTTAGAGGGAAAAAATAAATAACTACTTTTTCAACTCGTATTTTCAACTTATCTGCCAAATTTTTTACTCAAATTTAGAGTAGGAGTACTCATTGGATGCAAAATTTAATTCTTCATCCAAGGAGTACCGATGTTGCATAATTTCGATGGATTCTGCTACATGAAAAATGTGATTGTAATCACGTTTTTTCATGTATTTCTCATTTTTCATGTAGCAGGGTCCATCAAAAGAATACAAAATGGGTACGCGTTGGATGAGGAATTAAATTTTGCATCCAACAAGTACTTTCGCTCGAAATTGGAGTAAAAATTTTTGGGGATAAGTTGAAAATACGAGTTGAAAAAGTAGTTTTATTATTTTATTATTTTTTAATATTTTTACCCTTTTACTTAAAAAATGGTGAATCATCCCCCATGGTTGACATAATCATCTTGAATCTTATTGGTCCTTATAAAGTTTATTTTGGTTGTACATTTTTCTTAGGAGGCCCATTTTAGACCTCAAAATTCCCCTAATGAGCCTGTGTGCGCCCACCACCAAGCTCCCCCAGCTGTGCATCCTCCACCTACACACCTCCCTATGCAATAGCACCACGTTTCGCACTCCCTGTCTCTGGTCAGAGCCTCTCCTCCATACCTCCCAGGCCCCCATCTACCCACTGCTTTACCTGTCCATGGATCCAAGACTGCACCAAAGAACAATCAGAGGAGGCCAGAGAGGTGCATTCCTGAGACACTACCAGTGAGGGTCCGATAGCTGGTTGGAGTCCTTTTAGGGCTCCTCTTCGGGAAGTCACGCCAGGGAGCCCCCCTAGAGCCCTGCACACAACCAAGAGGAGGAGACCCCCACTCATGAAATGCAGAGAGGCAGAAGCGGACCAAGGAAATACGTCATTACACACCAGGACCACCTCAGGCCATGCAAAATTGAGCCTCTTCTGTCACAGGAGGCAGAGGAGGAAGACACTGATGTTTGGATAATGGAATCGGAGGGCACCTGGACGTGAGTCTCGGATGGAGAGTACCTGGTTGATCCCATCCTTTGTACACCTGCTTCCAGGCCTCTGCATCAACCAACTGCTGAAGAGGAATCCATTGCGCAGGAGTACACCTGCCGCATCGTGGAGGAAGACCCAGATATTGAGGATGATGCAGAATACCCATGACTACGTAGTAGCTCAGCTTTTTTTAGTTTTTTTTTATTCCAGTTATTATCACAGAACCTTTACTTTCACTGGTGCCATGGCACATTTTGTAATCTTCTATTTGATGTTTTTTCAGGGCTGGTTTCCTCCAAGGAGGCAGCCCCATACATGCACAGCTATGAAGGCAACAAAGGTCGAGATTGGTTAAGTGCAGCTTACTAACTCAGCCTCTAAGCATATGTAATGTTTTATTTTTGAATTAATATAGTTTAGCCTCAATTACCAAAAAAAAACCTCTCACCAAGGCTCTCCTAAAATTATTTACTTAATTTCTTATTAAAAAGGATATTTTCCCTCACCCCAACATGATTTCTAATTTCTTCTCCTAGTTGCCCCTTAATCACCCTTTATTACTCCTTATTTTGTGTCCATTACTGAAGCCAATTAATATGTCTCATATTTTGTTCCCCAACTAGACCATAGTTTAATTCAAGTTGAAATATTGGATGGAGATCTTTGTTTTGTGCTCTTACCGCATGGAGGTTCTCTCATGAAACTAAATTTCTATAATTTTAAATTATTACTCTTTAATTTCATATACCACCCTCTTTTCTTAATGTGGTTAAATTATCCTTGGGTTAATGTTTTTAAATAAAATCTATGCTTTCTTCCCCTTTTTTTATTAGGACACATACATAGTTTACCAGTTATTTTAATACACATTATATATTTAATATTTTCCAATGTGAAGAGGCTATTGATACTCATTTGGTCCAGTTTTTATATTTCTTCCTACTCTCCCTTTTCCCAAGGTTTACTCTTTATTTAGTTAATTTGATTCTAAAACCCACTTACTACAATATGTGATATAGTGATCATTATTGTATGATAATCAACCCTTAATTATCCTTCAAATTTTTTCTTCCTAATTCCAAGGGTGGCAAGTTGTTCATTCCCTTCAATAACCTCCCTTTGAAGTTACAAGGGTGAAATGTTACTTTCCCTTCATGAATCTTGTGACTACGAGGGGAAAAATTGGGTGCACCCACATAGATCGTTGCCATATCCTGTGTCAAACTCCATAGTAAATCCTCGTGAGTGACCCAATATGGAGTCTTCCCTCATGACATCATGAGCTTCGAGGAAAAGGTAACCCAACACCTTCCAACCCAAGTCATGATGAGAGTGCTAGCGAGTGAAATCAAGGACGTTATCCAACCCATCCCATGAAGTTTCATCTATATTGTACAACCCCATCACTCGTGTGTGATTCATTCAACAAAGAAACCGACTTGTGCATGAAACCACTATCACGCCATTAGTAATCATAATAATATATTAATTTGAACTTTAAATTTTAATGTAAATAGTATGAAATCGATCAAACAAGAGGTCTTCAACTCATCACATGTAGGTGCATCTGGGTAGTCTCATGCCACACTCAATAACCATTAGTAATATACGTTTATAATGTTATTCATTGTTATAATTTCACATGCTAAATATCATCATGGCATCATAATTAACATAATTTCTAATGTAAGTAAGAAGCTAGTCCTCAGAATATGTAAACAAGACAACATAATGAATTCAACAACAGGATTACACATAGTCATCAAACATGTCCATCATAACCATCATCATCATAAAATCAAGTTGATACATCACAATTATTATCACATCCACTAATAATAAAATTAAAATAACTATATCCTCAACTTGAGGTCATTAAAGAATAATGTATCAGTCGTAAGGCCCTATCAAGGCTAATGTAATATCAAGGTATTAGAACTAGAGTGGGGCACTACACTCTAGGCTTTAAGCCATATTTCTTGTGAAGCTCAACTTGAATAAAATATGAAAATAATTTATATTAATAAATAAGAGAAGGATCTATACCTTCAAATTTTCCATGCTCATGCTGATGGGAACCTTCATGTGAACCACAACTTTGAGAATCTTGACCTTCTATGAAATTGATTTCTTCCTATAATTGCTTAGGATCCTCTTCATCCTATAATTCATCAATGATCAAAGGTCTCTAAATAGGTTTATCAATATTCCTTCTTTTTGTATAAAAAATTTGAGGGTTGAAAGGTCTTTAAAATTGGTTAGGTGGTCTATTTTTAGGTTCTTGGCCTTTCGTAGGATTATTTTTGTTTTCTAGCTCCATCCTAGTTATTTTATTTGAAATATATATGATATTTTTTGTCATTTACTCCATATTTTGGTAATTCTCTTATTTAATTACCCATGAATGGTATGATTCCTCCTTTTCCTTTTTCCTTTCCCCTACATCTACTTCTGTTTTAACTTTCCCGAGGCTGCCAATTTGGCCTCAACTTAGATAGAATCATCCTACATATCAAATTTTGTTCTATATTTCCACTCTCTTAGCATTAATACAAAATTTGTATCAAAATCATGAGAAAAATAAACTTTTCTAGTTTTTTAAGAAGGATTAATATCAACAAGAATTTTATTATACAACATAGTAAAAATTTTGATAAAATCATGAATAGTTTCTGCAAATTTCCTCGTCATGGATTCGAAATCTTTGAGATAATAAAAATCATCCTTTTTCTCACCCCACCTTTTCAAGAATATATTAATTATATCTTTCCAGGAAGGAATGGAACTATCTTGTAATTCCCTAAACCATTTTCTGACCTCCCCTTCTAGAGATTGCACAAAAAGTATCATATATACATCATCTTGCTCAATATTCATATTATCAAAAATGTTTAATAAAGAAATTAGATGCTTATCTACAATGATTTCTCCTTCACCGTTATACCTAGGTAAACATTTCAAATAGCCTGGAAAATCATGCAAGTGAGAAGGTAACCTCAAAGGAGCATACCTAGAAGCTACTAAGTTAGCTACTCCAACCATTCTCTATTATATACATTGTGTAAGACTTTTTTTCTATGATTGTAGATATTGAGAATCTTGAGCTTGCAAAATCCTCTCTACCTATGGGTCATGAGGATTAATATTTTAATTCAATTTATTATCTTTTTTATTTTAATTTATTACCTTTTGTGACACATGAATAGGGATACACTGCAAAAACGATGTAAGTGGATCTTCAAGATTTACTTCAGATGACTCTAGTTCAACAAAAGTGGGATATGCTTCTTCAAGGGCTTATATTTGTTAAATGAGAAAGAAAAAAAATTGGAGGGACACTCCTTTTTCAAAGAGAGAAAGAACTTTTGGAGTTAATTCAGGGAATTAATTCTCGTGCTTTTCTTAAGAGACAAACTCTTGAGAAATGAGGAAAAGAAGAAGATATAACATATCTTACAACACTAACAAAATACTTTCAGACCTGTTATTTCAAAAAACGTGGATTAATATTCCAATGGTTCTATAACGGAACAAAAACTCCAATTATATGAAATACTGACAATAATCTAACCATTCATTTAGAGGAATGAAAAAAAATAAAATCTTATCATAAATATGTGTATAACATAACCTTGCCAGAAGTTAGGGAAATTGATTCACAATTTAGCCTTTAAGGGATATTTCATATAACTTGAAATAATTGCATAGATGAAAAATAGAATGTAATCTCATAGAGTAACGTTAGTACAGAAGATACACACTTCCAATAGCTGCAAGAAGAATCTCTTGATTAAAATTGTAGAAATATTGTCCTCAAATACAATAATATACTTTAACTCTCGGAATCCAAACCCTTTATTTGGGTCCTTCCCTAGTTTCTATACAAAAATATTACAATATATTACTATTGAAAGATCAAATTTCTAGGAACAAACTCATAAAAAGAGAAACATATTATAAAGGCCCGATAGATTTTGTTCACTTGTCCTTTTTTGTATTTGAATTTTTTTATGGAATCAAGAAGATTTAGGAGTGAATTTAGACAATCACTCCCAATCTGACCCGACTGGATAGTTATATGAAATTATCTTTCTATAATAAATATCCAAATTTGTGAATTTTTGGTATGTTGAAGGAGTTGAAAATATCATTTTCACTTGATAATGAATGTAAAAAATCATCCATCAAATTATCAACTATAGTTAGCCCCTTAAACATTCCACTCATGTTTGAAAATTTGTTGGAATATGCTATAGTTCTTAGTAAATCTTCTTTGTATGAATCTAGAGACATCATACTGCCATTGTGATCCCAATAGGAGGGTAAGCCAATTTCTTTCAAAACATTGAACCTAGAATTAAACAAATCAACTACCTTTTTAACATGCATACATTTATCCAATGTCTATTTTATGAAGTTCATTTTATTCAAAACATTATTAAATTCCATAATTTCATATGTCCCACCATTCACACCCAAGGTTATCAATTTTTATCAGTTTCTGGTATTGAGAAACTTTACTATTTTAGTAGCAAAATGTGGTTTTTATCATAGTATCTATGAATATTTTCAACAACATTTATAGCATGGTAGACCAGTTTTTATTCATCTCTATTAATTCTAATGGATCCCCACATCTCTAAAACACTGGTCACTATTCATCCCCACAATATTTTCCCTACCTCCACAAAGGATCATGTTCCCTCTAGTTAATTCTTCATCCAATATATTTCCTTATGTAATATTTCCTTCAAGTCCTGATCAATGTGAATTCTTGAATTTATGTCAACCGGTTCCTCCTTGAGGTTATTTATATCATAATTATTCATTGTGAGTATTTTCTTGAGGTTTTCAATTTTAATATCCTTAATACTCTAATCCTCCATTATTTTAACAAGCTTCTCTGAAGGATTATCCTTTGTTGTTCATGGTGATAAAGAAGTTGTTACACAAACATGTCCATACATTCCTTTGCAAGAATTTCAATATATTCAGCATAATTTTCAAGATGCTTATTCTGTTCAATTATCAAGGAAACCAATTGTTTTTTTTCATTATGTGCAACTACTAATTTATAATTTTGAACATGTTTAGTTATTGGCATCTTGATCTTTCTTATGGGTATTTGAATATCAACATATCTAGAGTTGATCAAAGCCTTTATAGCAGAAGAATCATTTGGATTTATTCCCAGTCTAACTATACTCTGCTCCAAGTCTTCGACCCTCTTATGTTTGGTTCTTGTTGCAATATTTCCCTGCTTTATTTGATTAGTAACTTCTGTGAGAATTGTTTCGAACTTGGAGGCCTTTAAAGCAATATCTATGAAGTTTCTAAATATCATTTATATAATATGTCTATGTAATTCAATCTATTCCACTAGATGAATTTATTTAAATCGATGCAAAACTTTGCTACATTTTAATCCTTTGTGGTATTGATCGTTTGAGATTTTTCTTCTAAAACTACCATATTAAACTATCCCTTTTCATAATCCAAGGAAAAGAGTAACTTTTTTGTGAATAACCTGAACCTTGCTTCCATAGTTCTAAAAAAGAATCATATTTCATCTTTTATATTTGTGTTCTTAATATCTATAAACTAACAATAAATAATTTCTTTCTTACATGTTGAAGGAGATATGGTAGAAGATGATGGTTCTTGGACCATAGAAGTTGTTGGAAATAATTTCCATGGAAATGTAGGCTTGCTTGATGTTGCTTCCTTTCTGTTTGGAAGTGAATTTGAGCCCTCCTCCTCTTCAACTCTTGGCATTTTCTATAGCCTCTGCTCTCTATCTTCTATTCCTAATATTGAACATTACTAATGAGTTTCCTAATATCCTTACTTAATCTCCTTCTCCTTTTGTTGTGGGGTGTCAAAAATGATTGGTTATGAAGCCTGGACTGCTTCTTAGCTAATATGTGTAGTCTAAACTAGATCATTCTCCCAAACATATATGTTTGTAAATTGTCCAATTTTTGGTTTGGAAATTTGTATATATGGACCCGCATTAGCGGACTTTTGAGGTAAAAAATGGGCCTAAAATTGAAAAATGTAGTACTAAAATATACTTTAAGAGAACCAATAGGATTCAAAAAGATGTCATCCCCAAGGGAAAATATTTTTGGAGGGAAAAGAAGAAAACAATTTTTTTTAGTCATATTTTTTACTTATCTCCTTGTAGGTTTACTTAAATTTCAAGTGTGTACACTCTTTGGATGCAGAATTAAATTTAACATGCAACACGTACCCACTCTACATACTTTTGAATAATCAACACTAAGAAAAATATGATTATGCATCTAATGAGTATACTGCACACTTGAAATTTGAGCAAACCTACAAGGAGATAAGTCAAAAATAAAATTAAAAAAATGTAGGTTTCTTTCTTTTCTTTTAAAAATCAATAACTTTTGTATTACATTATAATTTTTACTATTACCTTATAATTTTTACTATTATTTTAATATTTTCCTTAGGAGGTGCACTTTATACCTCACAATTCCCCTAATGGCCCCTTCTTTACCCTCCTCTCTGACATTATCTTGTGAGGATCATATTGTCAAGCTTATCCTTTATGAAATTTCATTTGTTTTAACATCTTGTAATGTTGCTCTTGCGTTAACTAAGAAAGGCCCAGCCTCTTTCTTCATTTTAAACATGGTTGGATGCTTTTTAGATGTAAAATGAATTTGACTTGAATTGAGGCTTTATCTGATATATTCTAATGCAAATGTACTCATAGGAAAGAAAATTGGAAGCTTGTAAGGAGGTAATTCACAACCATAAATTATGATCCCTGTAAATTCTTTAAACAAATACCAGTCACGTACTTTGGTATCTGGGCTGAGTCGTAGAATATTTTTTTATTTTTGGAAACATTCTAGGAGGAAACTCATCAAATAACAAATTATATGCAACTTACAAGGAGTGATTGACAAAGACATTCAATCTAGAATCTTTAGGATGCTTTACCACCACTATTGTCTAATGAGTTATAGAGATGACATTGATACTCTAATCTTGAGTATGAAAATCAGGGTATGGAAATTTATCCTCCTAAAAGTACAAAAAAAAATATGGGTGAACCCATGGAGGTGGGTTACACTTCTTTGCAAGAATGTCGGGGGGAAAGAAAAAAAAAAAAAATGCTCGGTCAAACATTTTTTAAGCACTTGATCAAGCAATATTTTGTCCCTCAACCGAGCTATTTGAGCGCTTAAATATTGCTTGATCAAGCTATAAAACGAACTCTCAATCGAGCTCCTATGTAACCCATGTTTAATTAGATAAGGACTTCGATCGAGCTCTCTTTTCGACTGTCCTAATCCTTGAATCCTCCTATGTTTAGACATTTTTGGAACTTAATATATATATATATATATATATATATATATATATATATATATATATATAATGTGGTATATTAAACATCAACCATACATAAGTTAAGCTTCATATTGATATATTATTCTACTATCTAAAATTCAATAATTGTCATTACTATTATTTAATTCAATTTTCTGAGTTAAAACTTAATTTATAAAGTAATTATATTTCATTGAAAAAGATAAAAACTATGCATTCTCTTAGAATACTAAATACATTAACCAAGAATCCTATCAACATTTTAAGCAAAGAAGAAGAAGAGGGAGCGATTAAGAAGAGATGAGATATCAAAATGATATTGAAAATGCATGTATCACGAAGATCCTTGTTTAAGTTACAAGTCATTTCAAATGAAAAGTGACTAAAAGTATATATATATATATATATATATATATATATAACTTTATTTTAGGTTGGTATTTATTATTATTATATATTGTTAAGATATATATTTTATTGAATTTTAGTATTGTTTTGTTATAAAAACGTATTATGAGTTAAATTAGTATGGTTGATTTTATAATATTTTGAAGTTATCAATGTTTTTTTTTGTTAAATCTGGCCCAGATTTTATCATCATTCAAATGATAAACTAATAGTTGTGGACAATAACTAGAAACAAATTAGAAGATTAAAAGTCTCAAATATATTTACATAAGTTATAGGTAAAGTACAAGCTATATTTACATTTAACTAATAAATTTATAAACTTAATAATTATATTTATATATATATAATTGGAAAACATATATATTTTATATTAATAAAAGAAAAAATAAAATATTTTTATACTAGATGTAAAGTTTATATAAATATAAATAGTATCAATAAAAATCAATATAGATCTATCTTTATTTTAGATCTATGAATTTGAAAAAAAAAATCACATTTTTAATGTATAAATCTTTTTCCAAAATTTTCACTCAAAAAAATTGCAATCTGAAAAATTCAATTCTTTTAAATGCTTAATAAATCTTGAAATAAAATAAACAAATATTAAAAACTAAAAAAATATTGTGTAAAAATCATATTATCCTACATTTTCTACATATTGTTTTTTTAATGTCATTTGTAATTTTTATATTATTTAAAAAAATAAAATATTAAAATTTAATAAACAATTTATTTAATATAGTTACTATATATAATCATTTTCAATTAAAATTTATTTTAAGCACACTTTTATATATATAATTCAACTCAACTTTGATCAGAGATCAACCGTAAAAGATTAATAATAGAAATAGAAAGAGTATGACAACAAAATATCTGAAATCAATTTCTTTATCGAGAATGAAATAATTATGTATTACAAATTTATAATAATGATTTATTACAAATTATTATAAATTTGTCATCTAAGTCTTTGGGATTATATTCATGATAAAAATGGAAAAAACAAAAAATAAAAAACTTTTTATAAGCAACATTGAATTGGGAAAATGTATATATTTTGAATAAAAAAATCAATACCATTTAATCTTTATGTATGGCAATTTAATTTACATATTTAATTTATTAAATAATTTGGTTTGAAATCAAATTTGGTTTCGAGTTGTTTTTAGTGTGATTTTTTGGAAAATTTTCTGGTGGATTTTTCTGATTAAATTTTTTTTAAATCTAGGATGAATTTTTTGAAATCACATGTTTGATGGGTAACCCTGCACAATCCAAGTGTCTTATGAGTTTTTTAGGGTGCTGAATCCATATATATTGTCAAAAAACTAGTTTAAATAACATAAATCAAAATTTCACTTCAAATTATCTACCAAATTTAAGCACCAAAAATTTCAAAGAATCCTGCTAAAAACAACTTCATTTAGTTCATAATCAATATTTTGTCTTAACCACAAGTTACACTTTTCAATTATTAGTATAAAAAAATCACTTTAAATGTGAATGTTCAACCATTTAAAGAATTTATAAAAAAAAAAAATCTAATAGAATTTTAATATTTTGTCATATTATTGGAATGATACATACACATGGAACAAAATAGAGCTATGCAAATAGAACCCAAGATAGCATTCAATATATTAATTTCACACAATGCCATTGGAAAATGGACATTGAACAAAAATACACGAAATAGAATAGACTTGTGCAAATGGAACCCAAAATAGCATTCAATATATTATGATGAAAGGTAAATTTCAGACCATACCATAAAAATGGACATTAAACAAATTTCACACAATACCATGAAAACTGGACATTTAACAAACTATTGTATCTCATCCTCTCACTTTGGTTTTGAATTTCATCTAATACAAAATGGCACAACAAAGTTGTTATATGTTCACATAATCAATATTAAACGAAGGATATTCATGTGGTAGCTAACGACCGATTTCAAAATTCTAACGAAAGCTAAAATAAATATAAAAAAATATTGGGAGGAGTTTTATATAAAGTGATTTTTTTTTTTTTTAACATAATCATTTGATTTTTTTTTAAATGATAACAATGTTAATAAAATATATAGCAGTGACGAGTACCTAAAATACTTAGTGTGACTATAATGGGCTAATTGAATATTGATTATATCAACCAAGTATAAACTAAGTGAAACATAATGAAATACTTGTTGGTAGGTGAAAGGGATGTTAAAAATCCTAAAACAATATTATTTATATTCTAGTCATTATTATATTTTTGTAAACAAGAAGCCATTGATATGATATAATTTTTTTTGATATTTTAGGGAATATATTTGAAGGATAAGAGGGAGAACTTTAGTAATTGAGAATTTAAAGGCAAGAAAGACTTTAGAACAATGGATTTATCTTCAGGGATTAACTCATTATAATACTGACTTAAGAAGTCTTTATTCAAAGTTTGGGTTTAATTTGAGATCACTATTTTAATAATTTCTTGATTGGTTGTAGGATTATATAACATAGGATAACTCCATTCCTTGACACAATAACTTATTTACTAGGAAGGTTATTATCGACACGCCATGAAATGAATTTTGGGTAAGAGTGTGTATGAGAGATGACGAATTATTCCAAATAATACTCTATTGATAGTGATGCAAATATGTCAACCAAGGGGGTCCCGGTATGAAGTCCCAACTAGAACTCACACTGATTTGAGCAAGAGCCCCAACCAGGAAATAAGGTTGGTTTCCATTATTCTTAGGAATTTTCCTTGACTGCAATTATTAACATAAGATATTATACAAACAATTTTTGAAACAAGTAAGTTGACACTATGAGGAATACAATTGCAATGCATATATGGTACTTTCACGAAAGGGAAAAGAGAGAGTAAGCCTTTAGAAGAAAATTAATAGTACTATCCTAAAAGAGACACACAAGAGCATGGAAAGAGTCATTGATTAACCTGCAAATTAGTTCACAAGACAACAATGATGATAAAACAAAGTAACAACACACATTCAATAAGATGCATACCAAAGCCACTGAAATAGTTTATTTTCATTAGTTTGTGTTAACATAAACATACATGTCACACAATGAAAGAATACTCTCACAATCATTCACGACATATGCATGAAAGTGTGCCAACTCTTAGAGATTCATGTATTAAGTGAAAGTCCCAAGATACATTATTACAATGTTGCCACACTAGCCCCAATAGTGGAACATTAAGTCACCACTTGATTCTCCAAAGAAGAAGCTTCTATCTGATGCTAAACTAAAGAAGCAAATTGAAAAGTCCAAAGTCCTTTCTCTTGAGCTATGAGGGTGTATTTATAAGAAACGAGGTGACTCCTCACTTGACTCTTGACCTTCCCTCGTGACTCTTGAGCTTATACAATGACTTTTCGATTTCCTACATGTATATATTTTGAATACACATGGAGAAAAATATAGATATGCAAATAAAACCCAAGATAGCTTTCAATAAATTACCTTTAATGAAATGCATATTTCACACAATGCTATGAAAAATGGACATTGAAAAAAATACATGAAATAGAATAAACCTATGCAAATGGAAACAAAAATAGCATTCAATATATCATATTTAATGAAATTCAAATTTCACACAATACCATGAAAAATGAACATTGAACAAACTATTGTATCTCATCTGCTCACATTGGTTTTAAATTTCATCTAATAAAAAATCGCACAACAAAATTGTTATATGTTCACACAATCAATATTAAATCAAGAATACTTATGTGGTAGCTAATGACTGATTTCAAAATTCTAATGAAAACCAAAATAAATAAATAAAAATATTGGGAGGAGTTTTATATAAAGAATATATATATTGTAAAAAATCTTTCGGTAATAATCACATGCAATGGAACATTGTCAACACGTTTTGAACCAACCAGTGTGGTTCATCATCAGGACTAGGTGAGAGATCAGATCATGACATTAAGCTTAAATAGATGTAGAGATGGCTAACTAGTCGTTAGGAAAATGACTAGTTTGACTTCCTTCTTCTTCTTTTTCTTTTTTTCTTTTTTTTTTCCTTATTTATTTATTTATTATATTTATCTATTTTTAATTATATATTATATTTTTTAATTAATAACGGCTAGTTTTATTTTTATTATTAGAATATTTGACTAATTTATTCAATTAATTTATGGATTCATTAACTTATTAATTAAATATATATATAAATTTCATATTTAATTATTTAATTATAGATTTTTTAATTTTATTTATTTATTAAAGCGCGAGGTCAAAAAAAAAAGAAGAAGAAGAAAGAAAGAAATAAGATAATAACAAAACAAATAAATAAATAAATAAAAACTAAATAAATAAAAATAAAAATAAAAATAAATAAATAAATAATAATAAATAAAATAAAATGAAAAATAAAAAATAAAATAAATGAATAAATCAATCAATAATAATAATAATGAAAAATAATAAGTAATATAAAAATATAAGAGATAAAAATAAAAGTAAAATAAAAATTAAAGATAAATAGAAAAATAAAGGAACAATAAGTAGGGTAGGAAAGAAAAAATAAAAATAAAAATCAAGAATATAAGGCAGGTATCCAACACCTGCTGATGATCCAGCCATCATCTCTATTGAAATTAACGGGTCTTTTTTCAATTTCTAAGACCTCTCTTAACTTCCGATGATGGAAATGGTCGATCCTAGCAATGACCTTAGCCTCTTTGATGCAGATATGATGGTTAATCTTTTTTGCATGTTCAGCTAGGGCAGACGAGCGGGATCTTCCATGTTTAAAGTCAGTAGCATGCTCACAAATCCTTTGATTTATAGACCGACCTAGTCCTGATGATGAACCACAGTGGTTGGTTCGAAACACGTCGACAATGTTCCATTGCATGTGATTATTACTGAAAGATTTTTTACAATTTATATGATGGATCACAGAAGCATAGATTCTGAATATATATATATTTTTAATATTTTTTTTAATAGATGTAAAAAGATCATTTTGTTCAATTTTTTGTTTCGTACACAATGATTTAAAAAATAAAATAAAATAAAATTATAACAATATTAATAAAATATATCAATATATATCATAAGAAGTGACTAGTACCTAAAATAATTAGTGTGACTATAATTGGTTAATTGAAGGTTGATAACATCAACCAAGTACTAAGTATATTGAAACATAATGAAATACTTTTTGATAGAAGAAATGGAAGTTAAGAATCCTAAAACAATAGCATATATATTCTGGTCATCATCATATAATAACAGGAAACAAATCATTGATATCATTTTCCTTGACATTTTATGGAATATACTTGTGGGATAAGGGGGATAATTTTTTGAGGATTCAAAGGCAAGAAAGAATTTAGAACAATGGATTTATCTTTAGGGGTTAACTCATTATACGACTGAATTAAGAAGTTTTCATTCAAAGGTTGGGTTTGATTTGACGTCACCATTTTAAGAATTTATTGAACGGATGTAGGATTATATAATATAAGATAAATCCTTTCCTTGATACAATAGCTTATTTACTAGGAAGGTAATTATCGACACACCAGGAAATGAATTTTGGGTAAGGGTGTGTCTGAGAGATGATGAATTATTCCAAATAAGACTTTATTGGCAGTACTAGAAATATGTCAACAAAGGGGGTCTCCCCGTTATGAAGTCCCAACTAGACCTCACACTGATTGGAGTAGGAGCCCCAACCAGGAAATAAGTTCGATTACCGTTATTCTTAGGAATTTTCCTTGACTGCAATTATCAATTAAGTTGACACTATGAAGCATACAATTTCAATGCATATATAGTACATTCACGGAAGGGAAAAGAGAGAGTGAGCCTCTAGAAGAAAATTAATAGTACCATCCTAAAAGAGGCACACAAGAGCGTGGAAATCATCGTTGATTAACCTGAAAATTAGTTCACAATATAACAACGATGATAAAATCAAGTAAAAATGCACATTCAACAAGATGCATACCAAATCCAACGAAATATTTCATTTTCATTAGTATGTATTAACCTTTTTTTTTTCCATAGGAAAAATCATAGCTTTTATTAATGTAAATAAAAGTTACATGTTGTATATGCAGGTGCATATGCAGATCAACTTTCTAGTGCCAAATAGATAGCATTGAAAGTCTTCAGAAAAATAAATATACATCCACTATATGTTCATATATACATACATCCACTATAATTCTGATCGATATATATACAAAATTAAACTATATTAAAAAATGTGTTTTTTTCAGCAGCATAATCTATCGAGGGCCTTCCCCCCGTCCGAGTGCAAGATCAAATGGTCTGTGGAAGTATTGATAGTAAGCATGCATGTTCTATTCCTGCACCTCCATATGCGCTGTCAATAGGTGTGTTGCTTCCTTGGAAACGAGGTCAGAAATGGTGTTCCTTTCCCTAAAAATGTGTCGACATGAGATATGATCAAAACGTGTTTTTAGTAGTAGAGTTTCAGCCAATATATTTTGTAGTGTGTGTGTGTGGCATGTCGATAGATCATAAAACCAGTCAATGACAATCTTGGAATCCCCAAAAATCTGTAGAGCATGTATATCTTTGGTGATGGCAAACTGAAGTAGGCATAGGAGGCATGATAGTTCAGCAAAATTTTTGGTGCCACGACCAATTCCAACTTTGACTTTATAGTAATGATGATCAGAGAGATGAAGTATAAAACCACCACCACATCCATGAGGTTGTGCAGATTCGTCAAAATATGCCCAAGGATATGAATGATCAATGATCTCAGGAGTGATGATATGAGGACACGGAGGAGCTGGATCATCAGGGATAAAGTGATAAATAGAAAGAATATGGGCAGCAGTTGAGGGCCAATGATGAGGGGAGTCATGAAAGATGGACCGATTTCGGGCTATCCAAATATTCCAGCAAATAAGTATGGGAAAATTCCGAAGTTTGTGGGGTGTAACAGCATGCCACCAGTGGTCCCATGCATCAGTAATGGAATGGCCAGTTCAAAGATGTCCAATATGCAGAGGGGAGAGTGTGATCATCTAGAGTTCAAGGGCGATAGTACATTTTAGAAATAGATGTAGAGTGTCTTCTGCCACTTCTTTCCAGAGTTCACATCTATGTGGTCCACATAAAGTTATTTTCTATAAATTAGCTCCAGTAGGGATTTTATCGCTAAGAATACACCACATGAGCAATCTTGCTTTGGCAGGTCCTTTGAGCTTCCAAAGATAGCGCCACCAGGGGATTAGTGGATCAAGTCTGTTTTCCTGGTAGATATGAGAGTACCCTTATTTTGGTGTATATCATCCCATTTTAGATATGGTCCAAATAATTTTGTCATCATGATCCTTCAAGCGAACACGGGTTTCACGCAAGGCATCCAAATATGCAGTCTAGGTTCCGATCCACTGTGGATGTAGTTGTAGAGCCCGATGATCCAACCACCCTTGTGAGAAGGGTGTTGTGCTCTCTGCATGAGCAATCTAATTAAGTGTCTTGTAACCAGCTTGGTTAAGGGATGCTATAAGTGCCTGTGGAAGTAGATGAGCGTTCCCACATCCAACCCATGAATAGTGTCCGATATGTAGCTTGTGTCCATTAAAAATCTTCCAGTTTAGGTCATCCTTAATACACCAGGTCACTGAAGTGATCAGCCACCAGATAGTAGAGGATTTGGAGTGATGCTCCAGTGGTGACCGAATCCACTCAACGGGTGTTTGTGGATGAATATATTTCTGAATAGTCACCCTTGTCCATAAATTGTTTTCTTTCAGAATTGCCCATCCAAGCTTAGCAGCTAAAGCAAGTGCAAAGGTTGGCAAGTCTTTGATACCCCATCCACCCCAACTCTTGGGTAAAGAAATACGAGACCAATTAGTCTAGGAAAATGTGTGTCCCTCTTTTTCCCCCAACCAAAGAAAGCGTCTGTATATTTTCTGAATTTTGAGGAGAATACCTTTAGGGATCCATGCCAGGGACATCCAATATACAAGGGTGGCCTCAAGTACTGATTTGATTAGTGTCAGTCGGCCAGCTCTGGAAAACTATCGATGACATCAGTTATTCAACCTTTTTTCAAATTTAGTAATGAGCCAATTCCAATCAACAATTTTCTAATTCATAGGTTTTAGAAAAAATCCCAGATACTTCAAGCCATCTTCAAATCTGGTAAGATTGTAGGGAAATCTCTGTTGTGCATAGTGTAATTCATGTGGGGTACAACCATGGCAGGTCAATGTAGATTTGTAATTATTGCACTACATCCCTGTGGCACTAAAAAATAGTTGCATTATCGCTCTAATCACCGTGGAGTCACTAAGAGTCCCATTAAGGAATAGAAGAATATCATCTACAAATAAGAGATGAGTGAGTACACAATTTTCCGATATTTTGATTCCTTTCAATCGGTGTCTAGATATTTCATCAATAATGCATCTGCTTAGTCCTTCCATAACTAATAGGAATAGTACAGGAGATAGGGGGCACCCTTGACGAAGACCCCGCTCCGCATGAAAGAAATTTGTTGCAGCCCCATTGATTAGAATGTTGTATGAAAGAGTGGCTATGCTACACATAATAAAATTTATATTTTGTAAGGTAAAACCCAAATGGGTGAGTAACATGCAAATATAAAGCGAACTAACTTGATCAAAATCTTTAGCTAGATCAATTTTAAGAATCATCCCTTTGATGCGATTAGTATACATGGAGTGTAGGCCTTCCTGTGCTATACCAATAGCTTCATGGATCTGTTTGTTTTCAAGGAAAGAAAATTGTTCAGGAGATATATAATTTGATAAGATGGGTTTCAGTCTATTAGCAAGAATCTTGGCCATGATCTTGTATATGCAATTACACAAGGAGATAGGGCGATAATCATTGAAGGATGATGGGTGGCCAGCTTTGGGGATGAGAGCAATAAAAGTAGCATTGAAGGCATCATATATACGTCCAGATTGACGAGTTTCTTCCACTACTTCCAGAAGATCATGACCCAAAATATCAAAGAATGCAAGATAAAATTCCACCACCCATCCATGAGGTCTAGGGCTCTTATCCTTTTTGAACCATTTGAGAATAGATTCAAGTTCTATACTAGAGACAGGTTGTTGTATGTCCTCCTCTGCTGCTTGATCAACATACCTAGGAAATAATGATGCCACCTTGATAATTTCTGTCATATTTGGTTGGGGGGGTGCCTTGTAGATCTCATTAAAATGATTGATACCTTTGTGTGCAAGATGTGAGAAAGTAGAAGCTTTTGTACCATCCTCATTATCGAGTTCCCATATGGTGTTAATAACCTTTCTACCATTGGAAAATTGATGAAAAAAATTAGAATTTTCATCCCCAGCTTTGATCCAGGTGGCATGACTTTTAAGTCTCCATTCCTCATTCCTTGTTCGTAGGATATTTAGTCGAGAAGTTTCCAGTCTAGTGATCTAAGTCTTATCAGCATCTTTATCAAACCCACCTCCAATAGAGGATTCCAATCTATGGATTTGATGTTCAATATCAATTAATTCACCATCCTCTATTCCTTTTTTTGCTTAGCCCAGCTGATGGATTCCTTCTTGATTGTAGGGATTCTGTAGGCAAAAATAGAGGATGGTGAAGTTAAATTCGATGGCAGAGGGAGTCTCCAATGGTTGTTCACCATATTGGGATAGTCAGGATCTTGTAACCAAACGGAACAGAACTTGTATGGGGAAGTTGGCTTTATAAATTCCCCAGTAATTTCCAGATATATTGGAGAATGATCTGAGATACCCCCTGAGCCAATCCGTTGTCTATAGGAACCAAAGTTCTGAAGAAATCCTTCTTTGATGAGAAACTTATCAAGTCTTCGAGCCACCCAATCATCCCCAGTGCGCCTGTTGCGCCAAGTGGGAGAGGGTGAGGTGATAAGGGGATCCACAGTTGATGTATTGAAATCAAGTGTCTGAAATAGTCAGATAATGAATCTGCATGTGCATTAGGCCCCCATGATTCAGAAATCTCGAGAGAGAAATTAAGATCCTCAGCCAGAATAATGTTTTCCGATCGCATGATAGATGCGTTCATGAGAGAGTCCCAAAATTTTTGTCTATCAGTGCAGGGACCATAGATATTAATAATGGTGATGTTAGAAAATTAAATATTACATAGCAATGCAACAAAGAAAATATGCAGAAAATACAAGCACAAAAAACACATAAAACTAGAGAGACGCAAATATACATGGTTCACCCAGTTTGGGCTACGTTCACCCCGAACAGCCAGTCCTTCCTTTCTATTATCTAGCAAAGTGAAGAGACAAAACCTACAGCAGATCCGCTGTAATATCCTCTGTTCTCTCTCACAGTCTCCCTATTTGTTTCCCGCTCAGAGAATACACATATGATGTGTAGCCACAATACAATACCTTCATAAAAGCAAGGGGGTTGCCTTCCAGGGCAAAAAACCCTAAACTAAACATAACTTCTACCATTAGATCATCCGCCTAATGAACAACCCAGATTGACTAGAAATTACTATACTTTTACAAGGCAATTTTACATCTATTTTGGCTTCAAGGGCCTTGCCCCCGGACCCCGCGGGGGGGGACAAGTCCCCCCCGCACCCCCCCGCATGCAAGGGTGTACAATTTTCCTGGGGTATACATCCAGATAGAACAAGGATCTCTGAATCAGGAAGAAAATCAGGCTCCACACCCAACAATCTCCCACTTGGAGACTAATTGTAGCAACTCCACCGTTACTTCATTTGCTGGAAAATGACTCCTCTTTGGACCTTGTTGTTCCTCATCTTCATCATAATCCTTGAAGACCAATTGAAACTGAGCACATTTTCAGTTTCTCCCTGGTTACAACTTTTGTTAGCATATCTGCAGGATTCTGGCTAGTGTGTATCTTTTCCAGCTTCAACTCTCCATTTTCCAATACTAACCGTATGAAATGGTACTTGAGATGTATGTGTTTAGTCCTAGAATGAAATGCTGAGTTCTTTGCAAGATGAATGGCACTTTGGCTATCACTGTATAACGTGCCCATATCATGCTTCTTACCCAATTCACCCATAAGCCTTTGTAACCAAATCATTTCTTTACTAGCCTCTGTAACAGCAGCATACTTTGCTTCTGTTGTTGAAAGTGCAACAACACTTTGGATTTTTGAAACCAAACTGACAGTTGTTCCACCTACAGTAAATACATATCCTGTAGTGCTCCTCCTGTTATCTCTGTCACCTGCCATATCTGCATCAACATATCCCTGTAGAGCAATGTTTGAACCACCAAATCATAATGCTTGATTTGTGGTACCTCTCAAATATCTGAGAATCCATTTTACTGCCATCCAATGTTCTTTTCCTGGATTATTCATGTACCTTCTTACAACTCCCACTGCATGTGCAATATCAAGCCTTGTGCAGACCATTGCATACATTAAGCTTCCAACTGCAGATGCATATGGAACTTTAGACATATAATCCATGTCTTCTTGGGTCTTTGGGCACATCTCCTTACTAAGTTTGAAATGGCTAGCAAAAGGTGTACTAACTGGTTTTGCATTGTGAATATTAAATCTTTTCAACACCTTTTCTATGTACTCATTCCGAGACAAAGTTAATTTGTTGATTTTTCCCCGTCTCTAGTTATCCTCATACCAAGGATTTGTTTTGTACCTCCCAAATCCTTCAACTGCAAATGAATTTGCCAATTTTCTTTGAGAGCATTTATTTCTTGCATGTTAGATCCCCGCAAATGCGATGTCATCTACATACATAACAATATAATATAGTCGCCATCATTTTTCCTTTTTAGATAAACACAATGATCGCAGTGACATCTAGTATAACCTTGTTCGTACATAAACTTGTCAAATATTAGATACCACTACCTTGGAGCCTGCTTTAAGCCATACAAGCTCTTCTTTAACCTGCACACCAATTTTTCTTTCCCTTTTACCTCATATCCTTCTGGTTGCTGCATCTATATCTCTTCCTCCAAATCTCCATGGAGAAATGTTGTCTTTACACCTAACTGTTCAAGATGTAAATCTTCCGCTGCTACAAGACTTAAGATAGTTCTGATTGAATTCATCTTAACAACAGGAGAAAAGATTTCATCAAAATCAATACCTTTCTTTTGTGCAAACCCCTTCACCACAGGTCTAGCTTTGTACCTCTGTTTCCCTCCATCTTCTTCCTTCAGCCTATAAACCCATTTATTCTGCAATGTAGTTTTACCTGCAGGCAACCTGACTAAGTCCCAAGTCTGGTTATGCATTAAGGAGTCCATCTCTTCATCCATGGCTAGCTCCCACTTCTTCCTGCTTTCAACCTGCATTGCTTCTTCATAACATTCGGGTTCACTAGAATCAGTCAACAATAAATAATATAATGAAGGAGAGTATCGTTCAGGGGGTCTACTTATCTTGGTAGATCTTCTAACACCAGTTTCAGGTGTTTGAGGTGCTTGTTGCTGTTGTGGTGGTTGTTGCTGCTGTGTTTTTTGATTATTATTATTTTCAGGCACCTTTACTTTTTCAGTTATCTCATCAAGAACCGTGTATTCCTTGCTTTCTTTTTCCTGTTTCTTTTCCTGCAACTGATTCTTATACAAGACCTTTTCATTGAATATTACATCTCTCCGTTCTCCTAATGATTTTGCATTTTCATAATTATGATGTTTATAACCAAAATCATTAACACCATATCCAATAAAGGTACATTTATTTGATTTTTCCTCAATCTTTGTTCTATTTTCTTTATTAATATGTACAAAGGCCTCAAAACCAAAAGGATTTAAAAAAGAGTAGTTTACCTTTTTACCTGTCCATGCTTCCTCTGGAATACCACCATTCAAATAACTTGAAGGCCCTCTATTTATTAGATAAACAGTGGTATCTACATCATCTGCCCAAAATTGTAAAGGCAATACTGCATGCAATCTCATGCACCTTGAACACTCCATGATTGTTCTGTTCATCCTTTCTAACACACCATTTTCTTGTGGTGTTCTTAGAAATGTCTTCTCTCTACAAATTCCATGCTCTAAATAGTACCTATCAAAAACATTGCTGCAATATTCACCTCCATTGTGTGATTTGAGACACTTCAACTTCTTTCATGTCTCAATATCAACCAAACCTTTCCATTTCTTGAAAGTATCAAAATACATCAAATTTATTTTGAATACAATAAATCCAAGTTTTTCTAGTTGCATCATCAATAAATGTAACATAATAGCGAGAGCCACCGAGAGATGATACTTGAGCAGTCTCATACATTTGTATGCACAAGCTCCAATTTTTCACTCTTATTTTCTTTCCCAACTTTGAGAAATCTCGAATATCTTTTGTTTTCCGTAAATGCAATTCTCAATAAATCCAAATCAACATTATTCAAACCTAGCAACAAATTTCTGAGTGAAAAATCTTCATCCCCTTCTCACTCATGTGTCTGAGCCTATGATGCCATAATGTTGCATCTACTCCTTTGGAAGTTAAAGCATTAACAAAGTTAGAAATACCATTGCATAAATACAATGTACCAACCTTTTCACCTTTTTCTATTACCAGGGCTCCTTTGGCGACCTTTCAAGTTTTATTCGTGAAAGTTGTCACACAATATTCACCGCCTAACTGCCCTGTTGAAATAATATTTTTCTTCAGATCTGGAACATGCCTCACCTCATTTAATAGCCATTGGTTTCCATTATACTATTTTACAATAACCATACCCATTCCAACAATTTTATAGGGTTTATCATCACCCAAACGGACTTGTCCAAAATCTCCTTGAACATAGTCATGAAAATATTTCTTATTAGGTGTGGCATGGAATGAAGCCCCTGAATCTCCTACCCAGGAATCATTAACATTTTCGAAAGAAAGAATCAAGGCATATTGTAACACATCACTTGTCACATTTGATTCATGATTGTTTTCTTGCTGTGCGTCTCCTTCTTTTCCCTTCCGAGATCTATAGTATTTCTTCAGGTGTCCTTTCTTTCCACATTTCTAGCACACTATTCCTGATCTGAACTTGGATCTGCCTTTCCTTGATTTACTGTGATATCTCGAGTTCTTTCCTCTTTCCATTTTTCTTCCCTGGGACTCTGCACTCGAAGCATTATCCGATGTCTCACCAGAGCTTTTCTGTCGCATTTCCTTGCTAAGGATAACACCGAAAACATCATAAAACTTTTAAAGTACTAGATCCAAGAGAGCCGCAGTTACTAATGGCCATTACTAAACCATTCCAACTCTCTCGGGAAATGAGCACAAGAATAACAGAGCTCTAACTTCATCATCAAAGTTTACCCCTACAGAACTTAACTGACTGGTAACTGTATTAAAATCATTTAAATGGTCTGCAACAGATCCACCTTCCGACATCTTCATATTAAATAGTCCTTTCATAAGAAATACTTTGTTTGAGGCCGAGGGTTTTTCATGTAGTTTCGCCAACGTCTGCATCAAACCCTCTATTGTTGTTTCCTTCGAAATATTGAAGGTGACTGACACCACAAGGCACAACCGTACTGTTTCAAGTACCTTTCTATCGAGAATGTTCCATTTCGCGTCTGTCATGGCCGCCGGCTTCTTTGCTTTTCTGCTCAATGGTAGGTACAGATCTTTCTGATACAGATAATCTTCCATCTGCATCTTCCACAGCGGTAAGTTTTGGCCATTAAATTTCTCGACCCTAAACTTAGCATCTTCCGCCATTGCTCCCACTCGAACCAGGAACCCTTATTTCCTGCGATTTTATCAACCAAATATACCTTCGGCTCTGATACCAGTTGTTAGAAAATTAAATATTACAGAGCAATGCAACACATAAAATATGCGGAAAATACAAGCACACAAAACACATAAAACTAGAGAGACACAAATATACATGGTTCACCCAGTTTGGGCTACGTCCACCCTGAACAGCCAGTCCTTCCTTTCTATTATCCAGCAAAGTGAAGAGACAAAACCTACAGAAAATCCGCTGTAATATCCTCTGTTCTCTCTCACAGTCTCCCTATCAGTTTCCCGCTCAGAGAATACACATATGATGCGCAGCCACAATACAATACCCTCATAAAAGCGAGGGGGTTGCCTTCTAGGGAAAAAAATCCCTAAACTAAACATAACTTCTACCGTCAGATCATCCGCCTAATGAACGGCCCAGATTGACTAGAAATTAATATATTTTTAAAAGGAAAATTTACATCTATTTTTGGCTTCGGGGGCGCTGCCCCCGAAACCCCCGCACCCCCCCGCGTGCAAGGGTGTACAATTTTCCTGGGGTATACATCCAGCTAGACAAGGATCTCTGAATCAGGAAGAAAATCAGGCTCTGATGCCAAGGGGCTCTGAGAATACATCCATACCAAGAGAATTTTCCTTACCCCATACATTAATAAGGTTGATATGACGGGGGTTAATTCCAAGGGCCAAACCCCCCAAGCATCCAGAAGCATCTACATCATGAATAGTCCATCCAGATAGAATAGGGGCAAGAGCTCGAGAAACCAATTCCGCAGAGCCATGCGTTTCCTGAAGTAGAATGATATCAACGAGAGTAGAGGTGAAGATTCGGCGAAGTGCAAGTCGCTTCGCAGGGCTAGCCAGCCCACAAAAATTGAAAGAAAGGCATATGGGAAACCAGGATGTGGGAGTTTCTTGCTCAAAGAATCCCATAAATCGAGAGTTGTGTGCCGAAGGCAACTTCAATGCCATCAAGGTGAATAGCTTTGGAAATATGAGAGTGCCGACCTCGGGATGCTTTATGGGAGGGATCAGGATGACCAGTGGAGGTACCCAATCCAGTAAGTGAGTGTGTTCAGGAACAAAGGCTGTATGATTAAGAGGAAGAGGAATCAGAGGGTTCGGTAATAATGGGGGGGCAGGATTCCAAGGGGGTAGGTAACGGGGAAGAAAGGAGTGGAGCGGGAAGGGAGGAGGATATGATCGGAGATGATGTTGCAAATAGGATGGGGAATGAGGGGGGAGTGGGAGAAAAGTGTAGGGGAGAGGGGGAGGGTGGAAAAAAAATAGAGGGAAAGACAAAACCAGTCCATGGATACTCAGGACATAGAACAGATGCCAAAGAAACAAAAGATAGGAAAGTAAAAGGAGGGGAGGAGGAAGTACCTGCAGTCAGAGGAAGTCCAGTAACAGTGGAAGCAAACATGGATCAAGTGACCCTGAAATGTGTGTCCGTCGCTTCAGTGGGTGTCGCCATCAAGAATGTATCAGATGTGATAGTATGGCCAGAGTGTGATGTCTGTCTTTGAAGTGATACTGATACTGGTGCAATAGGATGTCTGCCACTACTGGTGTGAGAAGCCAGAGTCAAGCCCGATAGTGGAAAATCCTTGAAGACATGACCCACTTTGTGGCAGCGGTGACAACAAAAGGGTACTCCTTCATAGTCCAATATTTTCTCCCTAGTGAAGTTGCAACATTTTATGTTGATGGATTCCTCCAGTCCTTCCCATGTGTCCAGATGAGCTAGTATATGAGCAAACACCATCTTGCCAGAGTCAATGAAAGAACGGTCATGGTCCAAGTAGGTACCTAGAATATTGCTGATGTCTTTGAATATCTGTTCTATCCATAAGTGATAAGGAAGGCCTGGAAGAGATATAATGATCTCAGTGGGTTCTCTGGAGGAGAATCGAAGAGCAAACCATCCCTTGGTCAGTGTGTGAATGATGGGCATCTCCTGTATGAGATCTCCCCAAATCTCTTGTGCCCATAGTTTCAATTGCTTAACCCCATAGTTCCGACCACGAACTCTTCCGACTATAACCCTGTCAACAGTGCCCATAATTTCGGCCATCTGGACTCCAGCCCCGAGGGTGAGGAAATTGACACGATGGTTAGCTTTGACACATTTTGTGCAGCGAGGAGCATGGGGAGCGGTACCAAGAGGGAGGATATTGACAGTCGGCTTCGAGGGTGGGGTGGTCGTAATAGATGGAAGGGATTCGGAGGTGGGTGATGGGATAGTGAATAATCTAGATGGACGTCGAGCCACTGATGGGTTTGATTCCGAGGGAGAAAAGAGAGTCAAGGGAGGGGGGAAAGAGTACGAGGGCAGTGAAGACCTCGGGGGTGAGGAGTGCGGAGGGAGATGGGGAGTCACAGTGTATGAGGGGGAAGGAGGAGGGTAGGTGAGGGTTTGTGAAAGGAAAGCGAGCTATGCAGGAGACAGAGGTCGAATATCTAGTGATCAGATGTCCAGATCAGCAGCCAAGAGTATTTTCGGCGAGGATGAGGATAAGTCTGGGACCATAAAAGAGCCTAGTTCAGGGAAAGAAATAGGGGAGGTAAACGAGGAGCACCAGACCATAGGAATATGACCACAAGGAGATGAAGAAGGGAGAGAGAGTTTCATACCCAAGGAGAAACGATGCAAGAGGGTCCAAATGTCGATGTCCGCATATGGGTCCTCTGAATAGTCCACAAGTTTTTCATCCTGGGCCCCTTCCATACCAAACTCCAAGGAATATACTGTTAAAAATACCAACAAATCCCAATTGTTACCATAAAAAGAGGTCCCGAGCAAAATAGTAAACAAACCCTAACAGTCGCCAGAAGACAAGGACCCGGTCAGAACAGTGTTAGCCACAATAATCAAGATGGCTCCAGATCTGAGCACCGTCAGCTAATGTTCTCCGTCGGCGAAGGCAATGAGTGTGGCAAAACTGGTAAACCTGTAAGTGAACAGGTAGGCCGAAAAAAAACCCATTGAGAATATGTCGATGCAGTCCCTCATGATCATTTAGTAATGGCAGGTAAGGTAGAGAGTAAAATGTGTCGCACAGGGCAGAAGACGCAAATGCACAGTACTGACCATGGCCGCCTAGGGCATCCTGCACGATCCTTTCAAAAGATAACTAAAAACATATGTATTAACCTAAACATACATGTCAAACAAAGAAATAATAGTCTCATAAACATTCATGGCATATTCATGAAAGTGCACCGGCTCTCTGAGATTCATATATTAAGTGAAAGTCCCAAGATATACAATTACAATGCTGCCACACTAGCCCCAATAGTGGAACATTAAGTCACCACTTCCTACTCTAAAGAAGGATCTTCTCTCCTATGCCAAACTAAAGAAGCGAAGGTGAAAATTCCAAATTCCTTTCTCTTGATATATGAGGGTGTATTTATAACAAATGAGGTGACTCTCCACCTGACTCTTGACCTTCCCTCATGACTCTTAATTTTCTACAATGAATTTGCATTTTTATACATGACGTTTGAGATTCTACATGACTATAGAACTTACTAGTGACTTTTCACATTCCATATGGGACCCTTGGTCTTCCACACATTTTACATTTTCTCATTTTTTAAAACACAAAAATTACATTCCACAAATGATGTGGCAAAAAAAAATTGACACATGATTTTTGTAATGATACTTTGAGAATTCATGACTTGGAAATGGTGACATGAGACTTCATCAATGCCAAGCTCTTATCCATGTTGTTATGATTTTTACTTCTTTATGATGGATATTTGATTGTACTTTATCTTCACCTTGCAAAGGGTCTATGTGAGTGTTGAAACCTTCCAAGTGAGTATGATTTACCATGTATTTTCCTTGGTCCAGGATTATTTCATGTCCTTCATGATGGTTTTTTCTTCTACTCCTTCGCAAGTTCTCTCTTGTAGCCTCTCCTTGATGACTACCCTTGAGGGTCACCTTGCCATGTTGAAATGATATCACATGTAGATGGATTTCACTCATGAAAAGTCAACATCAGTCTAAAAACCACATATTCTAGCTTTTCTTGCTCATAGAAGATGTTGACTGTGATGAGGAAATCGGCAAGGGTTTTGAAATCAAGAAGCTAATGATTGCGCAGTTGAGGACTATAGGGACCCAGGGATGACCACACTATCCTTTGGAACTGTGCAATATGAAATTAAGAAAATATTATCAAGGTTTTGCGTAGTGGAGAATTCCAGGAGACAAGGTGGTGAGCTTGCTAACTAAGGATGTGCAGTCAAAATTGCTTAAGGAAGAGGAGGCAGAGATTGCACAATCGAGAATTATAGGGATTCAGGGATGACCTCATTGTCCACTCTAATTTTTCAATGCATTGTAGGAGGAAATATGGGACAAGGTACTAGGTAGTGATGGGTTTCATTCAATGAGACAAGACTAGCCACTCTAATTACTCAATGTGCAATGATTGAAAAGAATATCCCAAGGATTGCACAATTGAGGATATCAGTGACCTATAGGTGACCCACTATAAACTAGAACTTTGCAGGTCTACTGGATGAAGGGATTACACAATTGAGTAAGTTAGGGAAACAGTAAACTAGAACTGTGCAGGTCTACTGGATGAAAGGATTACACAATTGAGTAAGTTAGGGAAACAGGGAGGAAAGGTTACACAATGTAACATCGTAATGTATAGTAGCTAAAGAGGAGGCTTAGGAGACTATGAAGTTGGGTATGATAGTGCCCCATGGATGGTCCACTATCCATGACAACTACGTAAAGCGCAATCTAGGAAATATGTGTCAAGGTATTGTGCAGTTGATAGGGCTAAGCAACCAAAGTGATGGTCCAGACTTCAAGGTTGCTCAGAGTATAGTTGAGGGAGGTTGCCCTCAAAGGATTGTGAAGTTTTCAATTCCAAGAGGTGGAGGGTGCTTCATTGTGAATTAATACTATGGAGTATGCAATTCCATGAGGGAGAAAGGTTAGCAAGTTTCAAAGATAGAGAAAGCCTAAAAAATGACTAAGTGTCGGATCAGTGAGACAAGAGAGAACAAGACATGCAAACAAGTCTTGAAATAGTGATCTCACACTCAGATAACATCAAAAAAATCCAAAAGAATGTACAATAGAAAAATCAACATGCATACCTTGAAACGACAGCAAAGTGACACAAATTACTAAGTGCGACAATTGAAACATAGCTTGCGACACTTATAATACAAGTTACAGCATGAGTGTTGACTACAACCAAAAAATGTGCTAAGTTGTGGGAGAGTATCTAGCACATATTCTTGTGATAGATAGGGTCAACTAATGCATAAGAGTGTCTTAGGGATGCCTCTAGTAATGCACCAAAGTGCAACACATTCAAGAGTGAAAACAATCAAAAGAGACAATTGTGAGCATAAAAAATGGGGAAATCGACATTTGCAAAAGCTAAAGAAAGTGAAAGTGACACATGCGAGAGTGAACATAAATAAAAAGAGACACTTGTTAATGTGAAAGAAAGAAAAAAAGACACTCGTGAAATTGAAAAGGACACTTGTGAAAGCAGAGGTGTGAAAAAGCGATAGTTGAGAAAATTAACCCAAATGATGATACAAATGCAACTAAGAGTGAGAGAGACTATCAATTGGAATTGCACGTTGACTACCCTAATGGATTGCACAATCATTGTCTCTAAGAACTATGCAATCACTGTCACCAAAGATTGTGCAGTAATCATCCACAAGGATCTACATAGTCATTTCCCTTAGGCACTGTATATTCATTTTCATCAGGATCTTCGCAATGACTATCATCAAGGGTTGCATAGTGCTTGAAATTATAGGGTGCATATTGACTACTAGGCTTGCTAGAAAAGGGTGTGCTTATGAATGCATCAAACACTAAGCATGTGTAAGAAAGTGGTTTCAAAATTTAGAATCTCATAAGAATACTCAAACACTTAGAAAATGATTAATTTATCATGAAGCGAATAAGAACAATCAAGGAACAGCATATTATAGGCTAACAAGGATGCTCCAAAATTCAAGTAGAGGAAAAATTTTGGAGGGTATTTGTCGCAACGATAACAGTTGGCGACACACTGGAAGAAATCCAGCTTCTATCCCTAGGTCTACCTTTAAGCACAAAGTCTTATTCAATCAGGAAATATTGATTCATTATGTGTACCACCTCATCTTCTCCATTTATCTCTATTATAAGTATAGTCTCTTCTATCCCCTTTCTCGGCTAAACACAATTAAAAGACTTATTGTATCTCAATTATTTCGATCTGAGAAAAGGATATTATATATTTGTGAGTTTAATATGATAAGAGTTTTAGTTTCATCTTCGGTGTTTCTCAACCACCAGCATGCCTATTCAGTACACCGGCAGAGTCACTTCAAGAAAAAAAGCATTGCTTCACTTCCTACAAGCTTATTCAGTACCCTAGTGAAGTTACTTGCTTCACCTCTCTGCACAAGAAGCCTTTATCTTCTTTCACCCCTTATTTTATTTCAGTGTGCTCATTGCAATTTTATAGGTATTTATATCACCAAGGTGGAAGAGGGATCCAGAATTATTGAGAGAAAGTGAGGTTATTTCTTCATATATTGTTATGTACCTATGAAATTAATATGTTCGCTCTTATTTTTCTCCTTTCCCTTCTCTGCTCGATTGTATCGGCAATAAAAACACCATTGAATTACCATATCGAGTCAAGGAACGAAGATCCTAATATATATATGGGCATAATGGTTCTTCCTATAGATTTATGTGTGAATGGATTGTATTTTCCATTCAGAAATCACAAACCTTAAATATATAAAACGCAAGAAAAGAAGGGGATTACAGATTAACCAAGAATTGTTCTTCATCACAATTTCCCTTTTAAATATTTGCCACGTTCTATTTTGTACCAAAAAATAACAATTCTCATGCATGGTATTATTAACAAACATGGAGGAAAATACATGAAAAGATAAGAAAGACAAAAGCATGAAAGGAAATAGGCAAGAAAGAAAACATGAAAATAAATAAAATACAAAGACTAAATGAGGAACCAAATGCAGGGTCATGCAATGCAAAAGGAAACTAAAATGTAGTTAAGCCTAAACCTAATTTGACTAGATAGAAGGTTAGAGCTAAGTGAAGTGAAATTTCCAATGTAGCCATTGAAGTTGATCCCAACCTACAAGGATAATTATATGAGCAATTAAAATCCATATAAAATAATGTGCAAAAGAAAAGATAACAACCTAAATAGCTTGTACAAAAAATGAAGGTATTTCATTTGTGCCATAAATAACCAACTTGCAATCCTACCTTTTCTCTTAGAACAACAATGATACACACCTCAAAATATTCTTTTGAATGTACCTTTGTTTGTATTCTCATTCTTAGAAAACCCTACAAAAGAATGAAACTTATTATTAGCAACGAAGCTTGCTAAGTAATATGTTTCTAGAAAATCATAGATTCGATCATGGTACCCAAAAAAATCATCTTAAAAACCTTGACATTCTTAAGGAGATGAATTTTTTATTAATGCAATGGAATCAAAGGGAGAATATTGCAAAGGAAAGATAATTTGATTACATTCAGAAACTTTATCAAGATCATGAGAAACTAACATAACCATCAGATAAGACTGAAGTGCCTCAACTTATTGACAGGTATCTGAACAATGAAATGTTCAATAGTGAAGATTAATGGGTTCAACCAGATCAATCGATGTAAAACAACTATCATGAGATATCCTAATAGAAAAATGATAATTTGAATGGAAATTGTTAGACTCGGTTTTATGATAAGATTGGTGGCTTGACATACAAGATTCTTGATTCTCGACCATTTCCCTTTGTGTCCAATTCCATACCAAACCAAGAATATGGAAGCTTGGGGAATCAAAAACAATTTGTGTCCTTGTGAATCTTGGAAATCAATCAAAACAACATGTTGAAAAAAATGTTAGAAGGGTTCATATCAACATGAGGGTTATGATTCACCGAATGATACAAGCATTGAATACTACTCAAAAGGTTTGATTGGGTCAAAATGAAAATGATTAGCTTCATAAAATTCATAATAGAGATTAAGAGTTGATTATTCACAAAAGCACTCAACTTATATGAATTCTTTGACCAATGATGATTTTTTTCTTGATAATTAGAATTATAGGCTTCATATATCTGTGCGTCCATGAAATATATACATTCCAATCCCTGGTTCAATGCTACAATTTTACATGAATTTGAATTAACTAAAAGAGAATGTTTTATCTTACCATAAACCCAATCTTGAAAATTAGGAATCTTGACTTGGAAATGCTAAAAATATTTCAAGAATGAATTTGCATCGAGTGAAATAATACAGAGAAAATAATTTTGTGAGAAAATACAGATCTGAATTATTTTGGGGAACTCATCAATATCACGAGAACCTAACATAAACATCAACGAAATTTGAAGTGCCATGACTCCCTAACAAGTCTGAAACTTTCAAATTTTGAATAAGTACAATTTTAGAGCTTATTCAAATCGCAAATTGCATGTGGAAAACTACTATTGGTTATTTCAACAAGATCATTATTATCTAGATAACAGCCATCTACATCACAGGTTTGATCATATTTTTTCAACCTCGATAAATAGATTACTCAAGTCATAAGGCTCTTCATATTATGTATCTAAGGATGTATAGATTGGAGAAATATCATGAGCAGCCTAAACTAAAGAATTATCATAGATGCAAGACTGGAAATTGCAAAGCATGGGATATATGCTTGATGATTTTATTACTTTCTTCTTCATTGACCTCATTGTCTTGTGTCGATTCAAAATTAAACTCATCGGACCATGAATTCGAAGAGCATGGCATACTTTCATCACAAGTTAATTCATTACAAGTAGTAGGAAACGAGGGATAGTGAGTTGAAGAAGAAGTTTACATAAGAATATATTCTTGAGAAATCAAAAGATTGGCCTATATACCTTGGAATTCATCAACATGCTCATTAGAAAGACCATTGTTATCGAGATTATGGTTACCGAAGGCTTTAAATTGATTAAGCATCTTGATTTATTTTAACTAACTATCGAGATCACACGACTCTAAATAATCCAAGAATGAAGGAACACCATCTTGACCTATGGGGAATTTGAAATAAGGAAAATATATCACAATTATATTCACCTTTCTTCTCCTCTACTAGTGGAAGGTGACCACCTTGTACCTGTTCACAATTTGGACCAAAAAATTGAGGATCAAGAGTATATGAATAACACACTAGTAAAGTAGATTGATCAGGAAGATAAAGGCACCAAGAGTGCCCATGATATGTAGGTGACAAAATATGACAGGTATCCCTTGAATAAACAATGCTTTCAATTGAAACAAATTCATGATTAGGATTGTGTGCATTGTGATCTTGAAAAATTAAGAGATAAATCTCCACTTTAGGTTTTATGGAATTATGATAGCATTTGAATTTTTCCTGGATGATACCTTGATCATGGTAAGGAAATATAGGCAGGATAAAAGGATCAAAAATTCAACTTTCATATTTCCCAATACCAACATTGATATGAGGGAACACTTTATTTGGTAATGAAAAAGGAGGAGGAGAAGGAACAAAATCAGTGGTGGATTCCTCCTCTGAGATTAGAGGTTCCTCATGATTGATGAAAGTTGAAAGAGTGTGATCAACTAAGGACTCATATTCACATTGTGTTACATAGCAATTTGTCATCGTCCCTGCAATCCTCGTCCCGCACATTGGAGGGCCTTTTCCGTGACCTATGAGCAGTGACATGACCTGAAACCACTTTCATGGCATCCCCCTTGACAAGGACAATCATTCCTCTGAAGACAGTTTCCTATAAAAAGCCTTAAAAATAGCCCTTTTGGCCTTGGCGCGATCAGCCAGTTTAGCGCTTGTGCCAATGGGGGAAATCCACCAAAGAGGTCGCGCCAACTGGCGCTTTGTCCCAATGTATTACTCGTGCCAAGCTTAATAAGGGTTGTTTTTTAAAAATAAATGGTGGAAGTTTGATTCCAACCAATTCCTGAACGAGTCTCTAAAATGAGTTGGGAGGTTTGGCTCCGGATCTCCATGTAGGGGAAGTGGTTTTCCACCTATCATGGAAGCTTCCTTGAGGATAGGGCCAATCCCACCATTGTAGGGATCCTAAATCCCCTTCCACCATCTATATAAGCTTGTCATTCTCCCTTTGCAAGCTAGCCTGAATAGAGCTGAATCAGTAGTAAGGAGACTATCATCAGACAGCCGAAGAGAGAGAGCCTTGTCCCATCTCGACGAGCTTCATCGAGACGTGCTCCGCTATTGACCTGCCAAAGGAAGATCCAGCATCAAAGCTCATGTTGTATCTTTATTTCATTGTGATTAATAATAAACGACTTAGATTATGGTTCCATTCATATGTTCATGTCTTATGTTATGAATTTTATCTTCTCTGACTGATATATGGTTGCATGTATTAGGTTTTACGTTGTGTGTTGTTTCTTCGTGTAAGTGCAGGTGTTCGAACGTGCTAGGCGGGAGGATTGTGATCTGCCAAAGTGAAGGACAGAAGCGCCATATTCTCGACAAGCAATAGCAGCGTAGGACTTAAGGTAGGCCTCTTGTCGCATCTTGGTCTTTTGTAACTAGGAACCGATGTCTTAGCATGACTCGGTTGTTGCTAGACCCAATCTGGGCTAGTAGGGATCGCCTCTGTTCGCAGAGGGGATTTACCTCTCCAAAAAATTGGCGACTCCGCTAGGGAAACATTGATTGGAGTTTTTCTTGTCTTTTCAATTGATTTTGGTCTTGTCTGCTTGATCAACTCTTCTAGTTCACCTTCTTCTAGTGTTAAACCTCTGTTTAGCCTCACCATACCTGATCTGCTCCATGTTTGCTCTTTTTTATTTTTGACATTAGAAAACTCGACTGGAACATTTTTTGCCCTGAAAGTCATGCTAACTGGCGCTTTTTGCTAGTTCAACCCTCGCGCCAATCTTGTTCTAGCGCTAGTTGTAGCCAGCCAGTTGCGCCAATCCTGTGTGGTGCTAGGATTTCTTGTTTCTGAGCTTTCTGAGCTTTATTTGTGGTTTTGGTGTCATTTTTTTGGCTGCCTGAGTGTCCTGAAGCCTTGGTTGACTGTGTGTGACCTCTACCCTCTAGTTGTTTTCCCTCTACTATCGGTTTTACATTCTAGCCCTAGGGCATCTAGGTGCTATAGTGTGTCGAGCCTCCCATGGGAGTTTTTGGTTTCTGTTTGTCCAGTCAACTTCGTTGTTGCTTATTTGCATTCATTTGGTGGTTTTCCATTGTTTTATTTCATTCTTTGAATGATTTCTCTCATTCTCATTCGAGTTTCGCTTTGTCTCATTTCGAGCCTAGATTACATGGTTCGTTTAAGTCTTTGGGATTCCTCTTTGATTTGATGGATTTATCCATTAGTTTGTGGTCTTATTGTGTGTTTTGTGTTGAGTGAACTTGCTTTTCTTTACTCTTCCGCTATCGGTTCTCAAATTGATCTCTCCATTAGTTTTCATTTTGTTTAGTGCATTTTGCTCTTAAACATTGAAAATGCAAAAAAATCTCTTTGCTTTTGATTAGTTAGTGAAAATTGAAAACTTTTCTGTGTTATTAGTGTTATATAACTCTGAAGGAAAAGCTTTTAGTTTCATTAGCGTGCATTAGAGACACTAGTGGTTTTTTTGTGATCATTTTGTCATTGTGTGAAAGCTCTCAACCTTCCCGTAGTTAGCTATTTATCGAACAAAGTGATATATTGTGGCATGTAGTGTGAATTTAGAGAATTTTTGAGACATAACATTCGGTAGAGCCTGAAAATTGAAACATAATTGAAGATCAACTCTAAAATTTATTCAATTTACCTTAAGGAAGCATTGAAACATTAACGAAATATTTAGAGGTCTAGGCTAGTGACGTGTTCCGGTGTCATTAAACCTAGTAGCTTTCGTTCGCCTCTTAGCTTTAGACAGCACTAGTACGAACTTGTTCTCCCCGTACCGTCACGTATACAAAGGGAGACCCCACTAGGTTGCTATCCTTTATTCGTAGGAAGCCGATTCTACCGCCTTATACCCGTGATACACCAGACACAGTATTCGGGGAGATGGCCTGCACGTACGTCAAGTCCTTGGTTGATTTCTCTTTCATTTTGAAACCAAGGTGTATATTGCAGTTCACGGATATCTGATACACCCTTTTGCCTAGAGTTCCAGAGTAGTCATTTTGATCTTTTCTGACTCATTGAATTTGAAAGGATCATCAAGCGCTTGTCCTTTCATGCTTGCTTCCAAATTGAAAGAGATAGAGTCACCTTTTATCTGTTTCTCGACTCTTAAAACAAAAAACAGTAAAGTTTCTAAGTTTCAATGTGGTAAAATAAATCACCTACGATCACACGCCCTTTTAGAGTTTGCTTGTTGGTCGTTTGATTGTGTGCCTTGGTTTTTGCCCGTGTGCTTTTGTTTGATCTCCTCCTCTTATCATTACTGTCACAGTGGCGAAACCCTCAGTTTCGTCTACTGGTAGTCCTTACATAGACGATTCATCAGAGGTCTCTCAATCCTCTGCTGAACCTCAGCAGCCCATTGTCTTTGAGTTTCCCGACGGGGGATCGATTCTATCTGAGTTTCCCTTTGGAGGAATAGTTCAGTTCAATTGGCCCTTATCCAACGCTTGGTTTGGATTTGGAGTAGGGGAATATTTCCCTCCTCTTACATTGGGTTCGCCTTTTTTGGCTGCTGTTATTCCTCCTATTCCTCGCCGTCTTTTAGAAGATCTAGCAACAGGGTCAGATATAGACTCATCCAGTCCTTATCCTAGTGATTAAATCCCTACATCTGGTGAATATTACCAGTTTTTCCCAAAAAACAAACCCGACTTATCTGTTATGTCTTCGCCTGGTCCTTCGCTTCCAGCGGGCTATAGATCCTTAAGTCAGATTGTGGCCGTTGTCACCTCTATGGGAGTATCAACTCCGTCTATGAGGCCAGTTATTCCTTCGTTAGGGATGTCCCTGACGACACCCCTCATGTCATCTCCTCAAGTCACATCAGTACCTGTTAGGCCTACTATCTGTGTAGCTGCATCTACACCGGCTGTTACTACTCAGTCCGTCAGGACTGCGTCACTTCCTGAAGACGTCTACATAGTATCTGCTATTCCGGAGAATATCTCTCCTTAGGAGTATCGGTTGTCTCTACAGCAATTGAACTCCGAGGTTGGTCATTCCTCCCAAGATCCCAACCGTCCTTATTTTTCCCATTATGGTACACCCGTTTATATTTTTCCACATCAGTACGATGAGCAGGGAAACCCTCTACATTTTCCTGCTCCAGAGGCTTATTCATATGTTCAATGTTTTTTGTCTGCCCAGGCTGGGCAACCTTCCAACCCACAAAGACAACCCTTCCAGGGCCAGCCTGGTTATCTCTATGACCCGCAAGGACAACCCTTACAGGGCCAACCTTCGGACCAGCAAGGGTTGTTATACGGTCCGCAAGGATAGTCCTACAACCCTCAAGGTCAACCTATACAACCTCATCCTGTGGTCCAACCAGGGCAACCTCAAGGACTGATGGGTCAACCGAGGTATCAACCGGGATCGTTGTACGGTCCTGGGGGGCAAATCCAACCCTCTCAACCTATAGCACAACCTCTGCAACCTCAGTTTCCTATCGGTCCGAATGTTGCACAGCCAGGGCCCTCTTATGGTCCTGTTATAGGTCAAACTGGTTATCAGGCACAGCCTGGCCCTATCCCACCACCAGGCCAACTGGCTCATCCGGGGCAGCCTGGTGTCCCTCATCAGCCAGGTCAACCTGTTCAACCAGGGTAACCTGTTCACCCGGGTCAACCTGTTCAACCAGGGCAGCTCACTCAGCCAGGTCAACTTGTCCAACCAGGCCAACCTGCACATCCAGTCAACCCTGCTCAACAGCCAATTTACTCTATGTCGTAGCCGAATCCACCGGTGCGCCCAACTCATCAAGCTCAGCAGGGCCCCACTTATCAGCAACCGGCTCAACCCCAAGGCGATTATTATCTTCAAGGTCAATCTCGACCGGTTTACAACCTGCCCCAAGGTTCTAACTATTAACTTCAACAACTAGGCTATACCTATACTCATCAGTCAAATCCATATACTGCTCAAACGGGGCCAACATATAATCAGGTTCCATACCCCGGTTATCAACCCCCATACACTGGTTATCAGCAACCGTATCAATCTAACTATACGGCTTACACCACCTATGGTAAAAATCCCCCGGGACAGAACCAATGGGGCAAGGTTATGCTCAACCAGGGTGGAGTACAGGTACAGGTCCTTATCGAGGGCCTGGTATGCCTTTCAATCCTCAGTTACCTTTCCTTGCTACGTTGGAATTTCCAGATGTTTCTAAATTGACCAATGATCCGATTCTCCACAATCCTTATTGGCCTCCGGTTCCAACCAAGGTGCCCGGTGACTGTCCTAAATTTGAAGGTAAAGCTGGAGAGGACCCCCAAGCTCATGTCATGACCTACCATCTGTGGTGTTCGTCAAACTCTTGGGTCGATGATTCAATTCATCTACGTATTTTCCAGCACACTCTTACCGGTGCTGCCGCTAAGTGGTATATAGAACTACCCCGCGGCATCTTTCAAGACTTCAATACGTTAGCCATGGCTTTTCTGACACATTTCCAGTTACCATTTCGTTACGAAGCCGGGACTCATCTCCTGACTTCTCTCAAGCAGGATAAAGCCACCCACATATCTGATCATATTCATGAGTGGCAACGTCATCGTAGACTGATCAATTTTAATATACCTAATCAGCTACTAACTCATTGGTTCACTACCTCCTTCGTAAGCAAGATCACTCAAGATATTACTATGTGGGCATGGAGGTCAATGTTGTTCAGGCTAATCCTACATAAAAGGCCTCCAAAGGAAAGAAGAAGGGCAAAGGAAAATCCAAACCAGATGTCCCGAAACCAAAGTCTTCTAAACCTCGTGCTGACGATGGTTCCCAACGTAAACCAAAGTACCCCTGCCTTATCTGTGAAGGAGACCATTATACCAAATATTTTCCTCGATGATCTAAGATTATTCAACTTCTAAAAGGCTCCAAAGGGACTCTGGCAGTTCTCAAAGAACCATTCCCATCTCAGCAGACCCAGATGGTTGAGTAGCCTTCACCATCTGCACCATTTGGGTCCCAAGTTTTTATGATGAATGGTTCTGCACCTGTTTTGATTTCTACGGGTTCGAAGGATTATGCCAGATCATGCCAGGAAACTGGGAAGGAAGTTGTTGATGGCCCACCTCCCCCACCTGTCTCTGTTCCTTTAGAAATTGAGAAGCCCAGCGTTGAACCTGTTGTGAGGCCACCCTCTAAACGTGTTCTGTGAAAATATTCCTATAACCCAAACGCCCATGCCACTCAGCACTACAGCATTGTTGAGGATTTGGCAGAGGCACCTTCTGCAATGTCTGTATTGGAAGTGCTTCAAAGTTTCCCATCGCAACGGAAAGCTCTGTTGTCCACAATCGGTGGAATCGATCCCATCGATTCTAGTCTTCTCACCTTCGACCTAGAAAATTTTGTCCCCCGACTTCCACATTAAATCGCTCTTGTTATACAAGTCGGTATCAACGGCCTTAATATCCACAGAGCCATTGTGGACGAAGGTGCTTCCACCTATGTTATGTCATCTGCCTGCTGGAAGGCCATTGGCTCTCCAACTCTTACCTCGTCTCCCAATGCCCTAGAGGCATTTGATGGTTGGGAATCAAAACCCCTAGGTGTTCTCGAGAGTTTTTCAATCACATTATAGCATAAGATAGTCAACGTAGAAGTAGAAGTGGTTGACGCCAAGCTCAACTACAATCTTCTTCTTGGTCGCAGTTGGACTCACGCCATGCTATGCATTCTGTCCACCCGCTTTCAGCTTCTGAAGTTCCCTCATGAAGGCAAAATGATCACTGTCGATTAGTTGTCTTTCTTCACCTCATCCTCCGAGAACAACGTTCCTTATGTGGATCAGATCCCCAATCCCCCCGACGGTGTAGGACCCAGTCTTTTCAAGGACCCCATCCTCATGGGTATTTTTCCCGTGCCACCACCGCACACCATTCAAGTTAACATGATCTCTAGGTCAGATGACCCTTGGATCATCCCTTGGCCTGAACAGGTGACCTCTTTCAGAGAATCAATTCCTTTAACTCCAGTTGAGATCAATTACTGCAATATTTTCGCCGCATCTGATCCTCCTCCTCTTGAACATGCTCCTTCGAGCATGGATTTAGATATATATTCTCAATCCCCTTGGCTCAGTGATGCAGATTTTCCTGACCCTTTAAGAAAATTCTTCCCTTCTGATGAAGTTATCGTTGAAACGATGTCTCTTGAAGATCTACCGTGGAGCGATGGACATCATCGTTCCTCGTTCATGCCCGGCCTGGGGGCAATGTCTGATTGTCTAGAGCACTTCATATCTCAGGTTCCCACTCTGCCTCTTCAAACGCCGATATTGACTCATGAGGTCCTTTCAGAGGGAAACCTGAGTAATATTACACAAACCATGCCTATTGACATCTCCGTCAAACTGGGGGTAGTCGAGAACATTCACGTGGGAGTTACCTGTTCTCCCAAAGAGATTCAGGTATACACGAACCTTTTTCGCGAATTCAGAGATGTTTTCGCGTGGTCCTATGAAGAGATGCCTTGGATTGATCCCAACATAGTCGTGCATGAGATTCCTACCTACCCAGGTGCGAAACCCGTGCGTCAGCATCTACGCCCAGTGCATCCCCGAAAATCCGCAGCTATAAAGGCAGAAGTTGAAAAACTTCTTAACGCGGGCTTTATATATCCAATTCCCCTCACATAATGGGTTTCAAATATTGTCCCTGTAGATAAGAAGCAGGGCACTATATGGGTCTGTGTTGATTACCAAGACATCAATCGGGCCTGTCCTAAGGACAATTATCCCACTCCTTTTATAGATCATATCATCGATGAATGTGCAGGGAGTGAGATTTATTCCCTTATGAACGGCTTCTCCGAGTACAATCAAATTAATATTTTACCCGCTGATCAACATAAGACTGCCTTTCTCTGTCCATGGGGTACTTTTTCTTACAAAAAGCTCCCGTACGGTTTAAAAAATGCTGGCGCCACTTTCCAGCATGCTATGTCCTATGCTTTCCACGACATACGTCATATTTTTCAGCCATATCTGGATGATTTTTCCAGCCCATTCAGCTCAGCGTGAGGACCATCCTAAACACCTCTGCCATATTTTCCTCCGTTGCAGACGTTACAATATTAGGCTCAATCCTCACAAGTGCGTCTTCTGCATGGATTCTGGTCGTCTTTTGGGATTTATTGTCTCCAAAGACGGGATTTTCCTTGACCCCCTCAAGGTCGAGGCCATCGTTAACCTCCCATCCCCCTCCTCGTTACATCAACTGCAGAGTCTACAGGGGAAAGCCAACTTCTTACGGCGCTTTATTCTGAACTATGCGGAAGTGACCAAGGGGTTTACGCGACTTTTGAAACAAGACGTTCCCTTCCTTTGGGACGAGATTTCCCAGCAATATTTTGAGAAGCTTAAAACGTTGCTCGTTAATGCTCTGTTGATACGTCCTCCCAATTATCATCGCGATTTTACCCTTTATTTGGCCGCTGCGTTTAGCACGATAGCTATGGTTCTAGTACAGGATGACGACGATGGAAATGAAAACGTAGTTTACTATCTATCTCGGAATCTTATCGACACGGAAACATGCTATGCCCACGTCGAGAAGTTGGCGCTCGCTGCGGTCCAGGCCGTTCAGAGATTCCGCCATTACATCCTGTTGCATACCGTAACCGTGGTTTCTAACTGCAACCCCATGAAATACATCTTGTCTCAACAATTGCTGGGGGGAAAGTACTCCAAATGGATCGTAATCCTTCAAGAGTTCGATTTAGAGTTCACCACTGCTAAGTCAACGAAATCATTGGTTTTTGTTGATCTTATTTTCTCTCTCCCGACAGACTCCATTCCATCCCAATCTGAGGATCATATCTCGGATGAAACACTCTTTCTTATCAGCACTCGTGATCCATGGTACAGTGACATTATCGTGTATCTTCAAACATCCACGTTCCGGTCTGAGTTGAAAAAAGATGCTCAACGACGGATTCGGCATCAATATCAACTATACCGCATTGTAGGAGATACCTTGTATCGTGTCGGAGTTGATTCTATGCTCCGCCAGTGCTTGACCCTGGAAGAGGCTGAGAGAGTCCTAAATGACTGTCACAGTGGCATTTGTGGTAGTCACATGTTTGGATATGCCACCACCCAGAATATTCTGCGTGCGGGTTATTTCTGGTCATCTATATTCAAAGACTTTATTGTTGCAGTTCGAAAATGTCATGTGTGTCAGGTATTTCAGTGCAAGATGTGTGCGCCACCCCTACCCTTGCATCTTGTCATTACCATAGGCCCTTTTGCTAAATGGGGCATAGATTTTATGACATGTAACCCTCACTCGGCCGGGGGGCATGCTTATATAATCGTTGCCATGGACTACTTCACTAAGTGGGCCGAAGCGATGCCTACATTAGCTGTCGACGGTAAGACAGCTGCCCAATTTATTTTCAACCACATTATTACGCGTTTCGGAGTCCCTCAAGCCATTGTCACTGATCATGGCACTCATTTTCAGGATTACATGATGGCTGAGCTGACATCAAAGTTGGGCTTATGCCATGATAGCTCAATGCCATACTACCCCCAGGTGAATGGCCAGGTTGAGGCCATGAACAAGGTATTGGTCACAATGCTTCAACGAACGATTGGTATCCACAAATCCAACTGGCATCTCCAATTGTTCTCAGCTCTCTGGGCTTATCAAACGTCTGTAAAGAGCACAACCGGATTCACACCTTTCCAGCTGGTGTATGGTCTGGAAGCAACTCTCCCGGTTGAATGTGAAATTCCTTCTCTGAAGTTGGTTGTGGAACTATTGCCTGACACTTCTCCAGAGGAAGAACGTCTCTTGTATTTCGAACGACTGGATGAAACCCACCGCTTGGCTGCCTTGGTTATTGAGGCACAGAAAAAGCGGGTCAAAGCCCACTTCGATCAATCGGTTTCTCCACGTTCTTTCATTGAAGGGGACCTCGTCCTCCTATATGACCAAGCACACGATAAAATCGGGGCGGGAAAATTCCAACCCATGTGGCATGGGCCCTATATCATCAAACGAGTATTAAAAAATGGGGCCTATGAGCTTATCGACTATGAAGGTGTTCCTCTGGCACAGCCTAGAAATGGGTTGTACCTCAAAAGTACTACGCTTGAGTTATTCCTGTGTGGTGTTTTTGTACATAAGTGAGTGATTTCATTTTTTTGCATGTGTGGTGTGGTGTGCTTTGTAAGCGTCTTTCTGCTGATTGGGTCTTCCTGATTGTGCAGATGTCTATTACTCCTTTTGTCAGTTTCACTGATGGTGCCTCCCCCAGTACCAGGAATCTGTCCTCGGTAGCCTGGGTAATCTACGATCCTGCTAGTGAGTTAATCAATCTACAAGGTGTTTGTCTAGGGCCTACCACAAATAATGTCGCGAAATAAAGTGCCATTTTAGAATTGTTGAACGAGGCTGTAAACCTCAGTATTCGTGCATTACTTGTATATCTGGACTCACAACTTGTAGTATTACAACTTAATGGTCATTATTCAGTTAGAAACCCCTCCATTTTACGACTATATCTACGTATTCGTTTACTGGAAAGAAATTTTGATTACATTACATATCAACACATACCCAAACACATGAATGCGTTAACAAATGCAGTAGCTAATATGGTTTTAGAGAGACATTTACGCAACTTGTAAAAACATCATCATATGTGAAAATATCCATCCAGAAATAGATATATATGTATATATGTGTCGAAATGTTTACAGTTTCTGTACATCACATAAAATAAAAAAATATACATGTCTATTTTAATAATAGCCGGAGACGACATGTCTCTCAAAAATATGCATATAAAAGCCCTAGATGACTAATCAGCATGGTGCTCGTGGTAGCATGTCACCGCGCACACCAATCGTCTCAGTAATCAACGGAGGCGACTAGGCACCCCCACAGTGTGCCTCTGGTAAGCCATTGGGACATTTGTTAGGCGGGCGTAATCTGGGATCCCTTGGGAAATACCCTACAGGTTCTGGACTATCTCAATTCCCTCGCCACCCTCAGCTTGAGGATCGTGTGCGAGAGGGGTCCTTTGTGCGATGGGCGATATCCCGACGGGCCTCTCTGGGCCAACGTCTGCATACATATAGGATTGTTTGTTAGAATAGGCATGTATCACAAAAAAATCATAAATACATAAAAATAAAAAAGATTCTTACCCAGCTCCTCATCCCAGTCATCCCCCTCTATGAGGGGAAGATCTGGGTCTCCCATGAAGTCAGTACCATCATAGGGCCAGTCCTCAACGACGATCATCTGTCGCCGTAGCCATACAAAAAACTCAGGCCTCCATGACATTTTTTGGCCCCCTCCTGATCTGGGCATAAGTGCTGCCCATCGAGCCATCCTCGGCTCCCTCCATGATGGCTCAGCGACTATCACCCCCTGGCCCTGGAAAATTGGTATTCGTTTAAGGATGAACGATACCAGGATGGAACCATACCCAAACTATTTCAGTTTGGCCTTCTTACACTTCGTCAGCTGCCGTTTGATGTTCAAGGTTACGGTAGTGGCCCAATCGAAAAGTGTCGGGTTCATGCATTCAGATGCTAAGAGGAGATGTGCTTTGGTTGCCTCATGTGGTGCCTGTGACCCCGCAGCCCGTGTAATGGTGTGGAGCACTACTCAGAGTGCTAGATTAGGGACCATGTGGATATTGACCTTCCCACTACCTGATCCTGTCCATGCCCCTGGGCACACTCTTGCCATCACCATTTCCATTTTCTCACCAGATAGCCTAGTACCTGTCAAGATTAGAACTGGACCTCTGTGGGACAATCTAGTTTTTAAATAGACGTCGGATACTTCAAGTTCCAACACTTGGTCTTGAAGCCTGAACACTTCTTTGTTCTCGTCCCAAATGCTGATCAGATACTACAGTAGCTCAGGTTGTTCTCTCAAACATGGTGTTAAGAAGAACTTTTTTAGACCACAGTTTCGGAGAGCGTTCATGCATGCTTCATTCTGCATGGCCATTTCATCTTCTTCACCATGCTCCCTTTCCTCCCACTCGATCACCATTGTGCCGTGTATCTGCACCAACATGGTCATAAACACCTCATTATATCTCTGGAACACTCAGAAATTCATCTGATCAGCTCACATTTTGTTAAATTTAAGCGAAAATATGAGTTGCACCATTGGCGTGACTATTTTGCTAACAGTCGCGCCAACTGGCGTGACCCCTTTGCAAAAAGGAGCCAATTGGCACGAGTTCATGCCCGATACCTGCACCAATTGGCCGAGCCCTAATTTTGCAAAGGTCCCCTCAGGGATCCAAAAACACAATGGAAATCTATAAAAAATGAATCAAAACAAAGCTATGGAGAGCGCCTCTTACCTGGAACGAACGAGAACCGGAATGACGTACTGGATTGACCAAAATCGTCGCCACAAGTTCGCACAGCAAAAGCTCACTGTTGCTCTCATAAGATGTAAAAAGTAAAAGTGAATATTTTTTTACTATTTTAGGCATATTTATAAGTTTTCAAAGTCAAAATTAGGCTTTGAAAGTCATTTTTCCAATATTTTATTATATTTTGTCGAAAAATGGATTTTACGCTCGCTTTCTTGTGCAGCAACAAATTTTCATGCAGCTTGGACTATGATAAGAATTGTATTTTATACTTTTTTGAACTCGGTAAAAACATGAAAAAGTCATTTCTGGAGTCATCTTTCAGCTCTTTTCTGACTCTCTAAACATGAAAAGATTGTTGAGTCACTTGTCGTTTTGGTCTCGTTAAATTAGCTGCGAAATGAAATCTACCCAGTATACGTTTACCCATTTTTCGAGCTGGGATAGATTATTTACGAAAAAGGAATACCCTAGCCTATCGTGACTAGGAGGCTTTCTCAGACACAGTTTTCTACCTTTTTGGATCTGAGGAACTATTTACGAAAAGGGACTGTTGGAGTTTAATTTTTCGATGTCTTTTCAAACTCTCTAAACATGAAAAGACGCTGAGTTCTTCCTTTGTCAGACTCGTTAAAACCTGATGATATCGGATTCAGTCGTAATGACGATATTTGAGTTTCTCCTTCCTAGGGCTCGTTAAATGTACTAGGATGGATTCGTCCAAAGGATGAACTGATATCACAAGCATATGCTATCCCCTTCAAGCTTATCTTCAAAAATAATTGGGGTACTCGCCAGAAATGGCAGGGAAAAAATGGAACCAGTATCATCGTCGTGTCGGCAGTATGTCGCTCTTGAACATGGCACTTGTCTACATTCGTGTTAGGTTGGGGACATCTCATATTTTTTTCCGCTTGCCTCCATGGGTTTGGGTGATCCCTTTTGACCTCTCATCTGCTCTTTGCCTCGTCATCATGACCTCTGATCTTTGATGTCAAATACTGCAAAATCCATTGTCGTGCTGCCGATATGTTCAAGAGAATATGACCTCTGCAGTTTCAACCTTCCTCTGATTCTCATCTGATCCTGATTCATAAACATTATGTTCCTCTGTCTCACGTCGATGATGTGGGAAACATTATGGCCCACCTTCGATCAAGGTAACTTCTTGTCGACTTCAGCTCATTATCTAGGAAGATGATGTAGAGACTCCCTTCCAGTACCTTGGAACCTGCATGCCTCAATGGCAGGTTCTTCGCATTTGATGCAAGATTTTCATCATTGACCTTTGATCAGATGATTCTACAGATGTTTGACTCCAACTCACTATTCACATTTCGTGGATTGTACCTATAGTACCTTGAGGGCCATTGTCATTATTATTGGTTCCTCTCACGTCTGTTAATAACTTTCATCATTGGTTGGTAATCAGACGATGTTCTTGCATGTTCCACTTCAGCTCACTTATTCACATGCTCGAACTTGTACTCTGTTCAGGTCGAGATGGAGCGCAAGACCCTAAATTTTGTCTATTGGAATCCAGGCTGCAGATTTTGTGGATTATGCTGATTGGTTTCATGACTCATTGATTGGATGGTTGTGACCATACCTGAGTCTATTTATCGATCCTCACTGGATGGCTGCATCCATGCCTCGGATCTTGATTATTGTATACTCTATTATGGATGGTTGCGCCCATACCACACATCATGTATTTGAGATATCATTTTTACTTGTCTATGCGGGTTTTCCGATGGTAGTGTTTTCAGTTGGACACGTTCTCATAAATCATTTCACCCCTCTCTCTCTCTCGGGCCTCATGCTATAGGGGGCATCTGTTACACAGAAATTTTTCATCGTCCCTGCAATCCCCATATCGCACATTGGAGGGCCTTTTTCGTGACCTGTGAGTAGTGACATGACCTAAAACCACTTTCATGGCATCCCCCTTGACAAGGAAAATCATTCCTCTGAAGACAGTTTCCTATAAAAAGCCCTAAAAATAGCCCTTTTGGCCTTGGCGTGATCAGCCAATTCAGCCCTCGCGCCAATGGGGGAAATCCACCAAAGAGGTCGCTCCAACTGGCACTCTGTCCCAATGTATTACTCGTGCCAAGCTTAATAAGGATTGTTTTTTAAAAATAAATGGTGGAAGTTTGATTCCAACCAATTCCTGAACGAGTCTCTAAAATGAGTTGGGAGGTTTCGCTCCAGATCTGCATGTAGGGGAAGTGGTTTTCCACCTATCATGGAAGCTTCCTTGAGGATAGGGCCAATCCCACCATTGTAGGGATCCCAACTCCCCTTCCACCATCTATATAAGCTTGCCATTTTTCCTTTGCAAGCTATCCTAAATAGAGTTGAATCAGTAGTAAGGAGACTATTGTTAGACAGCCGAAGAGAGAGAGCCTTGTCCCATACCGACGAGCTTCATCGAGACATGCTCCACTGTTGACCTGTCGAAGGAAGATCCAGCGTCAAAGCTCAGGTTTTATCTTTCTTTCGTTGTGATTAATAATAAACAACTTCGATTATGGTTCCATTCATATGTTCATGTCTTATGTTATGAATTATGTATTCTCTGACTGATATATGGTTGCATGTATTAGGTTTTATGCTTGTGTGTTGTTGTTTCTTCGTGTACGTGTATGTGTTTGAACATGCTAAGAGGGAGAATTGTGATCTGCCAAAGCGAAGGACGGAAGCACCATCTTCTCTACAAGAAACATCAGCGTGGGACTTAAGGTAGGCCTCTTGTCACATCTTGGTCTTTTGTAACTAGGAACCTACGTCTTAGCGTGACTCGGTTGTTTCTAGACTTGATTTGGGCTAGTAGGGATCACCTTTGTCCACAGAGGGGATTTACCTCTCCAACACATTGTTTCAAACATATTTGAACCAAACGCTGAAATGTTCCCTTAAATAAATCCCAACCCACATATTCCTTAGGAAAATCATAACATAGGTGAAGAAATCTATTAAAAAAATCCTCTATTGATTAATCAGGTTTCATTCTAAGTTGATTAATCCTTTTATAAACATCTTGGTAATAATACATGTCAAAAGCTTGATGAAGCTCCTTGAAGAGTTGCTTAAATGAATGAATAGAATTAGATGGTAGGGTATGACACCATAATTTAACTTGACCTTCAAGTGTGAGGGCGGAAAATTTGCAAGAAACATCTTCAGAAAAAAATTCATTAAGAACACGAAACTTAAGAAATTGAGATGTATGCTCGACTATGGATATTCCACCCTCGCCGTCAAACTTTAATTGAGATAAGTTGTAAATAAGTTTCACAGGGAGGGTAAGATTTTCTCTATTAGAAAAACATCTTGAGATTTTGATTTGGGAATGATACATTCAAAATAAGAGATTCAAAAACAAACTCAATGGGCACAAATTGTCATCTATCCCTCCTTATGGCGCCAAATTTTTATGGTGCTAGAAATTCTTCAACTAAGGGGGTCTCCCCAGTATGAAGTCCTAGCTAGACCTCACACTGTTTGGAGTAGGAGCCCCAACCGGGAAATAAGATCGGTTTCCATTATTCTTAGAAATTTTCCTTGGCTTCAATTATCAACATAATATATTATACAAACAATCTTTGATACAAGGAAGTAAGTTGACATTGTGAGGCATACAATTGCAATGTATATATGGTACTTTCACGGAAGGCAAAAGACAGAGTGAGCCTCTAGAAGACAAGTAATAGTACTATCCTAAAAGAGGCATACAAGAGCATGGAAAGAATCATTGATTAACCTACAAATTAGTTCACAAGATAACAATGATCATAAAAGCAAGTAACCATGCACATTCAACAAGATGCATACCAAACCCAATGAAATATTTCATTTTCATTGGTATGTGTTAATATAAAAATACATTGCATACAATGAAAAAATAGTCTCACAATCATTCACGACATATGCATGAAATTGTGTTGAATATTATAGCTTCATATATTAAGTCAAAGTGCCAATATATATGATTACAATGTTGCCACACTAGCCCCAATAGTGGAACATTAAGTCACCACTTGCTCCTCCAAAGAAGGATCTTCTCTCCTATAACAAACTAGATAAGCCAAGGTGAATAGTCCAAATTCCTTTCTCTTGAGCTATAAGGGTGTATTTATAATAAATGAGATGACTCTCTACCTCCCATGTGACTTTGTACCTTCCCCCATGGATCTTGAGCTTCTACACTAACTTTTCGAATTACTACATGACCTTTATGCTTCTACATGACTTTAGAACTTACCAATAACTTTCACATTCCATGTGCGTGATCTGGATTTATGCAGGAATGTAATAAAATATAGAAATAGACATAGACACAGAGATGCATCAGAAATAATACTTCATTTCATTAATATGAAATAACAAAAATATGCTTACAGACATAATGGAAATAAAATAGCTAGGGCGTTGGTAGCTTATCTCTAAGAAGAGATGTGGAGGCTACATGCCTCTAAATTGTGTTACAATGAGGCTCAAAAGCCTATTTATTGTTGACAAACAACGTAAAACCATAAACATCCAAAAACCTAACCGTAGGAGATGAAGCACCAAAACTATGGGCCCCGTTTGGGTAAATTGGTGTTTCAACTTCCCAAGGACGTAACTTTGGTATACGATCTCTGTTTGACGTGCATCATACCTCGTTATAAATATCTATCCGAGGAGTAAAACTTTTTGTGTGAGCAACATCAGTCCATGGACCCATGTTGCTCCCAATTTTCCCATAAAACATCGTTTAAGGCCTCAAAACAGCTCCGGAAGTTCAAGACCCAAAAAAATTCTTAAAATAGTAAGTTGTGCTGCAACTGAAAAATTGAAAGAATTGATGGTTGCGTTTCAAATGGAATAGATGGGTGGCCACCAGTATCCACCTGGATCATTAGAGCCCCAAAACGGCTCTGAAAGTTCAAGACCCAAAAACCTGTTAAAAATAGTAAGATGTGTGGAAAGTGAAAAAATGAAAGAACCGATGGTGGGGATCCAAATGGAATAGATGGGTAGCCACCAATATCCACCTGGATTATTCCTCCCCCCTTAGGAAGAAATGTTCCCCATTGCGTTGAGATCCTCGAGGAGGTGAGGAAAATTATGTTGAACTAGGTATTAGATTTGTCGAAGATGTCATGTACGTGCGGGCAGACATGCTGGATGCGTTCAGTAAATTTGGATTCATTATCACCCTCAGAAAGTACATGTGTGGATTTTGTCTGTGTATTCGCATGAGGTATGGAAAGATCAGGTGGTGGTGTGTCAGGGGTCAGATCAATGGAGTGCTTGTCCTGACAGTGTAGAGGGACCTCTGTGACTGAGCAGAAAATGTCCTCATATTCCTCCATGACTTTGTCCATCTATTGTAGTCATGCAAGGGAATCTTGTTTCGAGGTTTTTCCCACAATATTATTCTTTCCTTGTGAGCGAGTTGTAAGGAAAATAAATTTCCTGGTTTGGGAAAAAATATTACTGTGTTGTTTTTCAGTAGTCAAATAGATGATAGGAGGCGATACTACCTTCGGTATCCTGTAAAAGTTATTTTTTAAAATAATAATAACAGCACGAGACCTAGGCTCATACACATCATGTCGCCTCCATAAGTATGGTTGGCCCAATAATACATCAGCTACATCAAGAGGAGCAACATCACACAATACCTCATCCACGAATGGCTTGATGCTGTATGGAAGGCGGCACTGGCGGACACAAAGATCTCTCCCTAGGTGAAGCCACCCGATGGTATATGGCTTCGAGTGTGCTATGGTTGGTAGGCCAAGCTGCTTCACGACCTCTGCTGAAATGAGGTTCTTTTCGCTTCCGCTATCGACAAGGAATTGCAACGGAGAACCCTTCACCCACATCTACAAATGGAAGAGGCACTCCCCCTCCTCTGGATCCTTGGGATCCTCCCTCTGGAGCTTGGTTGTGGAAACAATGGAATTGGGATCTGCATCAATAATCTTCTTCCATTTTTCATTGCCTTTTTTTGGTTTTGACTCGGGATTAGAATATGCCTCTGATTCGGGTGCCTTTAGTTTGACCACCAACGACTGTTTGGCTCGACACTTGTTTGTGTTGTGAGTGGGGCTATTATGAAATCCACACCACTTCCCCGTGTCTTTATTTGGATTTGTGGTGTTGTTCTGAGTCACCCTAATTTTTCCTTGCTCCTTGTTATGTAGTTCGGGGGTGTCTTTCCCTGTCTTCGGATTCGCGGATCCAAAGTCTCGCTTCTTCTGCTTAATTTTTTGCTCGATCTTAGCAGCATAGCGATATACCATGCCAAGAGATGTAATTTCGAGGAAATCCATTTCCTCCTGAATGTGTCTTTGTAGACAGCTACGGTACTTGAGCACCAAATTTCTCTCCGAATCTTTAATACCAAACTTTGTGCATAGGGTATAGAACAAATTCGTCAGTTCGTGCGCATCTTGATCCCTTTTTTGCCGCAGCGTGGTCCATTGGATGTACTTGTCCTCATAGCTCCCCACGGGGTAATATTGTTCCTTGATGCCGTATCAGAACGAATTCCAAGTGGGTGCAGTCGAGAACAGAGAGGGTTATGTCCCGTCCTTTTGCTCACAGTAGGTTTCCCACCAGTATTTGACATGGGGGGCGGCTTTGAGGAGTGCAAAAATATTCTTTTCTTGGTCGGAGAAATCATGGACCGAGAAATACCCTTCCAGCAAATTCAACCATGTATCTATGGAATCTGCATCTATCTAGCCTTCGAATACAGGAATGTCAAATTTTACCTGTACCTTGAAGGGCGTAGCACCTCTAGTGTGGTTTTTGGATGCAGATGCGCCGTAGGTAGGCAATCGTTGAAGGATCTGAGCAAATTTATCCATCATCACATTCCCTTGTTTCTCGAGGGCCTCCTTGAGCAATAATTTGATAGGATCTCCTGTTCCCTCGTCTTTCTTTTCTTCCGCCATGGGAGGTCATCAAGGTTTGTGAGTCTGATCTTGCAAGGGTTCAACCAGATCGAGCCCTAACTCCTTATACCCTGACCGCGTTGGGGACATGTAAAGAAAATCAGAGAAAGAGCAAACCGCTCTGATTCACTGATCCAAATTTATGCAGGAATGCAATAAAATACATAAATAGACATAAACATAGAGATGCAGTGGAAATAATTCTTCATTTCATTAATATGAAATAACATAAATATGCTTACAGACGTAATGGAAATAAAATAACTAGGGCGCTGGTAACTTATCTCTGAGAAGAGATGTGGTGGCTACATGTCTTTGAACTATGTTATAATGAGGCTCAAAGGCCTATCTATTGTTGAGAAACAATGCAAAACCATAAACATCCAAAAAACTAATCGTAGGAGATGAAGCGCCAAAACTATGGGCCCCGTTTGGGTAAATTGGCGTTTCAACTTCCTGGGGACGTAACTTTAGTAGACGATCTCTGTTTTATGCACATCATAACTCGTTATAAATATATATCCAAGGAGTACAATTTTTGGTGTGAGCAACATTGTTCCATGGACCCATGTTGCTCCCGATTTTCCCAAAAAATGTCATTTAGGGCCTCAAAACGGCTTTGGAAGTTCAAGACCCGAAAACCTGCTAAAAATAGTAAGTTGTGCTACAACTGAAAATTTGAAAGAACCGATGGTGGTGTTTCAAATGGAATAGGTGGGTGGCCACCAATATCCACTTTGATCATTAGGGCCCCAAAACGGCTCTTAAAGTTCAAGACCCAAAAACCTGCTAAAAATAGTATGTGTGGAAAGTGAAAAACTAAAAGAACTGATGGTGGGGGTCCAAATGGAATAGATGAGTAGCCACCAATATCCACCTAGATTAGTGGGACCCTTGGTCTTCCATACATTTTACATTTTCTCATTTTTTAAAATAAAATAATTACATTCCACAAATTATGTGGAAAAAAAAATTGACACATATGACCTTTGTAAGGACACTTTGAGAAGCCATGACTTGGCGATAGTGACATAAGACTTCATGTCATCAATGTCAAGATCTCATCCTTACTATTATGACTTTGGACTTTTCGCAGTGGCTTCTCTAGCTTGGAATAGGAGAGAAGATATTTCTTTGGAGGAGAAAGTGGTGACTTAACATTCCACTATTGCGACTAGTGTGGCAACATTATACTTGTATATCTTGGCACTTTTACTTTATGTGAAGCTCTCAGAACCGACACACTTTCATGCGTATTTCGTGAATGATTGTGAGACTATTGTTTCATTATTTGTGGTGTATTTTTATATTAACACATACTAATGAAAATGAACTATTTCTTTTTGTTTGGTATGCATCTCGTTTAACATGCATTGTTACTTTCTTTTATTATATTTGTTACCTTTTGAACTAATTTACAGGTTAATAGACGATTCTTTCATGCTCTCATGTGTCTCTTTTAGTATAGTATTATTAATTTTCTTCTAGAAGAACACCCTCTCTTTCCCCTTCCATGAAATTACCTTATATGCATTGCAATTGTATGCCTCACAATGTAAACTTGCTTGTTTCAAAATTTATTTGTATAATCTCTTATGTTGATAATTGCAGCCAAGGATAATGGTAACCAAACATATTTCTTTTTGGTGTTCCTACTTCAAAAAATGTGAGGTCTAGTTGGGACTTCATACTAAGGAGACCCCCTTGGTTGACATATTTCCAGCACTGTCAACAGACTCTTAGGTCAAGTAATGTCCTTATAATCCTTGAAATGTTGGAAATCTCACTCTGTGAGCTAATAAAGGTTGAATTCACAATGGGTTTCATATGAATGTGCCTCCATATCTATTAATATAAAATAGTCAAAATTAAGAGGTCAAGAAGGATATGAAGTTTGAGGCTTGTGACTTTAACTTTTATCTTGATTGAAGACGAAAAAATATGAGGCTTTAAAAAATATGCAATAACTAGATGTTGTAGTCGCCTGTGTGAGCTCTGTAATATGTTAAAAACTTTTTGGTAGACAAATTACTTAGTGCATCAAATATAATGAGGAAAAGAAACCCTTTTTCCCTTTTGACGATTACCTCCACCATTGACACATGTAGTGAAAATTGATTAGATATAAATATTTATTATTTTGGAAAATATAATGGAATCCTACTCCTTTATTATGCTAACATCATTCCCACATCCTTGAAATGTGGAACAATACCTTTACGCCATTTGGATGCCACCTTTACGCCACCTATATTCCATTTATATTCCTATTAGGCATTGGGTCTTTTTCGTTGATTGATGTGAAAATTTGATGTTTAATGAGGGTCCCTCTAGTGACATCACATAAGCAATATAGAGGGGAGGGTGCATAGCTGATTTGAACCCCGCCCCCGAAGGTTGGGTGTGTCCCGACGGTAAACTACTCTAGGATGATTTTGGACCCACTCCCCCCCCCCCCATCCCCACCCCTTAATTAAAAATTAGACACTCAGTGGGGGTCCAACATGGCTTTTCCATCATCGATATAATCAATGTTCAAAAGGCACTCAAAAAATTGCATGAGAGTTAAAACTAGGTGGCAGGATGAAATATATACCCATTTAGACAATAAAATTATTTGTTTAATTAAATAAACAAACCCAAATACATAAATTAGGTTTTTGTTACAACACAAGGAAATATAAGCACAATATTTAGCATGCACATGAAACCTCCCTTGATCAAATTGGGCTAAGATTCTAGAGGAAGAAACTTAATTTGTTGGATTATTTTCTTTCTTTGCTAAACTTTTATTTTCTCCATTTAGCTAAATCACTACTTGGACTAACTTCACAATCCTTAAAATTTTCATTTAGCATATATTTTCCCCAAAATATCTAACAAAAAAAGCCACTCTTTTGTTACCTTGGTGCACTTTTGTAGCTACCCAATAAGTGTGTTTTTCCTTCCCAAATCAAAATTGCATTACTTTTTCACTTGGCATGCTATTGTAACTACCCACTAAACATATTTTTCATCCTAAACATGTTTTTCATCTTTATCCTATTTATAGCATGAGCATGTCAAAAAGAGGGGCTCATAGGAAAAAAGCAATTTTTTTTGTAATGACATTCTACTACTACCACTCAACTTATGTATTTTGGTTTCCTTGAGTTAAAAAACACTTTTCCGCTTGTCTTGAAAAGTCATCATAGATGTTGTGAATCCTTGGAAAAATAGAAAAAAAAAAAAAAAAAAACCCATAATTTTCTAAATGTTGGTGAGATGGTAGATTGTAATTTGAGTATATGTCTCTACAACACTAAATTATTTTGTTGTATGACCTAAAATGGTTGCACTAGGATTTTTTCCAAACTAAAAGTTCCCATAATTTGCTGGAAGTTTGTAAGAATTTATGTTTGGTCCTCCTAATCAATTTTTTATTCTTGGTAAAAATGAAATTCATTTTTTGTATAGCTCAATTGTGATTTCTCTAGTATTTATTCAACAATATAGATTTATTAGAATGAGTAAACATTGACAACATCTTGATCTCAAGATCCTGAGAAATTTTCTCTCTTGGATAAATGTGATATTTGGCCTTCTAAGGAAAAATAGAATCAGTGCTCATGTTATTGTGTTGTTGTAATGACCAACTAAGTGCATTTTGTTTGTAAATCCATTTTTTTTAGCTATCATGGGATCCAGTGGTGCATTCTAAGGAAAAAAACATTTGATGCTTCCTTAATACATTGTTACAACCTCTCAAATAATTTTCTTTTGCTTCTTGAATAAACATGATTCAATGGCTAACTTAAATATTGCAACTCCACTTGCAATGTGATTTGTCTTCCTTTGGAAAAAATACATTACTGCTTATTGCTTGTGTTGACTCATTGTTTCAATTACTCTTGTTGGTTGTTTTGCTTTCGGAAAATAAAAACAACAAATCTCTCTCTCTATGTCTCTCTCATTTTATGCATTTATTAATGAAATATTTTTCTTCATCTATTTATCCTTCTTTTATGAAATTAAAAAAATGAATTGAATAATGTACAATGATAAGATGTTTCAAATCATTCCATTGTATCTCAAGTCAACTTATTTATAATGAACATAATACTAACTAGTCAATGCATATAAACACATTATCACATGGTATTGTAAAAGTATCGCTCATTCTATCTTATTAATTTTTATTGTCCTATATGGATTTATGTCTATTGTCCTTCTTATGTTGGATGTCTCTATAATAAATGAACATTATTAATTTCACTATTGTCAACATGTGATATTAGAGGTTTTTAGGATTAAAACATAGCTAGATAGACTTTGACCAATGGCATTATTATATAGGGATTTAAACAATGTTTTGATTTATTGAATAACTTCCAATTTCTTTATTCTTTGAAATTCCTCTTTATTTATGTAAAAATAAATAAAGTGAATGAACAATAATCAATGCATTCATGAGTGTGATTTTTTTCTAGTGTGATTATATTGCTTTGTGTATTGTGACCAAAAACTTGTGTTTCTATTATAATATATAACATTCTAAATTTGGTTGTTTATTTTAAAAAGATATGAGTTTATTTTCTAGTTTCTTTAATTTATAAAACTAAAATCCATATACATTTAGTAAAAAAGATGATTTACATATTAAAAGAAAAAAAAAAAAACTTTTCCACTTACATCTTCTTATTATTCTCTTTTTCTCATTATTTTCTTTGTCTATTTCATTAGCTAACTTGTTTCTTCAAAATAAGTTATTATAACGAATTAATCAATTTATTGCATGTAATTGATTCTAAATCACTTTACCCTTAAATTTATTGGCAATGAAATTGATAATCTTTCAATGTTTGTTCTCCTTAAATCTCTTATATTGTGCTATTATATTAAATCAATCAATGTATCACCTTGGTCTAGGTTCATGAATTAGAGTTTGGAATATTATGTTTTGAAACATATATATATTCATTGTCAACACAAATATGAAAAAATTAATGGTCAAACATTTAGAATTATTATTAATTTTTATAATTAATTTTAATTGCATATAGAAGAACAAAGTGTCTTTGCACTTAAATTGAATTAACTAAATATATTACCATGTGCTTAAATTAAAAAGACTCGAGGAATAAAAAATGACATCTACCTTTAATGTCAATATTATAAAAAAATACATAAAATAAAATAATTCACTTGAATATATTAAAAACATATCATTTATTCATTTTAATCTAGTTCAATATTGACACCCGTATTATTAAGCATTTGGCTAATATTATAATATAAACAAACATTTCTTAAATTTTTCACAAAATTTTTCCAAAACAGACCATCAAATACTTAATAAATCTAAAATTAAACAAAACATTTACTCTCATTTACATGTTTTTATTCTAACTTTATATTTCTTATTAATATATACTAATAACATATCTGTAACATTTAATTAAAAATTGAATTCACGTAAATTTTTCTGGGAACAAAACTTTCTAAATGTAAAACATTTTTTTTTAATTTAATGTTTCTCTTTACTCCACCTTTTCTAATTTCCTATTTATGTATATGAATCTTATAATTGTGTGCTTTTGGGCCATCGGTATATATAAAAGGATAATGCCACATGCATGTATTTATCCTTACAAACTGTAATTTTGGAAAATAAATTTAAGGCAATTGTAATTATAGATGTTAAAGTTATTATTAAATGATTATTTTTATAGAGTTGTCTAATGAGACAGAGAAATTGTTTGGATGGTTAAAATTGGCTAGAATCTAGGCCGAAAAAATTTAAGAAATCTTAGAGTAACAGTGTTTGAATCATGATTTTGATGGTAGAAATGGATTCAACACCATCAAAAATTTTTAAGGCACTCAAAACATTAAAATTTGATAGTTATAACGTGAATTTATAAAAATCTCTGCCAGATTTTCTTAAAAAAATTTACCAAAATTTCCATGATTTTCAAAACTAAAAAACAATCTAATTAAAGTACGACTATTTTTATTAGAGATAATTGTATTGTAATCGTTGTTTTTTATTATTATATTTTAATTTTTTTTATTTGAATTTTGATTGGTTGAGTGGGTTGTGTCATGATGATTTCGCTGACAAATCGTACACTTGCAGGCGTTAATAATCAGTTTGACGAAATCCCTTATTCAGATGTGTTTATATATGGTATGTGTAGTTGTCACCATCATAGGCATTCACCTCTTTCTTGGTTGTTACTCAAGTGCGCAAGGTGCAACCCTGGTTAACCGGAACTCATGAAATTTACCCATGATTAGAAATTGGGGTACGATTAATTTAGATTAAAAATTGTATTAATTATTAATTTTGAGTGAAATTATATTATGATTGATTAATTTAGTTATATTTTAATTTATAATTTATTAAAATAAATTTATTTTTATATAAATATAATTAATTTTATATAAAATTTAAAATTATTTTTATTTTTAAAATATTATAATTTTTTTTCAATATTTTAATAAATAGTTTTTTTTAATATAAATCATTTTTTTTATATTAAATTAAAATTAAATTTTAATAACTTTAATTTTAATATTTAAAAAAAATGAAACTAATTTTTAATTTATTAAAATTTTATATAATTATTAAACTTAAGTCTGAATTTAAAATAATTATAAATTAATAAATATATCTTAACTTAATTTACAAATAAGGCATAGATGATATTATCTATATTCAATATGATATTGTATTATATTTTTGTTATTATGTTATATTATATTTTAATTTATATTTTTTTCATATATTTCAATATCATATCAAATTGTATTATATTTTTATTTTGTGAATATATGAAAGGAATGGAAAGTGCCTGGTTAATATTAATTATATAATTATATTTTTAATTAAAATATTATAAATAATTAAATTTAAAAATTAAATTGAACGTATTTTATTATTATTAATAAAAATCGTTATTATATATATTATTTTTTCAAAAAAATCAATTTTAAAATATTATAATGAGGTGATAAATTCCAATTTTGAAAATCTGAATTATTTATTTGTTTTGAGTAGTATCAAAAAGAAAATAATGGGATGAAATAGTCTAACACTTATGTGAGACTAAAAAGAATTGAAGATGAAAAACACTTTCTCTTGTATTGTCCAAAGTTTATTTATATTTGTTTTAAATTGCAAAATATTTATCACCCTAAAAGCCTTCTTAACTTGTGAAGTTAGTATAACTATAATGTTCTGAAAATGCTTCTCTATTTTTTTTAGCATAGAAATTAAATGTTAAAGAAAATCAATTAATAGCTTACTTTCTTAAAGTCCGATAGACTATATTAAACTTAGTGACCATTAATTATGAAATATATCTAAGAAAACATTAAAATATAAAAGATTATAATTATAATTTTCAATACTAACATATCTACATTATCTCAATTTTCACATATAATATTTATAATTTTAATTTAATTCTTTACATATAATTTACCAACATGCAATCAAAATGAACATATTTTAAATGAATGCATAACAGTGTATTGAATAATAATAATTGCAAATAAAATATACAATAATAATTATATTTTATGTTTGATATTTTTGCAAAAAAATTCACAATTTACTATTTACATCGTTTTCAATTCTCTCATATATGTATTTTTAATTTATTTTTTATATAATTATTTAATAAATAAAAGTTAAAATAATAATAAAATATATTATATTTATATTATTAATAATAATAAAAATACAAATATAGCATAAAAATGTTTAAAAATATTTATATAAAAATACATATTCAAAATGTGTTTTTAACTGTCTAGTGTCTGGAGTCGTTCATATTCAGATTAAGATGAGAAGTTTGATCTTAGCGTGGTCACTCAGCTAAGAAGGACATGCTCACCATCTATAAGAATCCAAAGTTATTAAGGTATTTGATGGTTATTAATTTGTGATAAGCTCCTCCGAATCACAATGAGATCTCATTCTAGTTGGAGTTAAGATTTGGGAAGCTTCAAGGTACATGGTTTTCTTTCATGATGTCTATAGCTCTCTAGAATGGTATTTTCCATTCAATTATGTTGTGAAAAATACATTCTCTTTCATTCTTGGTCACTTTTTGTTGTGATTTTGGTAATCTAGCTTTTTATTTGTTTGTGTTGAGTTTCTTTTCAAAATTATTTTCATAAAGGAAGAAGGATTTCTAGTTCACCCTCATTCTCTTTGATTTTTTTTCTTCTCAATTCTCTCTACTTTTTCTTTTTTTTTTAAAACTTATTATATCATATTTTATTATGTGTTAATTTCCATGAAGAAAGCCAATTATATCACACTTAGAGGTCAGAAGGGAGGCTTTTCAGTGGTGAGAAAAGATTTTTGTAAAGGAAAAAAATGATGTTAGTTTCTTTCTTCATAATCATATTATTGTCGTTGTTTGTGTGAGAATTTTTTGTGAGCCATTTGGCTTAATCTCCAAGTACTAAGTTTTTTGGGTCTTTTTCATCTAATACCTTTTAATTAATTATCAATAATTGAATTCTGAAAAGTTTCTCAGGTTAGAATAGGTGGCAGCCATATTCTTTTAAAGTTACCATGTTTTTGCTTCCAACTTATATAAATTATATACTTGGAATGATTATCATTTTCATATAATTTTATATTTATTTTTACCATCTTTTAAAGATAATTAATTTATCATATATTCACATAACCATTAATATAACTAAACTTTGATAAAGCTTAAAATATTATCTTGATATAGCAACCTGGAAATTTTATTAACTCCAAGAGGTTCCAAATTCTTTGTACACCTCATTTTTTCTTAAATCTAATAATTAAATACATCACAATCTTCCCAAAAAAAACTAAAAATTTTCATGCATTGACTTCAAAATAAGTATAAATAAAGTAACAAATACTTAAAAATATTCATTAAAAAAACACACCTTAGAATTAGGTAGAATTCTTAATCATTTTCATAACATTAAAAAAACACACCTTAGAATTAGGTAGAATTCTTAATCATTTTCATAACTTCCCTCTTCGTTATAGCTATCTAAAAGTTAAATCATTACTCTCAATTGTAAATACCATGTGGACATTATATAGATTTAGAAAATAAATGAATATAAAAATGTTAATTTATTATATCCTTATTAATTAATAAACATAATTGAATCTAGAGATAAGTCTTTAATTGTATTCTTTTATATTTAAACTATAGTTTTTTATTTATTATTTTTTTTTAAATGTTTTCAAAAATATATTTAAAGATAAAAACTTCCAACATAGTACTTTTTACTTTTAATCATCCAAATAAGTTAATTATTAGGATCTCTAACTATTTTATAGACTGTAAATATGTAATGATTATTGGAAGTAATGCTTCTAAGTGTTGTCATGAGTTGTCATTGAGAGTTCTCAATGGTCAATCTCGAAGTTGTTGTTTCCTATGTATGAGTTCTAGTCATGATCTAGAAGTGTGGATGCTCTTTGATCTCTCTCTATTTTTCTAACATGGTATCAGAGTTGGTTCAACCCTAACTCTCACATGAGAGGGATTGAGATCATGAAATTTTAGCCATGGTACTCCTTTGTACATAGATTAGTTTAATAGAGTGTTTGATCTATTATGTGTGTGAGTCTTTTGTGTGAATATTTTATTTGTGTGTGGATTGTGGATATTTGCATGTATAGGAGAATTGTGACTTAGATCAGTGTTGATGTTGTTGTGTGAAGTTCCATTGTGGACAAATATTTGTAAAAAAGAGGAGATTTGCATGTAAAGAAGCTAGATCAACATATATTTGGTTTGATATAATGTGGATCTACAATTGAGAGCATTGTCTACACATTTTGAATGATGGTTCTTGAGATTATAAGATGGTGCAAGATGTAGAGATGTGACATGGAGGTGGAATGTTGGCATTTCACATTCTAGATCTAAACTAATAAAATATTTTGGTATTTTTTATCCAAAGATTGAGATCCAAACACTCCATATCTAATGGAAAACACTAATATTAAAATTTATTTTTTTGCGTGAGTTAAAGTAGTTTTCTATTCTAGTTATAAAAAGGGTTGGTGGTTTTTAAACTGAAATTCGTAATGCCTGAAACATAAATTCTTGTGTGTTTTTATTGGTTATAAAAAGGGTTTGTGGTTCTTAAACTGGAAGCCTAGGTGTTCGAAACATCAATTATTGTGTGTTAGTAAGGTCAAGTTGTTTAATCAAATTTTGAACACATTCAGTATCCAGGCCTCCATCTTAGCAATTAACAGATATCCGAAAGCGAAATATCTGACAGATGGTGGTTGCTCCATAGGATGGTTTATTACTTGACAACTCTTATCACGGAAGCCCCAACGAGTCGAGGTGTCAATATTGTTGGTCATGAAATGTACATCAATGATGGTTAGAGGCGGTTATGTTTTAAATAGAGATCAAGTGACAACTCGCAGATGTGGTGGTGAAAGAACGGTATTTTCGAGATTCCAGAGTGGATGTGAGTGCTAATGAAGACTACTCAGACATAGATTAGCCTTGTTGTAATATGTGTTTTCAATGCTTTCCATGTAAGCGTTAAGGGAGGGTATTGGAAGTAATGCTTCCATGTGTTTTCATGAGTTTTCATTGAGAGTTCCAAGCGTCAATCTATAAGTTGGTGTTTCTTATATATGATTTGTAGTCATGATCTAGAAGTGCAGAAGTCAGATACTTATGTCCTATATATGTGTAATTGTTATAATCAATAAGAAAATATCACATTGTGTGTTTTTTGTTGTCACGGTGCGTGTTTTGTGTTGTGTGTTGTGTTTTGTGTGCTTTTTGATACCTCTCTATTTTTTTAACAATGGTTATGCAAATATGCAACTTCATCATTTAAAAAGTTTGAAAAAAAATTAATGATATTTTTATTTTTATTTTTAATTTAAAATAGTTTAAAATTAATATTAATTATCTATAAATTAATACTTAAACTTTGTTAAAAAAATTACATTTAAAAAACAAAATTAAGGATTTGTCTTTGGACCATGGGAGGTGGAGTGAAATTTTCTAGCAAATCAATAATACTCCCCACTCATTGTAACACCCATGTTTTTGTTAAAAAAAAATTATTTTAAAATTAATTAGACATTGCAGTATTTACTTTTAATTAGCAGATTAACAGTTATGTTAATTAAAATTTATGAATCAAGTTTCTTACTTTTCATATATTCCACTTATGGTATGATACCATGGATCTGATGGTAAAATTTCTCTAAGACTCCAAGGTAGTTAAGTAAACAGTTACTGACAGTTACCTTTCCTCTAGGGAATAAAAAGGAAATCCTAGAGGAGAAAAGGGGTTATGTGCAGGAAATAGAAACAGCTAGAGGCTGAAGAAGAAAAATTCCAGAGCTAGTGGAGAATCAGTGGAATTTTTATTATCTGACTTGGAAAGGGGACCGGACAGGAGTCCTGAGGTCTACTTCCTCAGATAGAAAACTGTTGTGAATATTCTATCTTGGTGCGGAGCACGGGGGGAGTGGAGGACATTATTGCCTCACTCAAGGTTGGGTGGAAGCCATCAGAGTCACAAAAAGTGAGATAAGTAGACTTGATTTAAGTAGAAATCAGGTATGTTTTACTATGTTAATTCTGCGTGTATACATATACAAAAATAGAAATGTACTTATGTGTAATTGTCTCTGTATTAGAAATTTTGGTAGGAGATGTTCATGTAAAAGAAAAGGGGTTGCTATTCTTTCCTTATTGACTGTTTTTATTTTTTATTTTTTAATTATATATATATATATATATATATATATATGAGTGAAGGGAACAAACTGTTATCTAACAGGTTTGACAGTCTAGCCCTTAGGAAACGAATTCCACCTGGGAAACAGTGGGTCCCATAGAGGGTTAAATGGGATACACAGACTAAATGGATATTTACCCTCGGAGTGGTCTGGACACTCATATAGCATAACGTTGAGAACAGATATAGAATGTTGTAGACTATACTATAATCAATTGTAAGTAACTAAAAACTACTGACTAAAAAACGAAGTATTCATAAAAACAATTATGTCTTATTTAAACATTAAAGACTCAAGATAGTGAGTTGTAACTGTATATTTTTCATATTCATACAGAACCCAAAATATGGAAGGAAATTCATATTTAACTGTCAAACCGTAATGAAACCACGTTAAATATAATCCACAGGCTTTATAAAACGCACAGAAAACACATAGGGTGCTTTGAATGTCATAGAATATTCTAGAATAAAACTATAGAGAAATCAGGGTTAAAAATCTAGAGTATCGCTTAAAACTTAATATCAAACTGGAAATTATTGCCTTAACAAAAAGAAGAACTATAGATCATTTCAAGTCAAGTTCATATGGTTGTGAACTGGCATAATTTCACTGTGCAAATTTCCTAAAATAAATTATTACAGTCAAGGGGTTTGAATACCCAATCTTCTTCATACAGTCGAATAACAGAAAATTCAGCGAGGCCGTGGAAACACGACTTGCAGTCAAAATTATGCATAAAAGAACAAGACACTAAAATTCTCTTGCATGACTAGTCGGCTTAAAACCCTTGAGCCAACAAATTATAGTGCCGATATTTCCTTAAAACAAAACAAAGGAGATTGACAACTCATGCACCTAGAAAGGAGACAGAAACGTAATAGCCTCAGATTTTATCCACCGACATAGACATGGAAATGTAGAACAAGCAGCTAGGGTTAAGTTGGATACCTATACAACAAAAAAATCAGAACCTGTTAAGAGCCATTAAAGGAATATTGTGTTGAAAATTTCATGAATTTATAGAAGAGTGCAAGGGGGTAGTTTTTTACCTTCAAAGATCGTTGTAACTCGCACCTTCGAAAACTGTATTAGGAGAAAAACCGAACCTCAAAAAGAATGAAATGGGGTTAATCCCCGAGCACAAACCCAGATTACTCTAGTTCTCAGAAGCAAGAAAGCAGTAATAAAAATAAAATTGAATGAAGTTCCTGTCGGCAGAGGGTTACCCGTAAGACACCAAGGAGGGACGAAGCAAGTTGAACATTGTGCAGAGAATCACCCACAAGCAGTGCACCATGGTTGCATAGTAGTCCAGACTCCTGTAATACAGATAAAATTGTAGGCAAGTCGCAAAAACAACAGTGAGAGTACTGGTTAAGAGACTCCCCATAGTTCAAATTCAGAATAATATAAACTTAAACAAAGGCCAAACTCATCGCATTACAACCTTGACGAAAAAAGCTAAACCCATTATAGCAAGGAGGCAGAGTTGCAGAGCTCGTAGAGCACTTGCGGCGAAGTCATCGAAAAGAAGACGGTTAGGGTTTTTCCGAGGGTAAGCCATTACCCTAACAAGTCATGAGAAGCCATCTACACTGTCAAATGAAAAACAGATCGACGACGATGGTGAATCCAAGTGTCAATGTACATTCACATTTAAGAATCCCACACTAAGTACTATTAGTAGATAAGATTCCGAGCTACTCAAATGTACATCATAGATAGAAAAAATCAAACAAAGAAAACCATTTTGTACTTCATGCAATATAGATATATACATTTAGATAATAGGACATTAACCCGCCTCGAGACTAGGAACCATGGTCCTGGAGTTAATCATAATTATTTCAATCGATGAGATAGAGTTATGTAACACAAGTAATCATGTAATATATGAACCATATATATATATTACAATATGTTACAATACCCAAGGAATAAAAATCAATAATGTAATTTTACAATGAGTATGTTCTAACCAATAATGTTCCATGTCAATGAATTCCTAAGACATAGTCAATTTGTTAATTAACTACTATGGTAACATATGTTAGTATTGGAGATATAAGTTGTAACATATGTTTAGTATTGTATGTATTTTATGGTTGTTGGTTTGGCAGATAGAATTTACCATGTTGTATAAAAAAAAAATTGTGTAATAATTTTTGTAAGGATGAATGTTACAAGTGGTATCAGAGCAGCGTTTCAATGTTGGGACCAATAAGGAGTCACCTCCATATCAAATAATGCATGTAATTGTGCACAGAAAAAAAATAATAATAATAAATAAAATAAATAAATAATAAATAATAAATAATAAAAATAAAAAAATCTAAAGGAAGGAATCCATCAATAATCATGAGAAGGGGGTCAGTACACCAAACACCTGGAACTACTAGGGGAAATCACCCCTAGTCTAATCAGGAAGCTAATTCAGAGATGTAGGTGCAGCTAAGTATAGATCGGCACGAGCAAACCAGCAAATTGCTAGAAGAACAACAAAGACAGACCAATAATTTGTTGGATATTGTGCAACAACTTCAAACAGAAATGTTCCAGGTATGAAGTAATAACGAAATACTGATGAGGGAGCAGGAAAATATACTTAAAAATATTTCAGATAAACAAAAACATCCCACAACACAGCCTAGCCCAGAAAGGGAAACCCATGAACAAGGCGAACAACAACAGCATTATCCTGACAATCCTGAAGGAAGTCGCACTCATCACAGCAACAAGAGTAGGACCTACAATGACGCTGAGTCTGAAAATGCCTCCAATCAACAAGAACTAAAGAAGCATAGAGTGGAACTGCAAGGGGAATTTCGAAAGATTAAACCCCCTACATTTGATGGAGAGGTTGAAGAGGTTGCAGAAGCTTGGATCATTAACATGAATAAATATTTTCAAGTATATGAGTATGACAGCAAACTCAAATCTCGGTTGGAAATTTATCAATTGCGAGATAAGGCCACGTTATGGTGGGAGGAAGTGAAAAATGTACGTGGAATCGAAGATTAGAATGTAACCTGGGACGAATTTTAGCGGTACTTTACGGATAAGTACTTGACCAAAAAATTCTACGATGAAAAATCTCAAGAATTTAATGATTTGCAGCTAGACCAACTAACTATAGATAATTTTATCACCAAGTTCACTTCTCTACTACGATATGTGCCATATCTAAAAGATGGAAAAGAAAAGGTACAACATTTCTGAGTAATCTACCTGCTCATATGAAAGAAACAATTGAGTTTGTGGGTCCCAAAATGATGGATGAGGTAATCTAGAAGGCACAGATGTGCTATCAGTAGTCTAAAACCAAGGGATAAGTAGGCAGAAATTGACCACCCAAGAAAGGACGGAAAAGCTCCTCCAATTTCAGAAGTAACAAACCTCGGAATTATAAGGTTGTTGTAAGGAATTCAGCAAGCAATCAAAATATAAAACATTCATAAAGACCCGGGTGGGCAACCGAGGACAGACCCACGAAGCATCCAACAGACCGGATCAAGGACAGCCACAAAAACCACCATTACAGTGTTGCGATGCGGTGAAGAAAATTATTGTAAAAATTGTCCGCATCGTGGGAGGAATGAAACTACAGCTAACATGCAAGAGGCATCTACTATGGGAGATGTGGCGCAAAATATACCCAGAATAAATGTTGCACTGGAAGATCGGCAAGAAGATTTCCAGCCAACTATGATAGAACTAGAAGGTAAGATGAATTATCATCCCATACCTATTTTGGTCAATCCTGGTGCTAGTTTAAGTTATATAGACCCCCGGGTTGTGGAAAAAAATAATTTACAGGGTCAAAAGTTTAAGAATCCTTGGTTAGTATAGTTGGCCACTGAAACAAAACGAAAGGTTCACGCCAAAGTTTCCAACTATCTTCTTGAAGTTGGCGATCAAAAACTAAGGATTGAACTAAATATTCTACCCTTAGGCTCATATAATATATTATTGGGCATGGACTGGCTGGAAGCACACTGCTCATTAGTAGATTGCAAGGATAAGATTATTTACTATAAAGCTGAAGATGGGACACGTCAAGAGCTTAATGGAATCAAGAAGCCTCTTCAGCTGCATCCTATTACAAGATCACAACTAGGGAGATGCCTTAGGAAGGGATTTCAAATCTATACGATCTAGGTAGGATTTTCCAATTCCAAAGATAAGGCTTCTGCAATGGAAAATATACCAATGGTGCAAGATTTTATGGATGTATTTCCAGAAAGTATACTAGGATTTCCACCTAAGCGAGATATAGATTTTACCATCGAAATAATGCCAAGAGCAACACCAGTATCACCAGCACCTTACGAATGAGTGTGCCTGAGCTAACTGAGCTGAACATGTAATTTTGGGAATTGTTGGACAAAGACTATATCTGTCCCAGTGTGTCTCCTTGGGGGGCACCAATATTGTTTGTAAAGAAAAAATATGGTAATATGAGGATGTGCATGGATTATAGACAACTTAATAAATTTAATGTTAAAAATAATTATCCTCTACGTCAAATTCACGATCTGGCGATCAAGTAAAAGGGGAAACATTTTTTTCGAAAATAGATTTAAGATCGGGGTATCATCAAATAAGAATAAAATATGAGCACATTTATAAAACAGCTTTCCGAACCATATATGGGCATTACGAATTTGTAGTTCTGCCATTTGGTTTGACCAATGCACCTGCAACATTCATGAGTTTAATGCATGGCATATTTCATCCATATCTCGATAAGTTTGTTCTTATCTGTATAAATGATATATTAATCTATTAGAAATGAGGAGGAAGATAAGGAGCATTTACATATAGTGTTGAAAATGTTAAAGGATCATCAGCTATACGCCAAATTTAGTAAGTGTGACTTTTTCAAGAAACAAATACAGTATTTGGGACACGTCATTTCAGTTGAAGGAATAGCAGTTGACCCTGAGAAGATTAAGACTATCATGGAATGCAAGGCTCCTAAAAATGTGGCAGATATTCGGTCTTTTATGGGACTGGCTAGTTACTACCGCCGATTTATAGAAGGATTTTCTAGAATTACATTTCCTATAACCTCCTTGCAACGCAAGGGGTGAATGTTCAACTGGACCATGGAATGTCAATCTACTTTTGAGAAGTTAAATAGTTATTGACCATTGCTCCTGTTCTAAAGGTAGCAGATCCAAAATTAGAATTTGAAGTCTATATTGATGCAAGTAAAGAAGGAGTCGGGGTTGTGTTGTCGCCAGAAAGAAAGGTAGTAACTTACGAATCCAGAAAGTTAAGAGATCATGAGCAACGATACTTTGATTATGATTTAGAGTTAATTGCAGTTGTTCATGCCCTTAAAATATGGTGGCACTATCTATTGGGAAAAAAATTTGTACTAAAAACTGACCATAGCAGTCTCACCGACTACTTTAGATAAGCCAATTTGAATTCTCGCCAGGCAAGATGAAATTTATTTCTGAGCGAGTTCGATTTTGAAATGCAACATGTTAAAGGAAAATAAAATTGAGTAGTCGATGCATTAAGCAGAAAGCTACATCATATTTATGAATTTATTTTAATGATGTTCAAGTTTCAGGAAGAAGTAAAGAAGGCAGCAGAAAAAGATCCAGAATATCATTTCTTGTGGCAACAAGCTTAGGAAATGGCAGCTCGAGGAAAATAGTCAGAATACGACATCAATGAGGAAAAGATGTTAATTTATCGGGGAAAGATATTCATCCCAAATCAAATAGGTTTGAAAGGACTAATATTGGATGAGTATCACAGAAGTCCCTATGTCGAGCACCTTGGATATCAAAATATGTTAACAGCTATAAAAAAAGACTACTTTTGGCATGGGATGCGCAAGGACATTGCTGAATATTTGACCAAGTGTTTGGAATGCCAGCAAGTAAAGTTTGAACATCAATACCCAGTTGGGTTATTACAGCCCATACCGGTGCCATAATGGAAATGGGAGGTTATATCGCTGGATTTCATTATTCGTTTACCCAGAACAAAGCAACATAATGACTCCATTACGGTGGTAGTGGATCGCTTGACCAAAGCAGCCCACTTTGTTCCTGTACAGTCTACCTTTAAGACAGTACAGACCTATTTATGAGAGAAATATTCAGATTACATGGTATACCAAAAATAGTCATCTCAGATAGAGATGTGAAGTTTACCTCAGCCTTTTGGAAGGCACTATTTACAGGATTAGGCACTCAAATACAATTCAGCACGGCCTACCATCCTCAAATGGATGGGCAAACAGAATGGGTAAACCAGGTTTTGGAAGATATGCTACAAATGCATGTAATGTAGCAACCCAATAATGGGAGGATTACCTACATCTGGTGGATTTTTCTTACAATAACGGTTATTAAGAGTCACTCAATATGAGCCCCTTTGAAGCTGGGCAGAAACGTGAAGCTAGGTTACACTTCTGTGAGAATCGGGGGCCGAAAACTTTTTTCGGCAATAGTTCGGCTGAACATTTTATAAAGTTCGGTCGTACTATTTAATAGTTCGGCCGAACTTTCTATGAAATTTCCGCTGAAATCATGATTCCGTTTAGATTGACGGCACACGGACGGCGCGGGCAAACAGAATTTTTGTCGGAGATGGGAAAACCGGCAACAAAAGTTTGGCCGAACTTTTACTTTTAAAATAGTTCAGCCGAACTAGTTTCTATAAATAAATCACTCGCGAAGTTGATTTGTTTACCGGTCTCATTATTCGCATGTATTTTTCACTGTTGCTACTGGTCTTTTCGCATGTTTTTTCTCCTCCCGTCCGCGCTGTTGGTCTACTATTGCTCCTCCCGTCCGCGCTGTTGCTCCTCCCGTCCGCGCTATTGCTCCTTTCATCGGCTCTGTTCGTCTACTGCAAGGTATGTTTTTTGTAACTATAACTTTCTCCAAGTTCATAACCAAGATGATATTCATAATGTACTTCAGATTCGATTGTGGAAAACTATAATTTTTGGTTTTTAG